>PISW01002851.1:0-121703 GCA_004023785.1 Mungos mungo | reverse complement strand
CTAAAATGTGCAACAGGAGAAAGATCACTCTCAGACCTCCTATTGTAAGGCCAAAGAGCAGGATACAAATATATCACAGCTCAGATATTAGGATTCAGATCCAAGCTCAACGCGTTTGTGGAACATACTGAAATCACCTTAGCGTTAACCAACCGTGCAAGTCGTGAAGAAAAACGGAGACTTTCATCACACCGGGATTGTTCAACAAAACTTTCTGCACGTCAGGGAAGACATATAATGCCACCACCGTGCGGTCCATCCTCAAGTCACCTCGGCAGCTGCACCCGAGGACTCAACAGTAGCCAGGCAAACGGCTCTCGCACCAAAGCGGGAACACAACAGCCGCTCTCAGTGTTTGCCAGAGGCGGGTCTCAGGCCACGTGACAAACATGAGTGGTGTGCCTGCCCTCAAAAAGTCCCATGTCCATGAACCCAGTGGTCCGGGTCTTCTGAGGGGCGTTAACAGTTGAGCATTAATCAAGCATCACGAAAACGGCCCTTCGAGAGACGGAGATGGGCCCAACTCCAGCAACAGCAATGGAGGCAGAATTCTCACGGAGAAGTTGGTGGAACAGAATACTGAGCAAGCTTCCCAACAGGCCAGAGATAATTCGCCAGATGACTGCAAAGGGCAACGTCTGCTTACACAAAATAGCATCTTTTGTCTGAAAACTCCAGCCCACCATCTGACCAGAGGCTGTCTCGGGTGAGATTCCAAACAGAAGGAGAACCGGTGCCGATTCTCTGCCCCTTTCTCCACCCGCAGGCGGGAAGGCCATCAAGGGCGAGAAGACCGGCTGGGACTTGGGCTGCTGAGCGTTCTCCCCGCGGCAAGAGGCCCCCTCGCGGCGAGCTGGCGGGGAGGGGCAGGCGGGTGCACAGCCTACTTGGGATTCTCTCCCCCGCTCTCTCCCCCACCCCCAGGGCAAGCCAGGGATGAGACCACAAGATGGCATACCACCGTATTTCTGTGGCCCTGGAAGCTTCTCCAAATGCTCTTCCAGCTCTGACTTCTCCAGCCACTGCCCGAGTGCGGCTGAATCACACATGGCCACATGGCCTGCTTTCCATCCAGGACATCACACGACACCTCAGACCCTGGGAAATTCTAAATCAGGGCAGCAGACTAGTGGTCACGGGCGCTGGACACCTGCTGCTTCAGCAAGCCCGCTCTGAGTCAGAGTCCAGCGCCTCAGGGACCCGTGTTTCCAAGAACTGTCCTATGTCCTCTCGTCAACCAGCTTCAGCGAGCCGTACCAAACCTCGGCATGGCGGGGAGAGAGTCCGCGGACCGAGCACGCTCTCACCCCCGACGGGTGTGATGGGGAAGATTTGGCAACCTGTATATCAGAAGCCTTAGAATTCTACATACGCTTGTATGTACAAGTCCATTTAGTAATTTATTCTTTTTGTTTATTTTTGAGACGGAGAGAGACAGAGCATGACCGGGGAAAGGAGCAGACAGAGAAGGAGACACAGAATCTGAAACAGACTCCCGGCTCTGAGCTGTCAGCACAGAGCTTGATGCGGGCCTCGAACCCACAAACCGTGAGATCATGACCTGAGCCGAAGTTGACACAACTGACTGAGCCCCCCAGGCGCCCCAGTAATTTATTCTAAAGGAACAACTCTGAATGTATTCAATGATAGAACTACAAAGATACTGACAGGGAGTCGTGAGAAACCAGAAACTAAATGTCAAACAACATGGTCCTGATTAAATAATTATGCTACATCCATTTACTTCAATGTAAATGTACCTGCCATTCAAAACAATGCTGTATTACAGAGGGAATGCCATGAAGCAATCTCATAAAATATTAAGTGAAAAAAAGAGACCGCAAAACCTTCTCTGTGAGGAGAACTCCTTTCTGTTAAAAATATTCCATTTCTGGGGGCACCTGGGGGGCTCAGTCGGTTAAGCAGCCGACATTGGCTCAGGTCATGATCTCACAGTCCATGGGTTCGAGCCCCATGTCGGGCTTTGTGCTGACCGCTCAGAGCCTGGAGCCTGCTTGGGATTCTGTGTGTCCCTCTCTGCCCCTCCCCTGCTCACTCTCTGTTTCTCTCTCTCAAAATAAAATAAAGACATAAAAAAAATTTTTAATATTCCATTTCTGTTAAAATTATATCTTGTAAGCTATACACCAAAAAGCTTTACAGCAGCTATATCTGGCCAGTAGGATTACTGGTAAGTTTTGGATTCTTTTTCTTTCTTTCTTTAGCTTTTCAAAAACTTTAATACAATACATGTGAAGCTGGCTTCCCATCAAAGAGAAGAGGGGTTATTATTTTAAAATAATTCAATGAGCTGTGGAAACATCTCACAGGCTTTAAACACTTTCTGTGGGAGGTCATCACCACATCGCCAAAGCACCCACAGAGACATTAAGATTTCTGCCCAGTGACACGCATTATAACATGGTGCCAGGACGCAGCTTCCCTGCGTGTTTCCTGAGGTCTTAAATAAACGGTGCCACATAGAGACCCATCACACCAGGACGGCCCTGTCTTGATGCCGTAATTACAAGTGTTATTTTAACATTTGCATAGATATACATAAACACACACACACACAGTTAAGAAAAGCAACTAGGAAAGAAGGAAAGACCGTGCCTCTCTGGTCCCGGCCAGAGCTCCCCATCAGGCTCAGCCCTTTCCCGGACACACTCCCAGCGAACCCTGGGAACAGCCTCAGAGCCTCACTGTCTCCTGGAAGCAGAGACAGGAACATGGCAGCCGAAGGTCCAGAACTGAAATCCGATTCTAGAGAAGGGAGGTGGTGTGCACGCGTTCTTTCTAGAACCTGCGGGCATGTGGCTTTATATGTCCTTCTCCACAAAACCAGGACATTCCTCATTATTCTGGCTTTTATATTGTGTGTATAGGTACAAAATGGTTACTAGAAATCACACTATAATCCTCAGAGGTTCCAGCGGCGCCGGGACATGGGCGAGGATGTGGAGACGTCTGGAGCATCGGACGGCTGTGCAGTTGGGACGCGCGGCCTCTGTGCGCAGAGCAGGGGACAACACAGCAGAGCCCCGGGCTGAGGAAGCGACTGCTGACTGGGCGTCTCCCTTCAGGCCAGCGCTTCACCTAAATGGCTGCTCAGATAACCCCCATCAGGATGCTGGAGGTCTTCAGGGCGCCTGGGTGGCTCAGTCGGTTGAGCATCTGACTTCGGCTCAGGTCATAATCTGATGGTTCATGAGTTCGGGCCCTGCGTCGGGCTCTGTGCTGACAGCTCAGAGCCTGGAACCTGCTTCAGATTCTGTGTCTCCCCCTCTCTCTGCTCCTCCCCAACTCATGCTTTCTCTCCCTCTCAAAAAATAAACATTAAAGAAATAAATAACGACTCCAGAGTTCTTCAAGTCACCAAGTCATTGACCAAAAAGACAAGAGTAATCCATTAAAGCAGCAGGTTTTGGAAAGTAGGGTGGAATATTTTAGTGTAAAATGAACACAGGCCTCCAATGAGTGTCCCCAAATAGATACTGGAATAGGCAGAATAACGACCTCACCCCTGCAAGGATGTCCACAGCCTCCTCTCCAGAACATGGGAATATGTTACTTTCCCCAGACTGAATCAAATATCCTACGGAGACATTATCCTGGGTTATCTAGCAGCCAATGTAACCACAAAGGTCCCTAAGACGGCAGAGGAGGGCAGAAGAGCGTGAGGGAAGGTCTGTGGAAGCATGGGCAGACATGTGACCATGTTGACTCTGAACACAGAGGAAGGGGCCCCGGACCAACAGACACCAGCCGCCTCTTCAAGGTGCAAAAGGGGAGGAAATGGATTCCCCTCCAGAAGGGACACGATGACCCTGCTGACACCTTGATTTTAGCCCAGGGAGACCTGTGCCTGACCTCTGACAGCTGTAAAATCATAAATTTATGTTAAGTCACAGAATCTGTGGTCATTTATCGGAGCAGCAGTAGAAAATAATACAGAGACCGTCCTGACCGGCCAGCAGCTGGGATCCTGTGGCTCCCCACAGTATGGCAGACAAGACTGCAGGCTCCGTGTCACCCACACCGCTCGCCTCTGCCCGGCTCTTTCCCCACAGGGCAGCCGGGCCCTCTGCAGGCGTCCTATGGGGACCTTTCCTACTGTACCGGACAAAGCATTGGGGGTGGCACGGAAAGGACACCCCACTTTGAGGAAAGCAGTGTTGGGAGTCAGGGAGAGTGGAGTTCAAGTCCCAGCTCCGCTCACCAGAAGCAAGCAGCCCACCCAGCCTCCGTTTCCTCCCGCCGGACAGCATTGTGACCAACTGGAACATTCACATACTCGGTGACCGTCGACACCCAAAGGTCCCGTCAGAGAGCAGACACGGTCAGGAGAGACCGTGTAATGGTGACGATCACGGCTAATAACTGATCTCATTCTGGGCCTCACACGCGCAGCGCTGAGTTCTACTCTCTCTGGGCCTTGGCTTCCTCGCCTAGTCCACGAGGAAGGCTCCTTTCCCATCTCGCTCTACAGCTCTTCGGATGAAAACTCAAAGGGTTATGGAAACAACGTGAAACACACAAGCCCAACGCCGATGCGAAGCAGGACTGTCTCATTTCCCCCCGGGGCCCTCCTGAGGGCTGCCACGTCAGGTCAGCACCGGAAAAGAGGCTGCATGTGCGCAAGGAAAGGGCGAACAGAAATCCTGGCGCATCAGAGCTACTGACGGCTCACACGCCATGAATGAGGTAAGCCGGACGTCCTGGGTCCCTTCCCAGGAGCGAGAGACCCACGGTCCATCCTCAGATATCACTGGTCATGGTGAGGGGCTCTGAAGGACACCGCCCCCCAGTACGGATGGCGGAAGGCCCTCCGCGAGGCTCACCGGGGCGGCCGGTTCTGTGCCGGGCCGCTGACAACAAGAACCACATCTTCACAGCAAACAAAGCTGAACAATTTTGCAAAATGTGGAAAAAATAATAGAGCTGACCAAGACCCAATCCTTGAAGAAGAAGTCAAAAGTATGTAAATGAGCTTATTTAAAACATAAGCCACGAGGTAAAAGGGGAATGTGGAGGTTCCGTTGACTTGGAATCCTCGACCGCAGTGAGAGTCGATGACCGATTTGCCGGCGTGCTTCTTCCCTCTGCTCCAACGTAACCCAGCGGGATGAACCCGCCGCCTCTGACTCGCACGCACACTCGTCACTGTTAGCGGGCAACCGCTGCGAATATTTCAGGGCTCGCGCTTTCTCAAAGGTATTTCTTAATCTCCAAAGATACTCCAACCCTCTCTTGAAGCCAGTTTCTTGTCAGCATGCAGGTGGTGCAGATCCAACCCTGCTGGAGCCTCACGGGTCTGGTGTGAGCGCTTCTCCCGCAATCCTTATTGACCATCTGTGATGCCGTGTCTTTTGCATGATTTGCAATGTCACATGGAAACACGTTTGCATGGAATTTGCCTTGTCCACGGCAGACAGCCCTCGAGGACAGACCAGAAGGAAACTGAACGGGGATGATGTCAGTTTTCTCTTGCTTCCAAACAAATTACCACAAACCTCAAGGCTTAAAACAAACCACGTCTATTATCTCCCTGGGTCCCCCGGCCCAGCCTGAGTCCTCTGCTCAGGCACAGGCTGCTCCTGGTGGCCTCGGCTGTGCTCCGTTCTGAACTCAGGATCCTCTTCCAAGCTCCCAGAATTTGGTTCCCGGCAGCTGTAGGACTGAGGCACCTGTTTTCTTTCGGGCTGTCAGGCAGAGGGTCACTCAGCTCCTACACCTCACTCGCAAGTCCTGTCCACATGACCCCTCACGTCCTCAAAGCCCTCAGGAGAAGCTCTCATTCTAAACAGCCTGTTTTTCTATTTTTTATATGTTTATTTTGTGAGAGAGAGAGACAGGCAGAGAATCCCAAGCAGGCCCTGTGCTGTCAATGCAGAGCCCAAAAACTGTGAGATCTTGATCTGACCTGAAATCAAGACTCAGACCCTTAACCCACTGAACTACCCACGTGCCTCCAAAGACGGCCTTCTACAAGGAGACACAGTCTCAGGAGGTGGGGGGGGGGGGGTTATCCGAGGGGATGATCCACTGAGGGGTCATGTCAGGGCACGTTTACCATTAGGACCACTGTGTGAGTGATCAGCTCGTTAGGGAAGATTAGCAGGTAATAAATGCTGGTGCTTTCCCAGGCGACCCCATAGTTCAGGCACCCACGGGTCCTCATCCTCAGATGCAACTCTCCATTTCTGCCACGCTGGGTCCAGCACTTCCTGTCAGCAAGAACGTAACGGCACCCAGTGTGCTCTCCTCCGGATCCATGTTCTATTCCGCCCCCAGAGAGGGCTCGGGAATACACACACCGCCCCCTCGCCGTGTTCTGCTGAAAATGCATCCATAGGCCCCTGGCAGCAGCAGGATGAAGTTAATCCTTCTTCACAAGCAAAGCAGTGCCTTCAGTCTTGGTGCCCAAGGGGTCCAGTGCCACGGGTCTCTCTCCCAGCCCTCCCCGCCCTCTCCCCTTGAGAATCAGGGGGTGTCCTCAGCCTGGAGTTCCCTGCCCCTCATTCATTCTTTTTTGTTTGTTTGTTTTTTAATGTTTGTTTATTTGAGAGAGAAGGAAGGAGTGCAAGCTGGGGAAGGCCGGGGGTGGGGGGGAAAGGACCCCAAGCAGGTTCCTTGATATCAGTGCAGAGTCTGATGTGGGGCTCAAACTCACAAACTATGAGACCATGACCTGAGCAGAAATCAAGAGTCAGATGCTTCATCGACTGAACCACCCAGCCCCCCACCTCCCATCCATCCTTCTGGATACCATCCTCTGGAAGGCCAGCCCTACCTCCTGTAGGGGCCCCACATGATCCCTCACATTCCACACGACTGTCACACAGCACTTCCCTTCTTTGCTATTGCTGCTTTCCAGATTCTTCTCCCCACCATACCGGAGGGGGATCTGGAGGCCAAGAGCTCATTTATCTCCTTCCTGAATCTCAGCAGTGCCAGGGAACAGAAAACGGTAATGGCATTTGAACTAACCCTGATTCAAGCACAAGGTGGCAATTAAGAGCCCAGGGCTCTGAAACCACAGGGCGCGGGTCTGAAGGCGGCTCCACCGCTTACTAGTAGTGTGACTCAGAGCAGGTTCCTCAACCTCTCTGCACCTTGGTTTCATCATCTCCAAGTGAAAAATCTTTATTAAAAAAAATTTTTTAGCTCTAAAATTTCTCTAAATTAAAAAAAAAAGAATACCTATTTTATAAGACCACTAGGGGGAATAAACACGTTCTTATTTGTGAAGGACCTGGAAAAAAAGGTATGGACGGGATTGTGACAATACAAACATTTGTTCAGTAAAATAAACACCCCGAGACCATGTGACACGCATCGGTGAGAAACTCGTCCAGAGGAGGGCCGTCACGCAGATCGGGGAGACGAGCGGGCGGCAACACCGCTGTCACCCACGTCGTTCCGAAACGCTCTTCGCCAACAGAGAAAGGGAATAAAAGCTAAACTAGAACAGAACAGAGAAAGCGGAAATCGCAAAATCCTGATGATTCTGGTAGCTGCGTGATGGGCCTCTGGGTCAGCTTTCATGCGTTCCGTGATTTCTGGAATGAAAACAACCGAAGGCCGAATAAGCCGGCACCGGCCCAGTGCCCAGGAAGGGTCAGGGCCCGTGGGCCGGGCTCTGCCCTCAACGCCAGAGACCCGCGGTTCCTGCTGCAGTTCCTACGCAGCCGCGGGAGCCCAAAGACATGCTGCTCCAGCCCCGCCAGCCCGGGGATGTCATCTCCTCAGTGGTCCTTCTCTCCAGAGATGGCAGTCCAGAGACAGCCTTGTCTCCAGAGACAGAATTCTAAATGCTTCCTCTGTCCCTAACTATGTAAACTTCTCAGCCCTTCTTCGCTCATCTAGAACATGGAGAACCCCTCCTTCAAGGTGGCCAAGAAGATTTGATGACATATGGAGAAAGGGGACACCGTGTCTGCTACCTGGCAGGCCCTCAGTACACATGTCTCAAAAATAAGAGCAGGTGACCCTCAGGATGTCTCAACCGAAAACGCACAGGGGCCAGCAGGCCGCCTGCGGACCGGGTGTAGCTAACCCAGGAGGGCGGGCGCACGGCACTGATCCGCCTGGGAGACTCGGTAACCGGAGCACACGGCCCACCCGCCTGTGGAAAGGATTCGCCATCCCAAGGTGACCCGAGCACAGTCAGCCATGTGTGAGCAAGCCTGTCCCCGGAGTCACAGCAGGGTGACTCCCCAGGGTCGCTGGCCTGCCTGCCACACCCGAGTCGGGGGAAACCGGCTTCAGGGATCGAGTTAAGCTCCTATTCGACGAGATGGAGGGGTCCTCCTCAGGGCTCAGGGAAGCCCCGGTTCCTCCAGGGCCACTCCAAACCGCATCGTCACCCCATGTGCCCACATCACCTCCCGGAATAAATTTTTTAAAAAGTCCTCAGCAACACAGGTGGGAAGGCTCCCCACTCATACACCGGAGAAGAGAAGAGAAGAGACCGCCAGAATGCGGACAGCGTGGCAACAGCACGAGTCCTTTGCAAGGGTGCCGACATCGTCCAGGGGAATGAACGGGAGGCAGAGTCCCCGGGATGATTTAGCCAAGGAGTCTGGAAAGTTAGGTCCGCGTGAAAATCTGCATGGGAACGTGTACACCAGCTTCGTGCCTTAATCACCAACCTCTGGAAGCAACGAGCCCTCGAGCCACAAAAAGACATGGATGAATCTTTCTGTAATACCTTTCATTATCACGTGACATTATAGCCTGAGCATTTCTTCTTCCTAGAAATACCTGCTGAGCACGATGTTAATGATGACACTATAATTCATTTATGGAAGTTCTACAAGTCAAATATTTCCTTACTGCTAGACATTCAGTTACATTTGCTCATTTACTATTTATTACAGTGAACATATTTTTAGCATCTTGGTTATATTCCTTTTTTAATCAAAATATATTTTTTTCAAGAATAGAATGTAGTGATTCATCGCGTACACACAACACCCAGCGCATCCCATCCAGTGCCCTCCTTGATGCCCATCACCCCGCTTTAGCCCCTCCCCCTCCCCACCTCCCCACCAGCAACCCTCAGTTTGTTCTCTGTATTTAAGAGTCTCTTATGATTTGTCTCCCTCTCTGTTTTTATCTTATGTTTGCTTCCCTTCCCTTGTGTTCACCTGTTTTGGATCTTAAATTCCACATACAAGTAAGGTTATATGGTGTTTGTCTTCCTCTGACTTATTTCGCTTAGTATAACGCACCCTAGTTCCATCCACATAGTTGCAAATGACAAGCTCTCATTCTTTTTGATTGCCGAGCAATACTCCACTATATATATACACCACATCTTCTTTACCCACTCATCCATCAGTGGACATTTGGGCTCTTTCCATACTTTGGCTACTGTCGATAGTGCTGCTATAAACACTGGGGTGCATGTGCCCCTTCAGATCAGGATTTTCATAGCCTTTGGATAAATACCTAGTAGTGCAATTGCTGGATCGTTGGGTAGTTCGATTTTTAGTTTCTTGAGGAATCCCCTTACTGTTTTCCAGAGCGGCTGCACCCATCTGCATTCCCACCAGCGGTGCAGAAGAGATCCTCTTTCTCTGCATCCTCACCAACCTCTGCAGTTGCCTGAGTTGTTAACTGACATGGAAGAATGTTAAATGCAGATGGGTAAGTGCCAGAAGCCGGTGCGCCAAAGCTGTCCACTGTGACTCGGATCCTATGGCATTCTGGAAAAGGCAAAGCTAGGCAGACAGCACCCATGGTGGTTGCCAGGGATTTGCAAAGAGGGGGAGGTGAACAGGTGATGCACAGGCGCTTATTTAGGGTGGTGGGACCACCCAGTGTGACCCTGTAATGGTAAATACAGGACAGCTAAGCGTTTGTCAAAAGCCAGCGAATGTTACAGCACTAGCGTAAACCCTTAACGTACTCAAGACTAAAACTATTTGGCGGGTGAGGGGAGGGGGAATCCGGGACGGAAGGAAACTGGGACGAAAGAATCTAAACGTATCACAGACGTTATGAAACACCCTTGTCAGACGTGGGGGGACAGGTGCTGACCTAAGGTGTGGGGTCTGTAAAACTAGAGGTGGGAGGAGGTGTACGTTCGCACTGCACCAGAGCTGACTAAATGCTTTCCCGCAGGTTCACGGTGCTGAAACCACTGTGGACGCCAAGAGGAATGCATGGTGGGGGCAGCTTTGTCACAGAGGAAGAGGAAGCACAGAGAAGCGGAGGGAGGAGGCTAGCAGGAGTCGGGTGGGGGAGCGATCAGACCTGGAGACCCAGCACGAGTTTATGTTGAGCTTAACGTGGATCCAGGTGGCTACACAGAGAAACGGTGACCGATGACAGTGTGTGCGTGTGAACTCTTGCACACCTGCCTTTCCTCGCTCTAGCAGGAGCAAAGCTGCCCGAGGAGCACACGCACGCCTAGTGAAACCTTCTTCGCTTCCCGGCACCATTCTCCAATGGAAGGGATTATGGTTTCTTACACAAATGACGGATTCTAGACCAGGTCAGGAATCCACGTGAGCCTAGAGCACCTTGTTAGTGCGGAAAGTGGGGGGAAAACACTCAACAAACCCCACAATGATGGGGTTCTCTCAAAGGGATGTAGGAGCTCAGTAGATGAGCTCCCAATGGCCAAAGCAAAAACAACGTGAGCAGCAAAACAAAGAAACGGTTATAACCCGAAGTATAAAATAAGGACCAGTGAGTCCACCGGGAAAGAAATGCTTGAAGAAGTAAAGCGAAGGAGAGCGCACAAATCCGCACACAGTGTTTCGTACAACTTACCAGATGCTCTGTCCTTCGGAACCTAACTCCTCACTCTGCGGCGATGGGCTACGTAGTGACTTTCTCACAGGGAGGACGGTGACGGTAAAGAAAGTGGGAAGGAGAAGGACTAACATTCACAAACACCACCTTCAGCCGTGTACCGAGGTGAACATCAGCCACGGTTAAGTCACAGGGACAGAAAGGACCCGTGAAAGACTGTGATGAGAACTGACCCCTCCTCTGTTCTTCCCCGAACACACTGCTCCACTCAGGACACCAGACAACTCCCGACTGAGGGCATTCTCTCTTTTTTTTTTTAATATTTA
The DNA here is from genome assembly GCA_004023785.1 of Mungos mungo. NCBI lineage: Eukaryota > Metazoa > Chordata > Mammalia > Carnivora > Herpestidae > Mungos > Mungos mungo. The sequence continues at coordinate 110,607 of PISW01002851.1, read as the reverse complement.
TTTATGGGGGCGGGGGGGAAGGGCGGACGAGTGAGCCCACACATGAGTATGGGAGGGGCAGAGAGAGAGGGAGAGAGAAATCCCAAGCAGGCTCCGCACTGTCAGCACAGCGCCTGACACGGGGCTCCATCCCATGAACTGTGAGATCATGACCTGAGCCAAAACCAAGAGTTAGATGCCTAACCAACTGAGCCCCCCGGATGTGCCCCCCAACTGAGGGGCATCCTGTCTGACATGCCCAACAAGGAGTCCTCAAGGTCATCCAACACGAGGGCAGGTTAAGAAACCGCCACCGCCAACAGGAGCCTCAGGAGACGTGATGCCGTCATATCGTGTGCGATCTCAGAGGGGACCCTGGAAAAGGGACGTTAGCAAGAGCTAAGGAATCTCCATCAAGTGTGGACTTCAGTTAATAACAATGAGCCGAAATTGGTTCATTCGTGGTTCCCAACGTGCTCTACCAACAAGAGGGGAACCTGGGTAAGCAGGAACTCCTGCACGGTCCATAACAGTAACTCTGTAAACCTAACACCATTTTAAAATAAAAAGCTTATTTAAAAAAAAAAAAAAAGACTCCCACTCTGCTCCGCGTGTTCCGAGAAGAACGGTACTCCTTTAGCGGGCGGGCAGCTCACTGACTGTTAGACTCCCACGTCCGCGTCCACGCCAGCGAGGCGACTCAGACGGCTGATGACCACCCCTGGCCGGCCCTGAGCTGAGAGAACGGGACGAAACACAGCCTCGATCCTCGAACGCTCTGGCGAGGACCACCACGCCGGCCGCAGAGGGAACGCTCGCGTGTGGTGTCACTCCTCCAGGCCCAGAGCCCCACGCCGCCAGGGACACGGGTGACCGGTAGTGTCACTTACTCTCACCAAGGCCCGATGTGATGCGAACGAGCTGTTGTAGCACAAAGCAGGTGACGTCCCCGAGGGGAGAGCGAGACGGTGCTGGGTTGAGCCACGGCCCAGAGGAAGCGGAAGAATTTCCTAGCAAAGATTTTCACGGGAAGTGCGCCTTGAGGAGGAGACAGTAGGCAGGCGGCAAAGGGCGGGGGGTCCAGAGAAAGGGAAACACACGGCAGGCAGGACACGCTGGACACCCACACCCAAAGACTGATTAGAAAGTTGGTTTGGCCACAGGACGGGGCAGCAAAGGAAAAGAAGGTTTGACCCACACACCTGGCCCCTGTCCAGCTGCTGAGAACCTGTTTCACTCGCTGGCCATAGGGAGCCACTGAAGGTGTTTGAGCAGAGACGTGCCAGGCCTCAGGTGGGTCCAGAAGCCACATGCTGAGTGGACAGGAGAAGCCGTCCGGCTCTGCCAGCACAGCCTCCTCCGTGAGGCCGGATGCACGCCTGTCACACGCACACAGCAGTCCTGCATGCATGCTCAGGACTAACTCCCTTCTCGCTGGAGACAGAGCACTGGGCCTTGTTTTGGGGGGTTGTTTTTTAGTTAGAGGGAGCGGGCATGCATGAGTGGGGGAGAGGCAGATGGACAGAATCTTAAGCAGGCTCCATGCTCAGCGCAGAGCCCAACGTGGGGTTCGATCCTGTGATCTGGGCCAAAATGAAGCACCGGACACTCAACTGACAGGGCCCCCCGGGCGCCCCAGGGCACGGGATTCCTCAAAGGAGCAGCCCGAGTAGCCAGCACGCAGTTAACGCAGGGGTGTCTGGGAATGGATTAAAGTGAAAACCATAAATCAATATGATGTCTTCCAATAAACAACCTGGCTACGGACTCCCCACTGGCCCCTCGCAGGCACAGCTGTTTCAAGGCCCCAGGCTCTTGTGTTGATCAAGCGTCATACCTGCTAGAGCCGCCTGGGTGGCTCAGTCTGTTGAGCGTCCGGCTTCTGCTCAGGTCACGACCTCACGGTTCATGGGTTTGAGCCCCGCGTTGGGTTCTGTGCTGACAGCTGGGAGCCTGGAGCCTGCTTCGGATTCTGTGCCTCCCTCTCTCTGCTCCTCCCCCGCTCATGCTCTGTCTCTGTCTCTCAGCAACGAATAAATGTTAAAAATTTAAGTGTCATGCCTGCTAAAGGGAGAAGAGGGATCTTGTAGAAGAGGAAGGGGGGCAGGGCCATACGACGGCAGGGGAGGGAGGAGAGGCCAGGGCTCCTGCTCAGCAGGGGGGAAAGGCAGAGGGCTGCCCAGCACCCGTCCGCACGGGTCTCAGCGGCAAGCGGCACCCGGCACCCTGCTGGTTAGCATCCAGCTCCTTCAGAAATCCTGGGAAGGAGAATCCAGCCCTTTCCCCTGACCTCCAAGTCCAATGCTCCGAAGATGGCCCAGGCCAGCTCCCCATGTGGGACAGACTCTTGGGGTCCGAGCCTCACACCAGGCAGATGGCCCAACCCCAAAGCAGGCCAAACTGGATTCCAGTCCCTCATGACCAACCTTATCTCTACCATGACCTCTTCCGTGAATGACAAAAGGAGAGACGAGAGACAAACCAACCTTTCTGCCCCCGAGCCCAAGACCAAATCTACTGCACATGGGTTCCTAGGCCTTTGCTCTCCCAAGCCAGCAGGCAGCGGGGAACCTGCTGGCCCCGGTCCCCGAGAGGGGCCTGACCCCTTTTATCAGCGGTTTCCGCAGCTGGGCCGATGAGCATGGCGGGGACCGGCAGGAACAGGTTGGTCTGGCAGCCCCCCCAGCCAACTGGCTCGCCCAGCAGCGGGCGGAGAGCAGAGACAAGATGGGACCAGCGTTGACAGGATGGAGTGAACCAGACTTCTGCTGACCCGGTGCAGGGGGAGGCCCGGCAGGGGGTTCAGGCTGCAATCTCTGCTAACATGTGATGTCCAACACCAGAGGATCTCCCGAGGGCATGCTCACCGGGGCCATAGGTCTGTCTCAGAGAAGCAGTGTGGCAGTGAGGGGCGGGGGTTCTGGAGCGAGATTCCCGGCCAGTAATTCACTGTGTGACCTTGGGCACGTGACTGGGAGGATTCAAGGAGGCGACGCGGGCTAAGTGCGCTGACCGGCACCTGCTGTGAAACAACTGAGGACAGCGATGACCGACTTGCTGTCGCTGGTACAGTTGAACCAGGCTCTTGGTTCCTACGTGCCCAGGTCACCAAGGAGAAATCGGACCGTTCCCTCCCTGTTCCTTCCTGGATTTTCCAGGACATGGCTTTTAGGTTCATACCTTCAGAGAACAAAAGAGGCGCCAAGTCAAATTTGAAAATAGTAGTATATACCTAGAACTATGCCGACCGCCTTCTCTCCCAGCATCTCCCGGGCCAGGACACACAAAGACCCACAGCAGGAGAAAACCGCGACCCCAACTCTCCACCTATTTTCCAAGCCCCGTGGTGACCGTACCCTGAGGAGCAGCGACATCAACAACAACAAGAGAACGCCGGATCTTCTCAGGGGGGTAGCGGTTAAGGAAATTGCTAAGATCAAGGGGGATTCCCGCCGGGCAGACAGCAGGGTTGAGTTCCGACGGAGAAGAGATGTGTCCTCCCCGCAGCCAACTGCCACGTGGCCCTCTCCTCGTCCTCCTCTCTCCGGAGGAACAGTGGCTGCCCCATAATTTTTCACACTGCTGAAAAGCCCAAGGGCTGGCCGCCGTGCAGAACAGGCAGACACGGCAACGGAAGCACCAGATCCAACCAAGGGCCGCAGCACCAGGCGGGAGACTGTGCCAGGGAGGCGCCCTGACCCAGGGGCCGGTGCCACCCCTCTCACCGCCCGCTGGGTCCAACAACCGCCTGTCTGCACACACACTTGGCAGTTTACAAAGCTTTTCACGTGACGTCTCATTTAATTTTTTTTAATGTTTATTTTTGAGAGAGACACAGAAAGGAGGCAAGAGTAGGGGCAGAGAGAGAGGGAGACACAGAATCCAAAGCAGGCTCCAGGCTCTGAGCTGTCAGCACAGAGCCTGACATGGGGCTCAAACCCACAGAGATCATGACCTGAGCTGAAGTCAGACGCTTAAGACAACTAAGCCACCCAGGAGCCCCTCATGCAGCATCTCATTTAACCTACAGGAAACAACAATGAGGCAACAGAGCAAAATCTCCCCTCCTTGACAATGATGACGTCTGAGGGTCAGAGAAATTAACGTGCCCCAAGTCACAGCCATGAAGCAGGGTAATGAACGGAGGGCTCCCGCCTCCGAGTCCAGAACAGCTCAGACGGAACCATTCCAACAAACCAAAGGGTATGGGTGTGGCGGGGCGAGGTTTCTCCACAATCGAATCCCCGGCACAGCTGAAAAGGAGAGGCCCAGACACCCCTCAGCTGACCGTTTCACAAAAGAATTAGCAGCGGAGAAACTCCCCCCTTGACTCTCGGGATGAGGATTGCGGTCCGAGCCCTCAGGGAGACAAGTGCATCGTGGTAAACGCAGAGACAGAGGTCTCCAGAGAGGGAGAGACGCAAGAAGGGAGGACAAGTCTAACTGTCATGTGGGCGAAAAGCCCAAGTTCAGTTGAGCCCTGGCTGAGGAGGGGGTGCTCCCCAGAGGGCAGAGCCAGGGCGGAGGCAGCCCCCAAGGCCACCCGCAGGGCCCTGAGAATGAGAGGGCCGCCACCGTGGCCCGAGCTTCCCAGCAGAAACCCGCGGGTCCCGCACAGAGCCCAGACCCCAGCCTGCAGTGAGGAATCATCCCCCCATGGCTGTAAGCAAGACGACTCTTGCAGACGGGCCTTTAGCTCGAGGAGCTGGGCAGCCGTGCGGAGGACGGCGAGGACGTGCTCCAGCCCGAGGTGCGGCCGCGGCGTGAGGGGCTACTGCAGCCGTCTGAGCGGCAGGAGGACGTAGTCCTCCCCCGGCGGTGGGGACACGTGCTTGAGGAATAGTTCAGAGGCAAGGCTGGTGAGGGTGACCAATGTGGGGGCGGACTCGGAGAAGAGTCTAGGACCCTGAGGATTGTGGCTTCCATTCCTGCGTGCACAAGATGTCTGCAGTGAGATAAGAAAACGTGAGCAGCAAAATGACTCCAGGGAGAAGGTTCCCAGCACAGAGAAGAGACTACGAAAATGAGGCGTTCCATTTTCGACATCGTGAAATTAGGCGCCTTTGGGACTTCCCAATGGGGGTGTCGCCCAGGATGCATGGCGTTTCCAACTCTAAAAAGCCGTTTGTAAAAACCAGATGGCCTTCTTGACCCCTCGTGCCGTACACTGCCTGGCAGTGTGCCCGGACCAGAGAAAGGCACAGCCGGGGACACAGACGCTGCCGCCTGGACTGACACAGGGTGAAGCAGGGCCCGGCCGCCTGTTCTCGGAGGTTCTGAGAGGACATGTGAGCCAGGAGCCAGCAGGCTATCGTCTCCTCTGAGCCTGATACCATAACATACCACGTTCAAGCTCTGGAGGGCATTCCAGATTTCCCGCTCACCAGCCACGTGACCTGGATGAGTTAGCCTCTCGCGCCTCGGTTTTCCCATCTGTAAAATGGGATGGTGATCATGCCTATGCCATGCACAGTTGTGGTGAGGATCAAGTAACACTTGTGCAGCCCTCTGCCTGGCACCCGATACTGTGACAGTGTACCGCACAATCTATTTCAAACTGGTCCTTACTGGTGAGGACAACTACACCAGGGGACGCCGGAGGCTCAGTTGGTTAAGGGTCTGACTTCCGGCTCAGGTTATGATCTTGCAGTTTGTGAGTAGGAGCCCCTCATCGGGCTCTGTGCTGACAGCTCAGAGCCCATGTCGGATCCTCTGTCCCCATCTCTGTCCCTCCCATTCTTACCCTCTCTCTCTCAAAATAAAACATTTAAAAAAAATCCACTATCATTAGTTTGAACAAGTCATTTCTCTGTGATCACTCTTACCTGTAAAGCGGGGGAAGAGCTGCTTTCTACAGGGTCCTCAGGAACCAAAAGTGGAGGACAGTAGACACGAACACTGACTCAACTACGAAGTACTACGTAACAGACCGGACCTCTCCGCGGGGGACAGAGGCTTCCCTCCCGGCGGCTCAGGTCCTCGGTGTGCGGTGCTGAGGTCTGGCTCCGCGGCTGCGCGTCCTTGTCCTGGTGCAGGCGGCTTTGGGCCCACGAGGAAACAGCCACACGCTACAGCCTGCATGGTGTGCGGAGTGTAAGACGCCCCAGAATAGATACCAGGCCATTAAAAGGAACAAAGTGTCTGACACAGGCTGCGATAGGGATGGTCCGTGAAAGCAGCGGGCATAGTGAAACACACCAGAGAGGGAAGACGCGCGTGGTAGGAGAGCCCACTTAGAAGAGGAACCCAGAGGGGCGCCTGGGGGCTCAGTCAGCTGAGCGTCTGACTTCGGCTCAGGTCATGTTCCCACGGTCCATGGGTTGGAGCCCCACGTCGGGCTCTGTGCTGACAGTTCAGAGCCTGCAGCCTGCCTCAGATCCTGTGTGTCCCTCTCTCTCTGCCCTTCCCTTGCTCATGCTCTGTCTTTCAAAAATAAATAAATGTTAAAAAAAAAATTTAAAAAAAAGAAGAGAAATCTAGAATAGGCAAAACCACAGCAGGAAAAGGCAAAGGAAGAATAGAGGCTACCAGAAGCTGCGGGAAAAGAGGCAGTGATGTTTAATGGGTATAGAGCTCATGCTGGGGTCGATGAGGATACAGATAATGCTGACGGGTACAGAGCTCTGTGAACATATCTATTGCCACTGAGCTGTACACTTACAAATGGTTAAAGTAAGTATGATGGTACGCAGATTAAATAACCTACAGAAGCCATCAAAATGAGGAGCGTCTGCTCAGTGACACATGGGTCCCCAAAGGCTGGCTGGGGTGGCAGCCATGGACTAAGGTTCTTCCTATCCTCTCAACGTATTGGATAAACACTGCTGGCTCCAGGCATGAAGTGGGTCGGTGCAGGAATCTGTCCACTGGGCTGGGCAGTACTCAAATGCTCCCCTGGAAACCCAATTACATTATTTCTGACCCTTGAGCATAAATGGCCGTAATAAAGACAGCCTGTCTTTAAAAGCAGACAGGTGTTTGGCTTTGGTAACGACAGATTCTTACCAACTCCTCTGTGGACGGATAATGCGTTTGGCAGCTCTGCCCCAGTTTTAAAATCCTTCCTGCATCACTCACCTCAGGAGCAGAACCGAAGTTTCTGGTGCAGAGTGAGTTTTCAGTCTGGTACAGACACAGGGGAAGATAAATGCATTTTCTCACGTGTGGTCGGGCACCCAGTGATTCACTCAGTGAACCAGATTCTCACGAGGTATGACCTACCTTCCCCGCATGGGACTCTGAATCTCCAGCCACATGGATGACCTCCTACAAAACCCATTCCTGCCCCAGAACCTTGGCACTACTGTTCCCTCATGTCTGGATATCTTTCTCCAGATATTCACAGGGTCGTCCCTCCCTTCCACAGTCACATCTCTAGAGCCTCAAAGGTCACTGGAACCCAGAGGCCTTTCCAGTGACGTGTATAAAATAGCACCCACCCTGGGGCGCCTGGGTGGCTCAGTGGGTTAGGCATTGGACTTCGGTTCAGGTCATAATCTCATGGTTCATGGGTTTGAGCCCCGCATCGGGCTCTGTGCTGACAGCTCAGAGCCTGGAGCCTGCTTCAGATTCTGTCATCCTCTCTCTCTGCTCCTCCCTCACTCATGCTCTGTCTCTGTCTTTCAAAAATAAGTAAACATTAAAAAAAATTTTTTTAAATGGCACCCACCCCTACCTCCAGACGCCATCTATCTATCCTGTTTTCTGCTTTATCTTCCTGCAGACAAGCCACATGTGAGGCAGGATGCTAACCATCTCCTCTCCGACCTTCATCGCAACCAGAATATAGGCTCCAAGCAGACAGGGGCTTTGTTCTGTGGCTGCTGTATCTATCCCCAGAGCCTAAAACAATATAGGGCTCATAAAAGAAGTCAATACTTTTTTTTTTTTTAATGAGTGCAGAAAAAAATTAAGTTACGCTCTCAGCATACCGTTCCTCGCACCGATGAGAGGGCCTTGCCCCAGTGCCCCTAAGAAAGCGATGATCCGTGTTCCCTTTGGCTGAGAAACAGCAGTAACCCCTCCCCATCACACGCCACTCGACCCCATCAAGTGTTTTCTGAAGTTTAATAAAGTCTGGCTCCCTTTTCAAGGAAAAAAAAATTTCACAAACACTCAGCGTTTGAATGAATAAATGACACAGAGCACATCCATACTGTGGAATATTATATTATTCAGTAATAAAAAGGAAAAAGTGCTGACACACGCCACAACATAAATAAACCTTGAAAACATCACGCCAAGTGAAAGAAGCCAGACGTCAGAGGCCGTGTCTTGGGAGATGCCATTGACATGAACCGTCCAGAACAGACAAACCCATGAAGACAGAAAATAAGGTTAGTGGCCGCTGGCGCTGGGGGGTGCGGGGGAGAGGTGGAGAGGTGCTGGCCGAGAAGTGGGATTTCTAAGAAGGAGACCCTGCCATTTGCAGCAACGTGGATGGAATTGGAGGGTATTATGCTGCGTGAGATAAGTCAGTCGGAGACAGACAGACACCACGTGTGTTCACTCATCTGTGGAATTTGAGAAACTTCACAGAAGTCCATGGGGGAAGGGAAGCAAAAATAAGTTACAAACAGAGAGGGAGGTAAACCGTGAGAGACAGCTAAATACCGAGAACGAACTGAGGGTTGGTGGGGTGCGGGGCTGGGCGGGCGGGGAAAACGGGTGACGGGCATGGAGCAGGGCACTGGCTGGGGTGAGCGCTGGGCGTTGTATGGAAGCGATGAGTCGTGGGAATCTACTCCCGAAGCCGAGATTACCCTACATACACCGTACGTTAGCTAACTTGACAATAAATTATTTTAAAAAAAAAAGTGTATTTCTTCTCGAGGTGATGAAAATGCTCCAACACTGACTCTGGCTACAAAATACCGGGACAAACTAGAACCTGACGAATTACGTACTTTGAACGGGCGAAGCGTAGGATATGCGATGAGGTCTCACGAAAACAACTACCAAATGAGGGCTAGCAAATCACGTTTGTTACGTCATTCAGCACCTACGGCCCAAAACCACACTGCAAGCACTCATACTTCCACAGCCTGTGCACATTTCCCCACTAAACAGAACTTACATACCCAGTAACTTCAGAGGAGATTTTATTTCACTGAAATCCCACCACCGCCCCCAAGTTCTTCTAAGTCCGGGGCACGCAGACTCGGGGACGATACTCGGAACTCCGCAACCAGGGGGGACACAGGTGCCACGAGTCCGAAGAGATGCCAGAACTAGCCAGGACAAGTGCCAGTCACAGCAGCCGCCAGCCTCTCAAACGGCGCCCCGGGGACCTGCCTTCCGTCCCAGGCTCCACACACCAAACCCCATTTTCTGCCACTGTCCTCCACTCCAACGGCTGCACAGTCTTAATTCCAAACAGGGCACGGGACAGTCGTCTGTCCCGCACCTTGCGGGAGTTCATTACCGACGTAGCGTGAACTTTCTCTCTCTGCAGCGCACGACGGTGACGGAAGAACTCTTTGGTGCCACCGCCGGCAGACAGACACAAGCGTGGGCCAAAAATGAGCCGACGGCGCTGGGGCAGAGGGTGGCCCTCCCACAGGCCAGAACAGACTTACACTACTTAATTAGGATCAAATGGAAACGCAGAATTTTTAAAATTCTTACAGAGGACGCTCAGACCCTGGAGAAGACACCCATAGTTTCCAAGAGTGCCACGGAACCCCTTCTGAGAAACACTCATCTACAGACTAAGGGGGAAAAGTGACGCACGAAGCTGATGAGGTCTTTTTTAGCAAACATTTACCAGGTGCCTACGTGTGTCCAGAAGCCAACCCCACGGACCCTCCCTGATCCACACCAGAAAGGAGGGGAAGGAACTATTAATTATAGAGCACCATCCACATGCCGCCTTGCTCGGCGCTCTGCACGCACACACGTGACCGTAAGATCTATCGCCGAGGAGACATCCCAATTTTACCGATGACTAAATGAAGGCCAACAGGTAAGAAGCTGTGCACTGGTCAGGCAGCTCACAGAGGACGGGCCTGAGCAGAGGGCGTCCTGGCCCCACAAGGGCACCTCAGTAAAGGGTGGAATCCTTCCAATCCCTGCTACAAGCCCACCACTCTGACCCCACTGTGGTAGGTAGAGCAGGGACCCCACCACCCCGAGGTCCCCAACCTCACCTCCAAAACCTGGGCACAGGTTACCTTCCACGGGGACTAAATTACGGGCTCTGAGGTGGGGAGACTGACCTGGATCATCGGGGGAGGCCCACCTCCTGACAAGGGTCCTGACCAGGGAAGGGAAGGCAGGAGGTGGGGGGGGGGGGGGCAGCGGTCAGAGCAGGTGGCAGAGTGCCGGGGTTGCTGGCTTGGGTGTGGAAGGGGGTGCAGGGCCCAGGAATCCGAACAAGCAAGGACACAGACGTGCTCCCGGAGCCTCGGGAAGGAGAGCGGTCCTGCCAATTCCTTGAGTTTAGCCCCGTTTCGAATCCGTGTCCCCCTAGCAAGATGATGCACATGTGTCGTTCAAAGCCACCACGTTTGTAGTAACGTGTCAGGGCAGCCACAGGAGATGAACAGGGCCCGGCGGGCTGCGAGAAGGAGCGACCCTCCTCCAAGGTGGACGGGCCGGCTCCCAACCTGGGAGGGAAAACCAGGAATAACAGAGGAGCAATGATGCCGCGGGGAACCCGGCAGGCAGAGGGCTACACGCGGGGAGGCCGTGACCGCTGGGCCTTGCTGGCCTCGGGGAAGGAGACCCGGACGAGGAGGGAGACGCTCACAACGGCAGACGCTGCTCCGTCAAGCCCCCAGGACCCGGATGTCCCCAGAGGGCTTTTCCTTCACGTCCTCCCAAGGCAGCATCCAGGGCCATTCTATGTTGAAATTTGTTCTTTTTTTCTCCTTGAGAAACAGTTATGGAAGAGTTGGCGATCCCAGAAAGGAGCTGTGGGGGACTGGAGGACTCGGCCACCTCCTGGTCACCAGCCTGTTCTGCTTGAGGCCACAGGCCCGCAGCACTCCTAAGCAGCCACACTTGAGAAATCAAGTCCCGATGAAACACAAAACCCTGGGGACGCCTGGGCGGCTCCGTCGGTTAAGCGGGCAACTTCGGCTCAGGCCACGATCTCATGGTTTGTGAGTTTGAGCCCCGCATCGGGTTATGTGCTGACAGCTAGCCTAGAGCCTGGACCCGGCTTCAGATTCTGTGTCTCCCTCTCCCCCTGCCTCTCCCCTGCTCACACTCTGTCTCTCTCTCAAAAACAAATAAACATTAAAGAACAAAACAAAAAAAGAAACAGGAGCCTCTGATCCCTCTTGGGCGACTGTGAAAGCCGTCCACCAAGCGGCCGGGACTTCGTCCAGCCCATGGCCAGAGGGGCCATGATGGGAGACCACGCGTCCCTGAGCGCGTCCGGATGCAAACAGCATGTGCGACCCCAGGGCCAGGCGCCACCAGTGGCTATACCGCATTTCTACTGTTGGATCCGTCCCCTGCTGTTTTAACAGCCAGACGTCGGGTCTCCGGCCACAAGGACAGCTGTCTGTCCGCTCTCCAGCACCAAAGGGGCAGCAAGATGCCTCTCCCCTCCCCCACCTGGGGCTTCCCTTCTAGAAGCTACGACCCGTGCCAAAGGTGAGGAGGTACGGGAACAGCAGGTGCCGTGCTGGCGCCCAGCCAGGCTCCCCACACCCAAGTCCAGAGCGTTCCTCCTTCCCGCCACCCCTCGCCGCAACCTCCTGGGTGTCCCCGCTCTCCACTCTCGCGGTTTTCGTCGGAGATTAATTTTCCGAGTCACTCAGCAAAAGTCGATGGAGCCCAGGCTGTCACACTGACAGACTGGAAAGTCACCCAAATACTACAGAAGAGAGGGGCATGTGCCCAAGAACACAGGAAGGAACAAAATGATCGGAGAGGGGGCACCCCAAGGCAGCCAGGACTGCGCTGAAATCTGTAAGAAGACGTTGGCGGTTTTAAGAACTTGCACAAAGCAGCTGAGCGTCTCTGAGTGTATTTATCTGCATTTCCAAAATGCCTTGAAATCCCCCAAAAATGGTATAAAAAATAATGCTGATGACTATAAATAGCCCTTTGTGTTTTTAAAGCATCTTTCTGTGCATTATCCCAGATTTGACAACGGCACCAGAGACACAAGAAGTATCGGCCTCTCCCTTTCGGGAGGGAGGAAACAGACACGAGGGGCAGTGGGGCCCCTCAGCAAGGCTGCGCCCCGCGCACGTTTCAGAGGAGACTCCAGGCCCCCCTCTCGTTCCTCCGCCCCCAGAGCTCTGACCACCCAGGGCTGCCTTCCCAAGGGAGCCAAGAAGTGCAGCGACAGGGACTGGAAAGGTCCACAAATCCCAGCACAGATCTGCCTGCCGGGACCCCCGCGCACACGGCAGGCCCCGCGGCGCGGAGCCCGCTGCCTGGTTCCACTCTTCCCTTCCACCCACAACCGTCAGACACTTGGCCCTGGGTCAGACCCAACCAGCCGCGGGCTCGCACAGCGCTGCTCTCAACTCTGCCCACCGTTCTTAGGCTGTGCGGCTCGGGGAGGGGCCCATGGTCCGCACCCCTCTTCCCTCCCTTTTTCCTTCCAGGTGGCATCTTCTCAGACACATGGACCGCCGGTAGACAACAAGCAGGATGTCCATTCAGGGCTTCTGGGGAGTATCAACTGCCCTCCTGCTGGCTTGTTACGGGGACCAGAGGCCAACACGGTAAATCTGATCCCAGGCCACTGGCCCAGAGCGCGGGAGACATCAGGCCGGGAGTCCAAGGGCCTGCTGGTCTGGTCCAGGCTCCACCGCTCGTGTCTTTTTGGTAGAGCCCACACAGGCAGGTGGGGTTGGTAGAACAGGTCCCCAAACATGTCGAGTCCTGATCCCTAGAGCCTGTGGCTGTCACCTTACACGGCCCCAAGGACCTTGCTGATTCAATGAGGAATCATGAGATGGGGGACGGGGGTCATCTGGGTGGCTCAGCCGGTTAAGTGTCTGTCTCTTTCAGTTCAGGTCGTGATCTCATGGTTCATGGGTCTGAGCCCCATGCCTGGCTCTGTGCTGACAGTCCGGAACCTGCTTGAGGTTCTCTCTCTCCCCCCTTCTCTCTGCCCTTACTCCTCTCTCTAGTTAAATAAATAAACTTAAAAACAAATTCACAAGATGAGGGGCACCTGGGTGGCTCAATCAGTCAAGCATCTGACTCTTGATTTCCACTCGAGTCCTGATCTCACAGCACGTGGGTCTGAGCCCCATGGCCAGCTCTGCGCTGACAGTGTGGAGCCTGCCAAAGGTTCTCTCCCCCGCCCTCTCTAAATAAATAAACTTAAAAAAAGAAAAAAGAAAGGCGAATCATGAGATGGGAAGATTCCGGGGGAATTATAATGCAGGGAAGCCCAATGCCATCACAAGGGCCCTGGTAAGGAGGAGGCAAGAGCGTCAGGGTCTGAGGAAGTGGTGTGGGAACAGAAGCAGGTCAGTGGTGAGGCCACAAGACAAGCAACGTGGCAGCCTCGGGAGGTGAGGAAAGGCAGAGGACAGATTCTCTCCTAGAACCTCTAGCACCTCCAGAACCCCATAAGACTTGTTATTTTAGCCCTATCAACTTCTGACCTCCATGACTGTAAGCTCATGAATCTGCGCTGTTTTAAAATCTTTCTTTTTTTCTACACTTATTTATTTTTGAGAGACAGAGCATGAACAGGGGAGGGGCAGAGAGAGAAAGAGACACAGAATCAGAAGCAGGCTCCAGGCTCTGAGCTGTCAGCACAGAGTCCAACGTGAGGCTCAAACCCATGAACCGTGAGATCACGACCTGAGCTGAAGTCAGACACCCAACCGAGCCACCCAGGCACCCCAAATCTGCATTGTTTTGAACCCATAAGTTGGTGTGCTTTGGTGGCGATAACAAAGACAGAAGTGAAGGATGCTGAAGCTGAGTAAGAAAGACCAACAAGGGGACCAGTTCCTGGTGCCCTTGGCCTTGGGAAAGCGGCACGTTCAGATGAGGAAGCAAAGGCGGCAGGGAGAGACAGATCCAGAAGCTGCTGCTACCTGTGACTGCGGTTCCTTCCCACTTGGGATGACAGCTGGAGCGCCCTCCCCAGAATTCACCCGAATTCCCAGTCAGTGGAAATTTCTAGAAGCTGTCTCATGAAAGCAAAATAAATAAATAAATAAATAAATAAACAAACAAAACAAAAATAAAAATTGCAGCAAGTTTCCACCGGCCTTGCTCCACAGCAGTGGAAGGTGCCAGGCACCAGAAGACGTGGGTCCTGCTCCTGTGTGACCTTGCGACTCACTGTCCCCTCTGGACAAAACGGTGGAGATGCAATCACGGTCACTTCCAACAAGCAGTCATGTGTGATGTAGGATTCTGGGTCTTTAGGGACGTACTAGACTGAACCTAAACCACTACATTTTATTGGGAAAGCCACCTGAGTCATGGGTTCACTCAGTAATGATTTCCCAAGTATGCAGTGATGGTCAGGCACGAAGTTAAGCACTTGGGGCCCAGAGCGGCCTGAGATGTGACGTCTCCTCCCTCAAGGCCACAGGTCCTCCCTGAGCCACGACCTCAACTCGGGGGCCATCCAGCGACAGCGTCTAGTGAGCACGGCCTCCGTGGTCTCCCCCAGGCCGGGCTAGATCTCCACTTACACCCTCACCTTCCTGCCCTGTCTACCAACCGACCCAGGTGCGCGTGGGCTGGTCACGTCCACTGCCACGCACCAGCACCCAACAGGTCTATGAGGCCGTTAGCGCAGCTCACAGGCCTGAGCGGCACCCACAGAACAGACGTGTGACCGATGCACAGTGAGCCAGGTGTCCCCGCCCTCCTTCCACCTCTCCAATAGGAGAGCCACCGGGAAGGGACACCCCGGTTGATCAAACGTACATGACAGCATGTTTATGTTGTAAACGGAGGACTTATAAGTAACACAGGAGTGACAACCAATGGTCACAGAGCAAAAGGAAGCATAGGCCGCCCTTCCCCACCCGAGCGGGGCTGGCTCTCCCGCTCCTCCTCCTTCCTCTGCCACCTGCCACGTCCCAGGCGCTCCCCTGTACGGTCTGCACTGAGAGCGTCCTGCCCCGGGAGCAGGCCGACCCTGGTCACCGGGAGCCTGACGGAGGGCTGTGCGCCCAAGCAGAGGGTCAGCAGGTGACCTGGGCAGGCCAGAAGTGGCTCTACCTGGAGAGCGGGAGAAAAGCAAAAGGTGAAAGACTACATCCAGGGGGCATCTGGGGGGCTGTTAGTTTCGGCTCACGTCACGATCTCGTGGTTCATGAGTTCGAGCCCCACGTCAGGCTCTGCACTGACAGCACGGAGCTTACTTAGGATTCTGTCTCCCTCTCTCTCTGAATCTCCCCGCCTCTCTCCCTCACTTTCTCAAAATAAATAAATATACTTAAAAAAAAAAAAAAAGACTGCAGTGAGGAGAGGTCTTCTAAGAAGCCCCGACGTATCATCCCTAACTTGGGTGCCACATTGTACCAAGGACGGCAGGGCACTCACATTACAGCCATCCATAACCCCAAGCCCAGTCCTCACAAGTACCGTCTAAGGAACCCACACGCCCTGGCATGGGGACGAGTTCAGCCAGGAGGACCTGTGACAGCAAGCAGCCTAGCAGTGACCGTGAATGCACGCTCTGCTCCTGAGAACCGCCCCCCCAACAGATCCCTTCCAGAAAAGGAAAGCCCATCTATTTAAAGGGCCCTCATCAAGAAGATACATGTATTACTAAAAGGGGAAAAAAATCTTGAAACCCCTCGAGTGTACCATCGGTGAGAATTTTAAATGGTGCAACCATTAAGGAAGACAATGCAACATTAAAAATAGAATCGCCATAGAATTCGAGAGAATTCAAAGCAGAATCTCAAAGAGATATTTGCACACCCATGGTCACTGCAGCATTATTCACAATAGCCAAGAGGGAGAAGAAACCCACGTGTCTGTCAACAGATGAATGGATAAAGAAAATGCGTTAATCACGCACACACAATTGAGTACTACGCAGCCGCCGTATGAAGGAATGAAATCCTGTCACATGCCACAGCTCAGATGAACCTCGGGGACATTATGCTCAATGAACTGAGCCACTCACAAAATGACAAATACAACAGGACTCCGTTTATGAGGTATCCAAGCAGTCAGAATCATAGAACCGGAGCAGAAAGGCGGTTGCCAGGGCGCCTAGGGGCTCAGTCGGGTAAGTGTCTGACTTCGGCTCAGGTCATGATCCCGTGGTTTGTGGGTTCAAATGCCGTGTCAGGGCCTGTGTTGACAGCACGGGGCCTGCTTTGGATTCTGTGTCTCTCCCTCTCTCAGCCTCTCCCCGTTGCATTTGTGCATGTGCGTGCTCTCTCTCTCTCTCCCACCAAAATAAACATTCAAAAAAAATT
Organism: Mungos mungo; assembly: GCA_004023785.1. Taxonomy (NCBI): domain Eukaryota; kingdom Metazoa; phylum Chordata; class Mammalia; order Carnivora; family Herpestidae; genus Mungos; species Mungos mungo. Next base: position 94,246 of record PISW01002851.1, on the reverse strand, counting down.
TTAAGGAAGAACAGGTGGTTCCCAAGGGATGAGGGGGGAGAGAAGAATCAGCATTTAGTGCAGTGTTTGTTTTGCAAGATGAAGAGGTTCCAGATCTGTAACACAATGTGGGTAACACTCCTGAACTCTGCACTTAAAAATGGTCACACTTAAGGGGTGCCTGGGTGGCTCCATCTGTTAAGGGTCTGACTTCAGCTCAGGTCATGATCTCGTGGTTGTGGGTTCCAGCCCCGTGTCAGGCTCTGTGCTGACAGCTCAAGCCTGGAGCCTGCTTCTAATTCTGTGTCTCTCTCTCTCTCTCTCGGACCCTCCCCTGCTCACACTGTCTCTCTCCCTCTCTCTCTCAAAAATAAACATTAAAAAAATTTGGGGGGGGAGGGCCCCTGGATGGCTTAGTGGGTTAAGCATCTGACTTCAGCTCAGCTCATGATCTCACGGTTCGTGAGTTTGAGCCCCACATCGGGCTCTGTGATGACAGCTAGGAGTCTGGAGCCTGCTTCAGATTCTGTGTCTCCCTCTTTCTGACCCTCCCCAGGTTGCTCGCTCACTCGCTCGCTCTCTCCCTTTCCCTCTCAAAAAATAAACATTAAAAACTTTTTTTAATTTTTAATGGTCACATTTAATGTTTTTTAATCATTATTTTTAAAAAATCTTGAACACACATTACCAAAGAAAAAAGATGCCAGAAACACAGGACATAAATTTTAAAAGGAAATCTGGGCAGCAGGACAAAGCAGCAGCAGAGCAAGGGAAGGACAACACAGGTCAAATCAACCAAGTCCAAACACCCAGCACGGAGTCGACACCCCCGCGTGGGGCTGAGGAAGGGACCGTCGCCACCCGGTGGGGGCTGAGGAAGGGGTGGGGGTCCGCACGCCTGCCGCAGCTCCCGCGCTGAAGGTGCGTCTGGCCACCTCTCTCTGACGCCCCATCCCGTCCTGTGCAGAGCTCCGGAGAGATCAAGGAGACGGGCAGGTCAAGGGCTGGGCCAGGCACCCACATGTGAGACACTGTGATCTTCCCATAACAAGCTCTTCCCTGCGGCCCAGCACTCCGCACGGGCCGAGCTGGGGAGCCCGCGCCTCCGGATCCGCAGGAGCATCCAGCAGCCCACACCCCCAGCGTCGGCCTGGCACCATCCCACACAGAAAGAAAGTCAGCAGCAGCCGTTTACACAGAAACCCCATGCCTTAGTCCCTGACAACTGTAATTACAACCGGCTTTTGAAAGGGAGAGCAGAAAATAGCAGCCTGGACCTAGCCGTGATTTGGGGGTTTGGGGGTAAAACACACACCCAGTGCTCGCCGGCATGGCGGCCAGTCTAAACAAGTGACTGGCCGGCCAGACCAAACAGCCTTCTGGCCGGCGCAGGTCCCCCTCTGGTTGAATGAGCTGCGTGCTCATTAAGCACCAAAAGCAGGTCGCAGGGAAGGGACTTGCTGGCACAAGGCCACACGGACTCACGGGTGATAAGGGCAGAGGAGACAGGCCGCACCGACCCCCAGCGCATGGCCAGGCCCACCGGACACCCCAGGCGTCCATCGCTCTGCAGTGATGGCTTCTGAGACGTACGTTCGGGTCCGTCTACAAAGCGGTATTTCTGCCACGGATCCTCTGCTCTGGGAAGCTCCACGTTCACCAGCTGGGCCCGGCACCCAGACGGGCATCCAAGAGCAGGGTCACAGACACGGGCGTGAGCCCCAGCTCCACCCACTGACAGCAACTTGACCTAGAACTGCTATTTAACCTCCCCAAAGCTCTGCTTCCTCACCTACAAAATGTGACCATATCCACCTCACCTAGAGCAGCCGCAAATAATAATGATTTCTCGACAGACTGAGCCACCCAGGCGCCCCCGAATAATAATGATTTCTATACTACGGGGCCAAAAAAAGCCCGTGGCGCACACTTCGTTCTGAACAGTAACCGTTACTATTGACAGCTGATACTCACGGAGATTGGCCTCTAATTATGATAAAGGTGTTAACGACAGCATAGTTCCTGTGTCTTAGTCCAATATGAAGAGAAGAGGCATTCTCAGTGAAACCCCAAGGACAGGCCAGCACCAGGCTGCAAAAACGCCAACCGCAGTGAGACCACAGGCCAGCCCAGCACAGGGAGCCCCTTCCCCAGACACCCCCCCAACCAAGGCCACTGTGCTTGCTACCTGAGCGCGAAGACGAAGAAAGCAGGGGAAAGGCTTGGGGAAATGCTGAATGCCAAGCCTGAAGCCACAGACGTGAACCATCTCCCAGCCTCGAGACCAGGAGGGGGAACTACAGTCTGGCCACACGCCCACCACCTCCTAGACCCGGGACTCCTCACGACCCCTCTCTCTGAGTTTTAGTTTAATCCAAAAAATGCGGGTGACAGGACCCCCATCCACAGCTTGCTGTGGGCATTAAATGAAGCCACATGAACGCACTTTGAAGCAACTCCTTCCCACATGCATGAGAAACAGCACTGTTCTTTTTGAAAGTTCCAACAAATACAACTTAACAAAAGGGGCTGAGGAACTGGGAAGACCAAGGCAGTCAAAAAGGTTTTATTTTTTTTAGCCTTTTATTTATTTTGAGAGAGTGCACGCGCAAGCAGGGGAGGGGCAGAGAGAGAGAACTGCAAACGTGCTCCGTGCTGGAAGCTCAACACAAGGCTCAGACTCAGAACCGTGAGTCAAAATCCCGGGTCAGACGCTTAACCAACTGAGCCATCCAGGCACCCTGAAAAAGTTATAAGCTAATGAACTGCTCAGAGAAACAGGGACAAACATGCTGATTTTCTTCCCAAAACTGCTGTCCTTGACCTGAAGTTTCTGCCGAGGAGATTAACTGGCTGGAAGTCAAGTTGGTGACCAGCCAACTGGAGCTCCCAACATCTGCTGTGTGTTTTCCATTTAGGTGGTAGATTCTCCTGCAGACAAAGAGCCCAAGCCAGCTGTACCCAAGATGACCAATCCAGCCACCTCGGACCGCCATTCTCTCCAAAACGCAATGCGACGCCATCTGACCAATCACAAACATGCCTTTGAAATGTACAAATTTCAAGAAGCTCCTATCTCAGAGCACAGCACACGGACAAATTCCTTCACGGTGATCGGAAGGCAGTTCGTTTTTGTTCAGTCTCTGCTGCTCTGTGTGCCGGAGTCGGAAAGCAGTGGGCTGGCATGTCTTCCAGACTCTGCTAGGAGGCACCCCAAATGCCAGAAGGGAATGCACACACCCTTTTGGAGCCCAAAGCAACTGATGAAGGAAATTTTGCTGAAATCCCATATCTGCTCTTAAAACCTCAAGTCAGTCTTATGTACCATAATAAATTGCTTTACTTTTTTAACGTTGAGTCAATTAACAGCCAATTATCAAAACTTTCCCCTCAAATCTGAATTAAAAAGATAGGCCAACATTCTCTCTCACTCCTCAGCGGACCCCACACACCCTCAAGGCACGTGCGTCTCCGTTTCAGGAGCAGCAGTAGTTCTAGGTCAAGGGTGGGGGGAGGAGTGCCCCCCCAGCCATCACATCAATTCCATCCTTGGCCTTGAATCCAGAAGAACCGCTGACTCAGAACAGCTCCCCCGGAAAGTGCAGGGAGAGGGGTCTGCGGTTTGTGGTGGGTGCAGTCGTCCCCTAAAAGGGGATCCAGTTAAATGGGTGCCAGCTGAGATGCCAGAGTGCTGACCCTGTCCCGCCCCACTTCCGGCCACTCACCCGAATCCGGCGCATGGCAGCCACGATCTCCACTCTGCTGTTGGGCCTCGGCACATCCAGGCTTCCGACATACTGCGGGGAGGAAGCAAGCACTCGTTGAGAAGAGGGACAGCAAGGGGCCCTGGTCACAGAGTGTCAGCAGAGGGAAGGACATCCAGGTAAGCTCCCCACTTTGTGGAGGGGGAAACTGAGAGCCAAAGGGGGCTACTTCCAACTTTATAAAAATCAATGAAACGAGAAACCGCTGCTTCCTTTTCCATCCTGCTCTTGATCAGAAATGCCCCGAGCACGGCGTTCAAGCAGCTTCCAGAGTTAGAAAGACTCGGGTGGGATGGCTCTCCCACCACTATCTTTAGGACAAGGTCTTTCCCTTTGACTCAATGTCCTCATCTGTAAAATGGGATTCCAGTAAAGATCAAACGAGAGAAGGTATAAACATCTTACCCAAATATGCTTTGTTTATATTAAAGCATCCCCTCCCCTTCAAAAATAGGACTATGTGCTTTTTTCAATTAATGGTACTTCGTTGGGTTAGCCCTCGATGTTCCAGAGACCTCACGCACTTGACTGGGTTCCTAACTGGAGGAAAGGAACACGCTACTTATATTTTATTTAAAATTTTAATCTCCTAAAAAAAAGGAAAGAATTTAATCTTCTGAAACTTTTGAAAACACAAAATGGCATTCAGGTTCATGTTTAATATATGGATACGTTCTCACAGCACATTATTCTAATAATGCAGAAAAGCTGAGTGAAAGAAAAAGCCCTCCCCCCCACGCCTGTTGATCATCTGACTCACTCTGTTTGCAGCGGGGCACATCTACTCAGAGACACGAAGGAATTTATTTTACATAAAAAGGCTCACTCTTCTCACTGTTTGGGGGCTTTTTTTATTTTCTAACTTTCTTTCTTTTTTTTTTTTAAAAACTTTCTTTTTATTTGAGTGAGAGATAGAGGGTAAGCAGGGGAGAGGCAGAGAGACAGACAATCCCAAGCAGACCCCACACTACCAGCACGGAGCCAGACACGAGGCTTGAACTCATAAACCGTGAGATCATGGCCTGAGTCAAGAGTTAGGGGGCGCCTGGGTGGCTCAGTCTGTTAAGCCTCCGACTTCGGCTCAGGTCAGATCTCACGTTCGTGGGTTCGAGCCCCGCATCAGGCTCTGTGCTGACAGCTAGCTCAGAGCCTGGAGCCTGCTTCCAGTTCTGTGTCTCCTTCTGTCTCTGCTCCTCCCCCTCTCATGCTCTCTCTCTGTATCAAAAATAAATAAAACATTAAAAAAAAAAAAAGAGTTAGATCCTCAACTGACTGAGCCACCCAGGCACCCCTACTTTTTAACATTAAACACAACTTGGACATTCTTCTTTGCCAATGCATAAAAGTCTGTCACATCACGTGTGACCACCTACCCTATGAATGTCGCTATTAACAACGCTGCTTCTGCTACGTCCTCATCTGCATACATCCCCCTACCTCCCAGCTCGTCCGTAGCTCTGTAGGCGGGGCTTCTACAAGCAGGACCGCTAGATCAGAAGTATAGAAATATCTTGAGATCATTCCTTAGTAGGCTGAAACATCCCATTCCATACTGACTTACTGGGATGTGCCTTTCCTTTTTCCATTCAAATTATATAAAATAGCCAGAGGGAGACCCTAGAAATTGATAGCCCCTACATAACTTAGACGTCTACCTAAGCAAAGACTGCATTAAAAGAAGAGGGTAGTCATCCGGGTAAGAAATGTGGTTCCTGTGGCTACAGGAGTAGAAGGTACTTTCTGAAATTTAGAGCAAAGGCTAGGCCCCGGGAAGCAAGGTTCCGATAGCTGAATACTGCCGAAAGGTTTTCCCTAGGACTGATCCAGCCTGTGCCAATCCCCTGAAGAGCATGGTCCCAGGAGCCCGTGGTGGGGCCTCTGCACCGTGGGCCCAAGGCGACAGCCCCACCAGGGCAGGAGGAGAGCCGTGCGCCTGTGGATAAAGTGTCGGGCAAATCTCTTAGGTAAATGAAGGCCCCTAGATCTAAGAGCGTGGCCAGATTTGAATAGGGTTGTGTTTCTCCCCCCTCTGAGCTCTGCTGGCACCCACAGCATCAGGCCATGTGTCCGTGACCTCTGCAGCCCAGAATGACTGCCCATCTCCAGGAAGCCCCCACTCGGAGGCAGCTTCCCCCCTCCCTGTCCCGGACCCTGTGCTCCTGAGGACTCCTGCCCTGATCTCTGAGCAGTCAGACCTCCAGGAGCTCATGTTCCCTCAGCCCTCACGTGAGAGCTCGAGTCCTAGCAAGGTCGCTCCTTACAGCAGAGCCCAGGAGCCTGGCCCGCGTCCCCAGGCTGATCCCTGCCACCCCAGGAGGGCGCGCCGCCGGGGAGATCCACCCTGAGCGTGAACACGAATGCCCAGCGGGGACCGGTCCCCACTTGCCTCCTTCACTCCGCCAGCCTCCGCCCGAGCACACAGCACACGCCTGCACATGCCACAGGCACACACGCCCCTCACACCCACGCGGCCACGGCACACACTAACCTCGGGCATTCAATCCACACCACGCACGACTCCCTGGTCTGCCTTCCTTCCCAGGCACGTGAAGTCACAAATCTGCCCTCTGAGAATCCGTCCAGAGGAGGTCACCTCCAACAGATGCACCTTAGGGTCAAATTCCCCCACTACAGACGTCCCTTAGGGTCAAAGAGATGGAAAGGACACACGAGGCAGGGGTCAGGTCCACATCCAGTCAAAAGCTAGATACTCACACCAAGAACGTGAGGCAAAAGCAGAACCACAATGGTCGGGAAGCAGGAGGGAGGTCAGCAAGCCCGTGCCTCGGGGCAAGACCCGACGGCCAAGCAATACCATGTCCAAGCACGGCCTCGAATCCACCGGTCCTCACGCACGAAGCATCACCACCTCCCCAGCGAGCTGCAGTCCATTGGAGCATCGTGAGATTGAGAAAGTGGGAGACGCAGCCTGAGCCCAGCCGCCATGGTGTCTGTGGTCAATGCACTTCTTCCCACTCCCCTTTGGAGAGTCGGCTTCCAGGCCCGAACCCCATCCACCTGCGGGGCTGAAACCTCTGAAGGTCCTGGCTTCTGTCCCCTCCCACAGGGACCAGGCCCAAGCCTGTCTGTCCCTTGCCTTCAGTCAGAGGCTGAGGCATCGGGGCAGGCTCCCGCTCAGCATGGGCATCCCCTTTATCTGCTTCTCCGGAGGGACTCTGGGTGCCACAGGCTTCTGGAACAACAGAGGCGTGCTGGCTCAAAGCCCAGGCCCCAAAGAAACAGTTTCTGGAAGGGAAACTCACGTTCTTCCTCCTCCCTGTGCCATGCTCACCTGGGCTTCCGTCTCTTGACCAACAGCCTCCAGATCATCTCCCAGTAGGTCAAGGCTGAGACCCGAGGGTCATCCCTGAAGGAGCTTCTCCCTCCCCTCCCCCGCCCCCCCCCTCCACAGCCATCGGCAACCAGGACCTGCAGGGCCCTCTCCTCCCCCACTCACTGCCTCACCCCCCAAAACCCTTCCTCTCCGTCTACACAGGGTCTCCTCACTGGTTTCTCCACTGGCCCCAGGGCCCCTCCACACCGCCCCCCTACAGGCTGTTAGAGATCACGCTTAGACGCACACCGGCCCGTATCCCTCGCTCAAGAACCTCGTGGGCATCACCAACTCTGAAGGTGACCTTCAAAGCCCTCAGCGTGGCTGACACTGCCCCCCCCCAACTGGGGCCCACACGGCACAGCGCCCTCTCACACTGCCAGCCCCTCCATTGTTGGGAAGGGCCCCACACATCCCACATCCAGAAGCTTCTACCCAGAGCCCTTCCCAGTGCACAAAATGCTGTTTCTTCTACCCTCTCTCTCCAGCCCTCCTACCTCCACAGGGCCCCGCAGACCTCAGCCTCATCTCTGCTTCCCTCCACTGACCTCCAGGGAGGGCGGCTCACAGGGACAACTCCCGCCATGCCCCCAGTCCCCCTGCACCCCTGCAGAACATCCGCACGTGACCACGCACAGGACACCCTCCTCACGGGTAACCCTGCCCACCCGACTGGAATATTCCAAGAATGAACATATTCACACCCGCTGCATGCACTCCCCGTGGACCATGACCATGCTGAGGAGGGTGGAGAGGCCTGAGCCCTGGATCCTGACCCATGTTCCGACATCACAGGCCCCGGCCATCCCACGCTGTGCGGTCCCTGTGGGGATTCTATGACGTTACCTATGCTGTGCAGGTACCTGAACTGGACCCGAGGCAGGGGCCCTTAGAGTAGCACATGCAATCCCTGGCTCACCAAGAGAGGCAGTACACGGGGTGCCCAGGGGGCTCTGCCGGGTAAGCATCCGACTCGTGATCTCAGCTCAGATCACGATCTCGTGGTGTGTGGGTTCGAGCCCCGCGTCAGGCTCTGCACTCACAGCATGGAGCCCGCTTGGGATTCTTTCCCTCCCTTTTTCTCTGCTCTGCCCCCACCCTCCCACCCCTCAAAATAAATAAATAAAATTTTCTTAAAAAGTAGATATCAAATAGGAAAATTAAAAAAAAAAAATGAAGGACAGCCCATCTTTCCATTGGTGGATTTTTGGTCACCTGGCATTCCTTCCAGGAAACCCTCTGGGGAGGCACCTCCTGGGGCTTCTATCCAGAACACCTACCACCGAGCTTAAGGGGAAAATAAAGGAGTTTTAAAATACCCAGGCCTACTTCTTTTTCATTAGCACAAGAAAAAACAACTAGAAGGAAGATTCAAATTGCAGTGGTACTCAAGATACAAGAGGAAGGGGGGGGTGCCTGGGGGCTCAGTTGGTTAAGCATCTGACTTCGGCTCAGGCCATGATCTCACGGTTTGTGGGTTCGAGCCCCGCGTCGGGCTCTGTGCTGACAGCTCAGAGCCTGGAGCCTGCTTCGGATTCCGTGCCTCCCTCTCTCTGCCCCTCCCCTACTCGCACTCTGTCTCTCTCTCAGGAATAAATAAACATTAAAAAAAAATTTTTTTAAAGATACAAGAGGACTGAGTCAACATTATCTGTGACTTTATCTTCCAGATAAGGAGGAGTTCACTGCCAGTGAGGTTACTCAAAGGCCTCCGGGTATTTTTCTTTAAGTTTCTAGACAACCTCCGAGTCGTGCTAGATTAATACCTCGTGAAATTACTTTCAAGGTCTTGCCTCCGCTTTCTGGAGATTAACCCCGAGACGCTGACAAACAGCACTACAGCAGTGTCCCGGGTGCGTGCGCGTGAATCACGACGCTCAAAGGCAGCAAGACTCAACCTGTGAGACTTTGTGCCATCACGTTCCTCAGGAACTCCCTTTATTTACGAAGTTTCAGTCCACTGTTTCCAGAGACCGACCAGAAAAATAAAAAACACAAAACAAAACAAAAACAAAAGAAAAGAAAAGATATAGAAGTCAAAAAAAAAACCAACAAAACATATCAGACGATGCTGCCTCTGATCACGTTGGAGGAAGTGGATCAGCAGACTAGGCCTCCAAAAGGCTATAAATATGAAGTCTGGAAAAGATTACTAAAAACAAATACCTCTGCAGAGAATGAACAAAGAGTGAGACGTAATATAAACCGGGACATTAGTTAATAATGACGAACCAGTATTGACTCAGTCATAACAAACGCACCTCCCGATGCAAGATGTAAACAGGGGAAGCTGTGTGTGTATGTTGGGGGGCAGGAAGGGTATAAGGAACTCTGCCCTCACCACACAGTTTTTCTGGAACCCTAAAACTCAAGTCTGTTGGTTGAAATAATAAAAATAACTTTGAAGGCACTGGAGAGGGACCAGAACAGGCAGGGCTGAGCAGGGGATCGCCCCTAGGAGAGGGCGGCAGCCCAGGGTGAGGCTCAGTTTGTGCCCTTGCCCACCCAGGGGTACAAAATGCACACACAGGGCCAGGGAGTGGAGGTCAGGCCCGGAGGCCCAGTCCCACAGCCTGGGGCGGGGGGCGGACACCACAGATGCAACAACCAGAGGAACCGGATGCAGGGTGGCAGGGGAGCAGAAACCCCCAACAGAAGGGAGTTGGTGAGGGGGACTCCCAAATCGTGTCAACACCACCCAGGCCCAGGGATGACTTCCACACTACATTTGCGAAGCAGATTACAAGGAGCCCAAAAGGAGGGGGCAGGGGCCCACCCCAGGAGCAGTAGATTGAGGATTTACGACCAGCCAGGATGGCCATCATGAAGAACAAAACTCAACACTCTTCAGAAGAGAATAGCAGAATCTTGTGGCGCTGGGCCACTGAATCCCTATGGAGTGGCCAGTGCAGGCAAGGCCGTGGGCAAAGGCCAGAGGGCCACGTTTTCCCGGGGCAAAAAGGACAAGGGCCCCCATGAAGGGGCACCATGTAAAGGTCCCCAGACTCTGCCTTCCCGGCTCTCCTCTTCTTCTCTGAAACCCACTCGCTCAAACAGCCCCCGCTCCCAGCAGAGACCAAGTCAGATCCAGAAGGACGCCTTGCAGTCCCAGAAAAGGACGAGGGGCCTGAGGCCGTCGGCAGACCGAGGAGGAGCCTGTCTCCCCGTCCAGACCCTCCGGCCTGCATCTGGGCCGACTCGCTCCTTCCAGGTCCCAGCCTGGCCTCTATTCTGTCACCCTGCCTGCCTTGTCATACCCCTACCCGTGTCCCGGCCACGCTGCGGCCTCTCCCCAAATACGTGCACACAGGCAGTGGGGGCCCATCCGAACCAGTCCCTGAGCCAATCCCTTCCTGATGACCTTCTAAAACCTCAGGTCATCGAAGCATAGGCTTTCAAATCCGAAAGGAACCTTGGGAGTCACGTCCTGGGAGGACGTTACAAAAGAACCACTGAAGAGAGGCCTGTGGCTCGTCCTGGCCGGGGGCCTGCCACCACTGCCTGCACCACCTCAGGTCCGACCCACCTCGGTGTTCTTGTTCCCATCACCCTTTGGTCTCCCTCCCGGCACTGGCCGTGGTCTGCAGCTGTGAGGTGTGCCTCCTGCACACGGTCATGGCCTGCCTTCCCGCAGACCTTGGCCCCCAGTCCCCGCGTGCCCAGCCCTCGGAACAGGGCCTGGCAGAGAAAGGCCCGAGCATCTGTGGAACGAAGGAGGGGGGCAATCTGCCCCAGCCCCGGTGCGTGGCGGCCCTGGGGTCGAGAAGCCCGCTGTCCCGCCTGTCCCACTGCTCCGCCTGGAAGGTTCTCCCCGCCTCGGAACTGCTCTGGGCCGCACAGCTGAGGGGGGCTGTGAATGTGACCTGGGTGAGAGTTCTCGCCTCATTTAGCACCGAACAAAGCAGCATTAACTGCGGACGGCAGCGGCCCCAGATTCCAGGGCGCGCACTCAGCCAATGACCTTCCCGAGATGCTCTGGGGGAGGGGAAGGGAAACCGTGGCCTGGGGCTGCGCATGTTCTCCAGGTGCAGAGGTGTGCAGGGAGGGGGGAGCCGGGACTCAGAGGGACCTGTATGGACATTTACCCGCGCCCTCACCCCTGCGATGCAGCAGGTCAGGCCTGGGGCAGGTTACCCCCACCCCTCTTCTCGCTATACACTCACGCCGCCAGAAAAGCTTCCAAGATGCTTGAAATGCAGCTGCATTTATTTGTAGTCTAAGAGGAAAGAGGCATTTATATTTCTTCCCCTCTCTCCCAGCCCATCCAAAAAAGGAAGTACTATTTGAGGGCCATCTGATGGGACTGTGTCACTATTGATCAGGGGCTCAGCGGGGGCCGATGAATGTGCCGGAGATCACAGCAGAGTCCTTCCTGCTGCTCAACATTAAGGGGCTGGGTGCAAAAGAATTGTTGGTGACTCGTCTTTATGCTAATGCCATGCGACTCTCTGCAAGGGACAGAGGATGGGACTGAACTGTCCGGCAAGCCCGTGGAGGGCACGGGTTCTTTGGGTTCTTTTAGTCCATTAGCGAAAGCTTAGATGGGTTGGCCTGATTATTTCTCTTTATTATGAGGATCTGAGAGATCTGGCAAAGGGGAGAGAAAAAGCAGGAAGGCAGGGGGGGAGAAAAACGTTCTGGTCTTTCAACTACCAGCTCCAGAATGAAAGCCTGAGTTCCACGTTAAAATCTGGCTCGCACTGCAGGGGCCGGTGTGGGAGAGGCCAGGGAGCACTTTCTGCCCTGGTGGGGGGCGGGACAAGGGGAAAGAGGCAAAGAGAAACACACTGACCAAGGCTACGTGACAATGAAGTCATCACCTGTAAATCAACCAGGTAAACCAAGGCTGGATAGATGAACAAAGAACACCACGGAATCAGAGGGAAGGCAGACCACAACGACAGAGCGTTAAGTGGCCATAGGGTCATTTGATCCAAACCTTCATTTTTACAGAAGACAAAACGGAGGCTCAGAGAGAACCGAATCACAGTGGCAGGATCAGAACCAAAGTGGGTCTCTCCACCCCACACCGCCAGCCTGATACGGCAGCAGGAAGTAAGCAATCCAGGTGAACCCGGGCCGATGCCCCATGAAGGGCTGCTTCGCTACATGAACCTCAGTTGGAGGTGGATGTGGGTGACTGCACCCAGGCACCTGAATGGTCATGAGCTCAAAAACAAACCGGTGGACGAAGATCTGCAGTAAAAGGACAAGGGCTCACTATCGGATTCATCGAAAGACTCTGGGGATGGAACTGTAGAAAAAGAGAAGACACCGCCACCACCATGGTCCTTTAATTCTCCACATAAAGGACAAAGGCATTTGCCTTGGGGCAGCAACATTCTCTACCAGCCAACTTCTAGGAACTTAACCTCTCCAAGCCTCAGTTTCCTCCTTGGAATATGGCTAGTATCTGTACTGTCTCCATGTCAGGGTTGTCCAAGAACCAAAATTAGATAATGCAGATGAAAGTTCCATAGTTTCTAAAATTCTGCATAATCACAAAAGAGAGGATATTGTTTGTATCATTACATGCCTGCTTCATGGATCAGCCAACGAGACCTTAGCGATACAGGATGTGTAGCTTTACAATAACCACCTCTTGGATTCTCAGACTACTAAACGGACAAAGCAAGGTGATCCAAAATGCCATGGAGTCAATGGAAGGCAGAATCCAGAATTCAGTCCTACGGGTCCAAACAGGAGTGAGGAGGGAAGGGGTGAACACTGGGGACGGAGAGTGTGACCAGGGCACGCGGACAGCAGACACCCACAGCTCGCACCAGTAATGGCCGTCACATTGCTCTCAGAGACTCACAGGGTGGGTACAGTTGGGGTGAACACCCCGCCACTTCTTCCCGACTGAATGAGCTGTAACCAGGCACAGCACCCCCCACCCCGCCCAGAGCTGGGGGTGCAGGATCATTAACCCAGTCATTTATCAGCATCACTGAATGAAACCCCACAACCAAGTAAAATTTCCAGATCACTTGCTGGTACCCCATTAACATACCCAACTTTTCTCTATTTTGAGTAGACCCTCCCTAAAATGTATTATACTCTGCCCCAACAAATGAGATTCTGTAAACGAGAACTCAGTGCATTTCTTCAGGATTCAAAATACATCCACATTATACACATCATGAGAATACGAGCTTTATAGCAGGAGAAATGGCTCCAGACTACTGTTATGCCTTCTGAGTCCTTGAGGCTGATTTTAGAATTTAATGCTTCCTACACTGCTAGTGGCAAGAATGCTAACAACGGGCTATAAATATGCCTCTGCCTTTAACAATAACTGTCCCCAATCTTCAAAAAAGTACTAGCAATACAAATCCAGCAACTTATATAAAGGATTATACACAGTGGCCAAGTGTGATTTATCCCAAGAATGTAAGGCTGTTTGAACATAGGACACTTAATATGCCATTTAATAAAATAAAGATCAAAGGCCATTTGATCAACCCAATAGACAAGAAGTATTTGATAAAATCCAATACCCTCTCCTAATGAAAATACTCAACCAACTATGAATGGTAGGAAACTCCTTCCATCTAATAAAGGGTGATAAACCAACAAATGAATCCACAGCTAACATCCTACTAAATGGTGGAGGACTGAAGGTTTTTCCCCTAAGATCAGGACCATGTCAAGGAGGTCTGCCCTCACCACTTCCATTCAACATGGATCTGGAAATCATAGCCAGGCAATTAAGCAAGAAAAGCAATAAAAGGCATCCAAAGTGGAAAAGCAGCAGCCAAACTATGTCTATACATAGGTGACAGGATCTTGTATATAAAAAATCCTAAGGACTACACACACACTATCAGAATCAATCAATGAGTTAAAAATGAAATTAAGAAAACAATTCCATTTACAATAACATCCAAAGAAATACTTAAGAATAAATATAACAAAAGAACACTAAGACATGTAGCCTGAAGATTATAAAACATTACTGCAAAACTCAAAAAAAGACCTAAAGCAGCAGGAAGACTTCCCATGTTCATGGATTGGAAGACTTAAGATAGAAATGCTCCCCAACGGATCTGTAACTTCAATGCAATCTCCATCAACATCTATAGCCTGTTTACAAACTGGCACATCTATCAAATCTGTGGGTTTTCCAGACCAAGTAATTATCCATTTCTCTGCAAACACCAACTAGGTGCCCTACAATTCAATTCAGTTCTGATGCTCACTACCCAGAGTTAGCACATACCCGACAGGTTAAGAGCTCAGCCCCACAAAACTGCCCCCCACTTCCGATGCTGGTCGAAAATCCTGAGCCTACCACACTTCTGACCAACCACCCATAACTCAGGGATTCCCATGATCCCCTCACAGTTTCCATAATTTGCCTGTATCAGCTCACAGAACTCAGGAAAAACTTTACTTACTATGACCAAACTATCATAAAGGATGCAAATGAACAGCCAGATAAAGAGGCACATAGGTATGTGGGGAAGGACACAGAGCTTCCAGGGCGCCTCTCCGGGAAGGCCACCCAACATCTCATGCTGTTCACCAACTCAGAAGCTCTCCAAACCCACTGTGTAGGGTTTTTATGGAGGTTCCACTATACAGGCATAATTAGGAGACTGAAACTGAATTTAATCTCCAGGCCCTCTCCCTTCCCGTAAGAGCAGGAAGTAGGGTTCAAAGTTCCAACCTTCCAATTACATGGTTGGTGCCTCTCTCACAAGCAGCCCCCATGCTTCTAGGGACCCACCAAGAGTCACCTCATCAACATCAACTCAAGGTAAGGTTGAAAGAGGCTTCTTATGAAAAACAAAAGATGTTCTCACTTTTATCATTCAGGAAATTCTAAGGGTTTTTAAGGAGCTCTGTGCCAAGAACCAGAGACCAAATACATTATTTATTGCACTACAGTATCACAAAATCCCATTGGTCTTTCTTACAGAAATTGACAAGCCCATCCTAAAATTCATGTGGAAATCCAAGGGACCCAGAATAGCCAAAACAATCTTGAAAAAGAAAGTTGTAGGACTCAGATGTCCCAATGTCAAAAATTACAACATAAATACAGTAATCAATATAGTGTGGTGCTGGTATAAAGCTAGACATGTAAATCAAGGGAGTAAAATTGAGAGTCCAGAAATAAATCCTTGAATTTATGGCCAACTGATTTTTCACAAGCATGCCAAGGCAATTCACTGGAGGAAAATTGTTGTTTTCAATAGCGGTGCTGGGACAACTAAAGATCCATATGCAAAAGGATGAACTTGGACTTCTACCACACAGTTATGTAAAATTAACTCAAAATGTATTATACATCTAAGAGGTGAAACTACAGAAATCTTAGTAAATCTTCATGCGCTTAGATCAGGCAATAGTTTCTTAGGATAAACAGAAGCACAAACAGAAGCAAAATAAATTGGAGTTAATTCAAATTAAGAACACTTCTGCGTCAGGGCGCTTGGGTGGCTCAGCTAGTTGAGCATCTTGATCTTGATGTTGGCTCAGGTCATGATCCCAGGGTTGTGGGATCAAGCCCCACATTGGACTCTGCGCAGAGCATGGAGCCTACTTGGGATTCTCTTTCTCTACTTCTGCCTCTCTTCCCCACTCTCACTCTCGTAAATAGACAGACAGAGAGAACACTTGTGCTTCAAAGGATACTATCGAGAAAATCAAGGGACAACTCATGCAATGGGAAAAATATTTGAGTCCTATCTGATAAGGGACTTTCATCCAGAATATAACTCTTACAAGTCAACAACAAAAGACAAACAACCCATGTAAAGAATGAGCAAAGGAGGGGCGCTTGGGTGGCTCAGTCGGTTGAGTGGCCAACTCTTGATTTCAGCTCAGATCACATATTCGAGCCCCATGTCACACTCTGTGCTTATATCCTCTGTCTCCCTCTCTCTGCTCCTCCAGCACACGCACTCTCTCACTCTCAAAAATAAATAAATGTTTAAAAAATAACAAAAAGAAGGAGCAAAGGATATGAACAGACACTTCTTCCAAAAAGATCAATGGCCAATAAACACATGAAAAAAATGCCTCATCATTTGCCGTCATGGAAATTTAGATCAAACCTACAATGAGATACACTTCCCACCCACTAGGATGGTAAAGGAAGACGGATAATAACAAGTGTTGAGGAGATGGAGAAACTAGAGTCTTCATACAACGCTGTAAAAACAAAAAACAAAAAAAACCAGCACAACCACTTCGGAAAATGGTTTGGCCGTTCAAGAAGATATACGGAGTTAACATACGAATCACCAATTCCACTGCTCAGTATGCACCCCCCAAGAAAATGAAGACATAAGGCCACACAACAACTTGCGCAGGAATGCTTGCTCATAGCCACATTATGCAGGATAGCCCCAAAATGGAAATAACCCAAGCGTCTTATCAATGGATGGATGCGCAAAGAAAACGTATGATTATTTGGCAGTAAAAAGGAATGGAGTGCGGACACATCGTGGACGAACTTCAGCATTATGCCAAGTGTAAGTAGCTAGTCACCAAAGACTACACATAATAGGAAACACCCAGAATAGGCAAATCCATAGGAACAGAAAGTAGATAAGCAGTTGCCAGGAATTGGGAGATGAATAATGATAGTTTTCCTTTGGGCGGGATATAAATGGTCTGCAATTCGATAGCGGTGGTGGTTGCGCAGCTATGTGACTATTCTAAAAACCACTGAATTGTACAGCCTTCAAATTTATATACCACAAAACTCGCTGTGTTATCTCCCACACATGAAAAATAACTGTCCTCCTTTTGATTTGCTGTGGACAAGAAAGTAGAATCAACCAAAACGGGTTCCGGGCGAGCTTCAAAAGTGCTCCCCCGAAGGCCATGACCCTCAACATCCGCTCTGGCTGCCCAAACACTCGTCCGAGCCGGTCTGCATTGCCGGCTGTCATCTAGATGCTTAAATTCACCAGATCAAGCATTCCGAGGGAAAAAATGAGCTCTGACTGTACTGAATTTTAGTGCTAGTTCTAGAAGATGTATTTCCCTCCCCAAAAGAGTACGCATTTTTCAACACTGTAAGAGTATAGCAATCTCATTTCACATTCCTACTCTCCAGTGCAATCAAGTGAAACAGAAGCTCACAAAATAGATTATTTCTGTGTCGTGCTGAACCTTCTAAGGCAAAGAGTCCAAACACCGTGACATTTCTGGGACCGTCTGGGTGAGCCAGGCGCACGGGGGTGATCCCAAAACACCAACAGCACTCATCTTCTAGGCAGGAATGGATATTTAAAGACACACCAAGGAAAAGAATAAAATAACATAGCCTACATTTTGCAACTTTGAAATTTCAATATTCAAGACCCTGAGTGAAAGGGGGATAAAAAGAAAAGGTCAGGCCACAGTGAGACTAAGAAAAGGAAGCAGGTTTCAGGGTTGGGAGGGACAGTAAACACAGACCGTGTAGCCGGACACCCCGCGCGCACACCTGGAATTTTAATCTCTTCTGCAAACGCCTGCCACGCCGTCAACCAGCCTGTGCTTAAATACCACCCCCGATGAAGAGATCACTCCCTCAGACGACAGCTGCTAGAAAGTTCTCCCTTTTACGGCAAGCTAAAAATGGTCTCCGTAAAGACTCAGACTCGGGCGGCACCAGGGTGGCTCAGTCAGTCGAGCGTCTGACTCTTGATTTCGGCTCATGTCGGGATCTCACGGCTTGTGAGTTCGAGCCCCACGTCCAGGTTCCGCACTGATGGTGCAGAGCCTGCTCGGGATTCTCGCTCTCTCTCCCTTTCTCTCTGCTCCTCACGTGTGTGCGTTTGTTCTCTCAAAAGAAATAAATAAGCTTTAAAAAAAAAGATTCAGACTCTACTCTGTTCTCAAATGTGTAAAGATATTTCTCATCAGCCGGCAGCCATGGGCCTTCTCGTGTCTACATCAGAGCTCTTCTCTTCCGAGTTCAAAGGACACGATGAGCAAGGCCTCCCTGCTCTCAGTAAGGGGTCTCAGGTGCTCCCAGCTGCCCCAAGCACCACCATGCGTGCCCTCTGGGAGGCTAAGGCATGAGGAGGGACAGTCTAGACGAGGATAAAGTGAGCCACAATAAAGTAAATGAGAAGGGACAAGTGGGGGACACCAGAGGCGCCCGGGAAAGCCAGCTGCCCCAACAGGCTACACGCTCAGCCCGACACCACGGGATCCCTGAGCAGCCAGAGCTCGAGAGCTCCAGGCAGACACACGAGTCACTCCCCTCGGGGCTCAGCCACGAGGCTGCCCAGGTCTTTCATCCACGCACAACCGAGGCCACTGATGCTGGTTACGTTTCCCCCCACAAGAGCTGAGCAAACAATAGGGCGGCGCACTCCATCTCTGAAAGGAGAGATCATGCAGGGACAGACCGGTTATGAAGAGGAAGAAGGGAGGGAAAGCTGGTCTCCGGTGACCTTTTTCTTCTCATTCTCGATCCCTTTCCTTATCTTGTCGGGACCCTGTGTCCAGCCCTCCCTCCAGGGCAGCAGCCCTTCTCTCCGTGATCTGCTTCCCCCCCTTCCCTTGTCCCCACCAAAACTCCCCCGTCCCATGTTCCAAGTCCCTTCCCCCCCACTCCGCACACAGGGAGCCGGTGAGATAAACTAACCAGTGGGGGGACAACACGGGTGCAGATGGCCTGATTAACTAGCCCACCTTCCCAGCGTCTCATGGAAACCCCGCATCCTCACGGGCCGTCCACTGGCCAGAGTTCCCAGCACTGAGCGTCAGACCACAGAATGGGCATTTGGGGACAGAGATGCCTTTTCACGAACTTTCAAATCACAACATGGAAACTTCCATCTCTTCTGCCCAAAGGCCAATGGCAGCTCTGCACAGAGAATGGCAGAGGCTGGGGTTAAGGACTCATAAGGGAGGTAGCAAGCTAGAGCAGAAAGAACCTGGACTTTAGAGTCAGATCTGGATTAAAATCAGCTGCGGTGTCTTCTTCTGCAGAACAGGACAAAGCCTACCCTCCCTACAGAGGGAATCGTAAAGAATTATGAGAGATAACGCACAAAATGCACATTCTTCGGTCTTTTCAGCTGTTTAGGTTAGCTCCCCCTGTTATGCCTGATTCATTCATCAGTTGTGAGGGTTTTTTGATTCTTACATCACCTGGGCCCTCCCTACCTAGACTGCAATGCTAGGGGCCACCGCTGTGATCGACACTTCCTGAGCACCTCGCACGAAGCCTGGCCCGTCAAACGAATGAACACGTGGCAGCTTTTCCCATGAAGCAAAAATCTTGAAGATGTTGTTCCCTTACCTCCTTCCAGGCAATCCCAGACTGCCGGCCTGCGTCCAGCGACCCTGCTTCCCATGCCGATCACCCACCAGTCCTCAGAGCAGAGTGATTACCCACCACCACCACCCACTACACGGCCAACACTCTGCCATGACTTCTCAGATATGGTGACCCAGGCAACTGAAGGAGGCAAGAAGTCTAAGGAATCGGAGTTACAGTAACAATTCCTCTTACCAGCTGGTAGAGGGAAAGCCGGTAAGCTGCAAAGGTAAGCAAGAAGTCTAATCAAAGAGAAGAGCCCACAAGGGTAGCCAGTGTGAGGAGAGAGAAAGGAGGGGAACACGTGGACTGTGAGGACAGGTTCCCAGAGAGAAGAAAGGACAGAAGAGAAGCATCCGCACAGGAGGGCATTCCCAAAGGCTTTCACCCCCACTCTTGTTTTATTACAACGAGGCGGGACACCAGTGTCCAGTGATCAAGTGTTTTGCTCTAAGTCACCCAGTTAGAGTCAAGACGAGACCCAGGTGGCCCGGCCTACAAGTCAATGCTCTAAAAACAGCTGGACAGGATTAAATCAAAAGACTGGGCAGTCCCAACCTCAGCCAAACTGGCCTACGAGCAGAAGCCAGCTGGTCAACCTCCTTGCATCTCTTCTTTGTGGGAAATGGAACCTTATCGAGGGGATTAAATGAGACTGTGTCAAAGCATATAGTGGCCTATCAGAGCTCCGGGCCTTTATCAACAAGTTACAGAGCGCTTTTTATCTGCCAAAGATGAAAGAGCAAGAAGAGATTGCGGGGGGGGGGGGGGTTCATAGTAATAACAAGGAATAACCAAGCTCTATGCTAACAAAGAACTGGTTTGGAGCGTACTGTCTGGAGAACCTTGACTGGATACAAGAGGAAGCAGGTTACCGAAAAGGAAGTGGTCTGGGACACGGACAGAAAGGGCTGCAAGCAAAGGACTCTCTGGGACACAGAGAAATGCTTTAGAAAACGAGACTGCCAAACCTGGTCTGAAATCTGAACATCAAGTCACACCGTTTGCCTCCCAATCTGAGACGCCAACAAAGCACAGCGAGTGTCCAGATGAGTCCGATGAAAGATTTTTAAGGAGAAAATGGTATTGTAAGTAAAGATTTTTGTGGAGAGGTGGAAAAGAGGCACGTTATATACCACAGAGCTAACTAACCCCGTTCGGCTGTCCTTGTCAGCAGTCTACCGGGTCCTGGCTGTTCTGGGAGATTCAGAGAAGAGAGCACGGGAGGGCAGAGGCCAAAGCCAGCACGGGTGGGGAGGCAGCCACCGAGGACAGGACCCTCATCCACAAAGAAGCCTTCCCGCCAGATGCTCACCCATCATGAGCCACAAGGTTCCGGGAGCACGAACAGGAGCGGCTGTGGGGGGAGGGGGCAAACGGGGGCCAAGCAGGTGACCAGCTGTCTCCATTAATCTAGAGATGTCTTGGATTTTTTTTTTAATGTTTCTTTATATTTGAGAGAGACAGAGTATGTGTGTCAAGCAGGGGAGGGTGAGAGAGAGAGAGAGAGAGGGAGACAGAATCCAAATCAGGCTCCAGGCTCCGAGCTGTCAGCACAGAGCCCAACACGGGGCTCGAACTCACGAGCTATGAGGTCATGACCTGAGCCGGAGTCGGACACTGAACCGACCGAGCCACCCAGGCGCCCCTAGAGCTGTCCTGGCTTTTAGCCCTGAAATTCCACATCAGAGCTCTGCATCCTGGGAGCAGGTGGGGCTGGAGAAGGTAGAGTCTGTGCCCCGCCCCCCCAGCCCCGGCCAGCAAGGCTGGTGCTTCGGGTTGGCTCCACCCTATCTTCTCCCTCAGACATTTTACTTATTTTTGAGAGACAGAGTGGGAGCGGGGGAGGGGCAGAGAGAGAAGGAAATACAGAATCCAAAACAGGCTCCAGGTTCCAAGATGTCAACACATAGCCCGACGTGGGGCTTGAACTCACAAACTGTGAGATCATGATCTGAGCCCAAGTCGGACACTTAACCAACTGAGTCACCCAGGCGCCCCGTCCTTGCAGTTTTTTCGTAAGTAGGTTTTGTACCCAGCACCAGAGCCCAACGCGGGGCTTGAACTCACAACCCCGAGATCAAGACCTGAGTGGAGATCAAGAGTCAGGTGCCCCTCCCCCGCTCCCACTCTGTCTCTCAAAAACAAGTAAAATGAAAAATGAGGTAACTTATGTAAAGTGCGGGGGGCCACTCACTACAGGGGAAGTCTTCTGTGAAGAGCTTTGAATTCAGAGGCAGCGCTCCACGCACCACGGTTTCCCGCCCCTCCTCGGGCTTCCTGCCCTGCTGCCCCCCCAACGCCCGTCAGCCCAGAGGTGCCACCACAGAACACCTCAGAGAACGCGGGAAGGGTCCCTAACTGGCTGTGAAGGGCACCGGTGTGCTCACTGAGAATTTTCCTCTGGAAATGACACAGAGCCTTTACAAGTTTATGCGACGCGATAACATGTGGCCAAAACCCCTGGGCCACGTGTTCTTGCGTTGCCGAAAACGCACAGCTTATCCGGCCCTTTAGCAAGATCGTGTGAGTTCTGGCCAATAACGATGTGAACAGGAGTGATGTTCACCACCGTCACCCAATCGGGTTATTAAGGAAAGACTCCCACAGGACATCCCTGCCGTCTTTCCCACTCAAGGAAGGTAAACTAGATGGAAAGAGTCTGGGTCCACAAGGAAGGCAGGTCCGAGCAGTGGAAAGTGAGAAATGCTGACTGACAGAAGCCACTGAGACCTGGGCGTGTGGTAACCAGCCTCCGAGAAGGCTCTAGACCACTCGCTTCCTGGTATTCACACCTCAGTGTGCTTCCCTCCGAGTGTGAATAGGCCGATCTGAGGAACCAGGAAGATGTTACAGAAATGACGGAGGATGAATTCTGTCAATTCTGTCGCTGGGTATGTTTTTACCCCGCTCCCTCTGTTCACCCGCTCTGGGCAAAGCCAACCGCCATGTCGCGGAGACACCCAGGCAGCCCTACGGGCAGATCCGTGAGGCCACAGCCAGCTCCGATGTGCCGGCCATGCACGTGCGCCATCTTGGAACTGGACTCCCCAGGCCCATCAAGTCCTCAGATGACTGCAGTCTCCTAAGAGCCTCGAACAAGAGCCCCAGCTAAGCTGCTCCTGTAAACCTGACCCACAGAAACTATGTGGTGTCACAAATGATGAGGGTTGTTTCAGGAGCTAAATTTTGAGGTAATTGGTAACTAATACACAATGCATGTGTTATATTGGCTAGAATTATTTAACAAATCAATGTGTTATGTATCCAAAGAAACTGTCCAATGCATTCTGTTCCTTCAGGTTACATGTAAGATTTAAGGTGAGGGACAGACCGCAGGCCCCATGACCACGCCAGCACTCCCTCTTACACACTCACACATTCTCTCTCAGATACCGAGGTGCTCACACACACCCTCCAAGCCAATCCACAGCTATTGTAACTTCCAGTTAAGGAGGGTGTGCTGTACGTGGATTCACAGATGGAGGGGCCTGAGCCACTCCAGCAGAAACGCCAGCCTGCGTGTCTAACACGACAGTAAGACAGATGCGTGTGTCAAGGTAAGGACAGATGCCGATCGATCGTGGTCGAGAGAAGGCATCAGGTTTTGATTAAGGGGACAGCAGAACGGGAGGCAGGCACCTGAACAAGGTGAAGAGTGGGTTTAGAAATCAAGCGGAGGGCGCCTGAGTGGCTTAGTCGGTCAGGCATCTGACTTTGACTCAGGTCATGATTCCAGAGCTCCTGGGTTCGAGTCCCATGTCAGGCTCTGTGCTGACACCTCGGAGCCTGGACCCGTTTCAGACTGTGTGTCTCCCTCTCTCTCTGCCCACCCTTGCTTGCACTCTGTCAAAAATAAACATTAAAAAATTTTTAAAAAAAAGAAAGAGAAGAAAGAAATCAAGCAGAGAAAGGGTGGGAAAGGGTCCCGACACACAGACTTCTGGAAAGAAAACAGCTCTGCAGTTTACCCCTAGTGTCTCTGCGTACCTGGACCGCCTCATCTTTAAAGAAAACACAGCTGCCCACCCTGTTTCTCCAAGACAGCACTCCTAGAAACCACGGTGATTAAATCAGATCAATAGATATAAAAGAATCCAGAAACACGTGCCAACCCGAATCCAGTTAAACTGCATGCAAATAGCAAATCAATAGCCTTGCAGAGCGCAGAGGGACAAATGGCTGTGAGGGTGGCAGGAGCGGCCCAGAATCTAAATGTACAAATCGGTGTGGCCGAGAGGCTGAAATTGACCAGAGGAGACAGATGGATAGAAAACGTCAGGAGGCGACTCTGCCGTAGGAGGCTGTGGTCAAGGGCAGACCATGCCGTGCCTCCTAATGGGGCGGGGGCTGGGCGGAGCATCTCTAGGCGGCAAAGTCAAAAGGAGTGAAGGAAGATGGCACTCCAACTCTCAGCTGCTACCTGTATCACCAGAAACAAGGGCCTTGGGGGCTGAGGGGAGGGGGGAGATTCAAAGACCAGGTCCCAAGATGACCAGAATCTCTACATCCTTGTACGCTGTCCCACGTGTCCCTGATTCTCCCGAAGCAGCTCAGTCCTGCTGCACTGTGACCGGCACCCTGGCCGGCCTGATGCAATCCGCCTCTTCCGCAAGTCCCAGGGCGTGTTTAGAAGGGCAGCGCTCATCCCACAAAGGCCAAGAGGCACTTCTGTCTGCCCAAAGGCAGCTCCCTTCAGGCCAGTGGTGAAGCAATGAAAGAAAGAGACACAAAAAACATTCCTCCTCCTACAGTTCTCACACCAGGACTCGTCTCCCGGACTTTGGCAAGCCACCAGACATCGGATTTCCCACCCGTGAAAGGTAAGGCGTTTCCCCACCTCTGCAGCGGGGTGAGGGGGGGAAGATCCCCAGAAGGCAGCAGGGAAATGACAGCACAAGCCCACGGTGCTGTCCCAGGAAAACAGAATCCGAGGTTCTAATTTGACATTTTCATTTCAAAACCTGCAGTGCGTTCTGCTCTGTTGTAGGGTGGAGTAATTCACAAGACTCAAGCTCATAAGGAAAAGGACACAACCCTGCATTTCTTTCTGCATCCAGCCCAGAGTTAGGCGGGGTTAGATAAAAGAGCAAGGGGGCGGCGACGGGGGTCAGCAGTCCAGATTCCTATCATTAAATGCTTGGTTGAATCAACACCACAACTTTTTAAAATATTAAAACTGGGAAGGACTTCCATCTGGCTGCCTTTGCACATGCAGTTTTCCTGCCCTCGAATCCCGTCTTCTCCGTTAGATCTCTTCCAATTCCACCCTCTTCAGGATGCGGTTCGACCGCATTTTCCTCCCGACACAACGTGCTCCGACCCCTCCAGCCCACAGCAGACTCTGCGCCTCTGAAGAGATTTGGAGCGTTTGTTGGAACCGATGTTCACCGCTCTCACCTGGCTTGTTTCAATGTTCTCACTTGCTCATGTAACAGTCCTCACTAGATTCCCCCAATCTCAGGGTCTTGGATTGCGGCCGGTGCCCAAATCACACCCCCTACAACCCTTAATCACATCCACAGAGGGAAGCAAATATAGATGTTTTCAAATTTTAAAAAAATGTTTGGAGTTCCCATCTCAAAAGTCAATTCATAATATTCCATTTCCTGGACGAAATTAAGTGACAGGGGCCAACAAAATGACACGTAGCCCACTAAATGCACTAAAGCTAACTGCTAAATGCACTTCAGCTGAATGCTAAATGCACGCTAATGTTCATTTAGGACGAGGCCTTTGGTGTTCTGGAAAACAGGTCTGCTTGCCACCGCTGCTTTGGAAATTCAGTTACCCTCCCTGAGTCTCCACAAAGGTCAGAAGTGTCCCTGACATCCTCAGGCTTTAAGGCAGATCCCCAGATGGTGACAGTAATTGCCAAGTTACAGAGTAAACTTGGGTCTGCCCCCTGCCCGCACAGACCTGGCTGAGCCCCGGGAGATGTAGAAGGCTTCCGTTTCTCAGAGTCCAAAGTAAATGCCAGCTCTGTGGATGGAACAGGTGTTCCTCTATCAAGATCATTTCCACAAATTCAGGACATTTGTACCAACTGTTCTTGTCCTCCAGTACTGGAAGTCTTCCAGAATGAGAAAGAAATTCATCTTCCCACGAGTCCAAGAGGCAGTCTTTCCCTCTTGAGATCTAGAAAAGTCAAAAGCCTCTGCGGATGCCCAGCACGTCCACTGTCCTTGAGAAGCCTGTGGCCCGACACAACCCGGCCAGGCCTTCCTCCGCACCCCCAGCCAGCAGCCGTCACCACTGAGGATATAAAAACTCAAAGACACAACATCTATCTTCTAAGAACCAAGGGCACAAGGACAGACCTGTGCTTCAACAAGACAAAGGACTCAGGTCACCTCTGTGATGAGCTTCTAGCTACGAGACACGGTCTCAGCACAGAAGGACAAAGCCTAAGTTGATCGGGTCAGGTCAGACGTCTTCACCGAAGAATCAACTAGGAGAAACAGCTCCTGGCGCAGGGCGGCAGAGGAAGGGCCAGGTTCCGCCAGAACCGCAGCACACAGAGCGCGGTCCGCACAGCCTCCAACCTGGAGGCCGGAACATTGATGCAAACTTTGTTCCAAGGCCTATGGCAGCTTCATGGGGGACAGACCAGGGAGAGACAAGGACCTGAGCCAGAGCAACAGAACCAGGGCAGGAGGAGGGGATAACCAGCCTGAGAAACTCATCAGATGTGGCCATTAGGGAAGGAGACAGAACCAGGATGATCCTCGGGATTCCTTGAAACAACTGCGTCTCCGCTTCTCACCCTCTCCCCGCCACCCCACCCTCTCGCCTGTTTTTGAAACACATTATCCATTACATCCCTGCTCGCTATGACTCACTCCTCGGATTTGCGTAATTGAGCATAAACGCAAGATGGATGGCGGTGTCACCTGTGTTTTATCCCGTTTCATTCCTAAGGTGTCCTTCTGAGCTGATGTCATGTTCTCTCTCTCTTAGAACACATGCGGTTTTGTGGAACTGTCTCCTCGTCCTTCCCTCCTCCCTGGCCAGCTCACGTCACATCAGGTTTGTGGGGCAGGGACCGGATCTCCTCCTGTGTTCTGCTTCACGCCAAGCAGGTTCCTGGCACTCGGTGAATGCTGGTTACTTCTACCAACCACAAAAATAATAACAACGATCTATAAATACCTTGGCTTCCTGCAGTGAAGAGGAATTAACCACACTGCAGTTAAGGAAAAGCTGGAGAAAACATTCAGTTAGCAACTTCTCCATGCAGACGACAAGATTAAGGCAATAAATACCAGGTCCAACATATTTCTTTGGTGGGGTTTTCTATTAGTCCAATAAAACGCCAAAGACCACCCACAGCCACAGCAGACTACTAAAACCATGAGTCACCCAATGGCTAAAACTGAACAGATTAATCTATCACATAAAAGAGAATAATAAACATCAATAATTTATAGTGATGTCAGATTATAAAAAGGAGAGACTGTTCTAAAATCTCATTCATATAAAATATCACTTTTAGAACAACAGAACAGCACGAGAGCATGACCTCATTTATAGACTTTAGGGAAAACTATTAATGGTCCCTGGGTCCGGGCACAATGGTAACAAGAGGCATATGCAATCTACTTGAGTTAGTTCTATTAAAAATAGGTAAGACACGTCAGGGACACAAACTGCTTCATGGGATTAAAAGGTCTCCTGTGGCCAAGTTAGTAACGTATAACCGAATGCTGGGAATCTAATTAAACAATGATTCATCTCTGCTGAATTAAAGACTTTAATTCAAAGTGTCTAAGCTTGAACACCAAGAACACAGATAAACTGAGTAGATTAACATAACAAGCATACACCTGGAGACTATTTTAGGTAAATGGCCGCTAGAGAGTGAACACAGATAGGACTGAAGTCACGAACCCAGAAATCTCAGCCAACGCGTGACCTCGTGGTAGTCCGTCAACTACTATCGCTGGATCTTGTTGACACCAAAGTTTCAATGAGGTGCCGAGGCATGAGACCACAAAGGAAAAGACAAAATCCTACAGCCTCAGAGAAAACAGCCAGGGCAAATAAGGAAACCGGACAGCTTCGGGCAAAGCCGGAAACCTTACGTAGTGGAGAGGTCTTGTTTCAAGAAGACAGATCTCTGCCCCACCATGGATCATCCGGAGAGCACTGGGTAACTGGGGTCATCTGAAGGGGTCTGGAACCCAGAAGAGGCCGCTCACCGCCCACAGCACCAAGGACTCAGTATGGAGACGTGTGGGCTGGGAGTTAGGTCATCATCAGAATATCACACACTGCTGTCTGTTTCAGACACCACCACTTTCCGCATTACCTTAATGAGCTTGAAATTGCACTGAACATCTATTAAGTGCTATTATTACATAATAGCCATCCCTTTCCCATGATCTCACATTATCAGGTAATTCCCTCCGTGTTCCACTGGACCTGAAGCTCAGGGAGGAATCTAGGTTTTTTTCCTTGGCTACTCCTCTCTACCCCAAAGTCATTTCTCCTGTGGTCAGACCAAGGTGAATAGAAAATGATCGCGCACAACGGCATTGCTTTGCCTCCATCTACCTAAACTCTCCAGACATTAATCTCTTATCATGATCTTCCCACGGATCCCCTATGGGGGAGCCATCTGTGACTTGCACTTTCTCCAACGTGCTTCACGTCCCAAAGAGCCTTTGGACGCCCTCACTTCCCACTTGAAGGAGTACTGTGTTTGGAGTAACACACCCATGACTTGGCTGGATCAGGTGACCCCTGACCTCCTCCCTCCCGGGGACTCTACCGTGAACCATCCCACCTCCCTCCACCATGAGTAGAAGGCTTTGGCCCATCTTTTCATGGACACCCCGGGTCAATGTGTCTAGAACACACACATGGCAGTGACACCAAATTAGATGTCTTGATGGTCACAAAGGGCTACATTATGCAGCTTACAACTTTCAAAGTAGTTTCACACATTATTTCAATGGATCCTGCCAACACAGCCTATAGCACAAGCGCACAGTGTTGCTGGCTCACAGGTGAGGAGCCTGAGGACTGGAGAAATGGAGACCCTTGGCCAAAGTTTCATGGCCGTGCAGAGACTGAAAGGCAGAGATTCGACTCCCTGTCTGGTGCTCCTTCTACCTCTAAATCTCAATCAACAAAAAAGATGCCAACAGATAACCCTGGAGCCCAGGGAATAGTCCAAGAGGCCCATAAAAAAAGACCGTTTCTGCTTAGCTTGGACAGCAACTCAATCAAATCACCCCTGAATACTTTCCAACCTCCCAGGGACATGTCCCCACAAGGACATTGTACTTTGCGTCAGCCTGTTTACCAATCTAAATTAGAAGCCTCTTGCCATGGGAGATCACAAACTTAACTGTTTCTGGCCCATCTACCCCAACAGCTAACATAATGAAGACCCTTCTATCTGTGTCCCCCTCCCCCCATATCCTGTCACTTGTCATAGAATCGGCTTTACTGCAGTCCTTCCCTTACCTATCTGCCCCTCACTAAATTGATAGACCCCCAAGACCAACGACCTCAGGAATCCCCACACCTAGCACCTAGAAGAGAGCAAGCAGGCATTTGCATGTTCAAATGCAAAATATACACAAGTCCTGGGGTGGGGACACGCTTCCGGCTACATCCATTGAGCCACCACCACAGAAACCTGCAGACACCAGTAAGAAAATACGAAAGTGTTTCTGCTTCACTCACAATGAAGACTTTTTCCAAACACATGCCCCTAAGTTTCCATTTTCTCTTACCTGGAGAAAGATGGAGAAGGACTAAATTTGTAGATGTTAAACCTGGACTATGGGACCTACCTGAGCCCCGTGAAGAAAATTTTAATCTGTGAGGCCTTGGGTGGGACCTGAGAATCTAGGCTTTTTTTTCATTTACTAGGTGATTCTGATCATCACACTCAACCGACAAATATCACGGCACCTCGGGGGCACTAGACAAGGTGCCGGTTTTACTTTAATACAACCGACACGGGAACTGCCCTGTGAAGCCAATGTACAGAGCCCAGTTTGAAGATTTCGGACTAAATCATCCCTGCGAGGTCTCATTCTGCTCAATAGCGAGAGCGCCCCTGGGAAGGCCTCTTCCCCGCCTCGGACCTGGTGCCCTGACGTAAACCACAGCAGAGATGGCCCGCTGCACTCTATTCTGTTCCTCCGATTCTTGGGAGGTGACAGAAACAGGGCATTCAGCAAGTGTCATGTGGATGTGGACTGAGAAACAGAGCAGAGCAGGTGAACGCTCATCCCCTGGGAAAGCAACGCGATAACCGGCTCGCGGATGGGAACGGAGGAAGCATCTGCTGGTGCAGAGCACCGCGATCAATTCTGCAGGAGAAATGAAAACGCGTGCAATACATATTGAGCACCGTGGCCTCAAAAGTTGGAGAGACCTGGGTTCAAATCCCAGCTCTGCCGCTTCTAGGCTGAGAGAAACTGGATCAGTTACTTAACCTCTCTGCGTGTTTCCTTTCTCATCTGCCAGATGGGAGAAATGCCACCCTCCTTCTTGGGTTACTGTTATTACAGCCAGTATCAGAGATAGCTGCCGGCTCCCAAAACAGCTCAAGGAAAGTAGCGGGCATTTCCATATTACAAGACTAAATCTGGTACTAAGATGTCGGGAATCTAGCACAGCACCTCCCCTACTGAGAGCCTTACATGCAACCACTCCACCAAGAGATTCAGGACTGCGGAGAGCAGTCTCCGACCTCAAGGGACTCCATTTAGACGGGAAAAGTTAATACGTGTAAACCAAACCACACACAACACGTGCATGACGCTGTGATCAGCTTCATCCCCAACTTTCTAGACAATGCCTCAGTCGGGGCAGCCCTGAGTAGCTCAATTGGTTAGGGGTCCAGCTCTTGATCTCGGCTCATGTCATGATCTAACGGTTCGTGAGATGGAGCCCCACGCGTTGAGCTCTGCGTTGGGCTGTGCATTGGCAGCGCGGAGCTTGCCTGAGATTCTTTCTCTCTCTCAATAAATAAATATACTCTTAAAAAAGTAATAAAGCCTCAGTAATAGCGAGAGAAAACAGTCCTGCAGGGCTTGGAGCAAGACTCGGCAGCGGCTGAAGATTTGGATTTACTCATTTTGCCACACACAGGGATCGCCTGCCGTGGGGCCAGCACAGGCTTCCACGAGATAGAACAGTTCATGGGGTCCCCGTCGCCCGAGGGAGCTCACAGCCTCGTGAAGATGGGCATTCACATATGAAGGGTTCTAGAGACTCCACAATTGGCTAATGAAGCCGGGATTGAGCATAGCATTTGAGCTCCACCTATTAGGACAAATGGATATAAAGAAGTGATAAGGGAGGACGTTTCGAGTGGGGAAAACGTGAGACAGGACACGTGAGACGGGTAGGAAAGCATTACGGCGTGTTTGTGGCAAGGACAGGACACTGAGCAGAGGAGGGGGTAGACACTGTGGCCAAGTGAGCAATGATGGCTGAGCACAAAAAAAAAAAAAAAAATGAGGTCTGATGACAAAGGGCCTGGCTTATTCAATTAGGGGGAGCAGACCTAGAGAAACAGTTATACAATAACACACGGCATGTGTGACCACAGCCAGAGAGGGGATTCTGAGGAGAGACGGGGCACAGAAGGCAAGGATGGTCAGATCATAGCCAGACCAGAGGTGTGCACACACAGACAACCACAGACACACAAAGAGAGAAAAGCCTCGATGGGGACCCGACACCCCTGGGTGTGAACTGATGGAAACGTTCACAAAAAAATCAGTCCATTTAGGACCTTCAAGTTGTCATGAATCCGAGTAAAGTGCAAACTTGAGCCAGGGGTTATCGGGGCCAAATGAGAGCCCCCCAGGCCTGGGGAAAGAATCAGCGGCTTCATCAGAACCCATCCTTTGGGGACTCAAAGCCATCCCACCGAAGTGATCAGGTGGCTGGGAAGGAAAGTCCCAGGCTGGCCTCCCAGATCAGCACCTGATCCCTGGTGGCTCAAGAACCTCAAAGCTTAAACTTAAAGCTCTGGATTTTGTCAAGTAATAACAGGAAGCAGGGGTGGAGTGGGGAACTAGTTTTTTCCTGTTTGTACCATTCGTAAACTCCATAGTATCACCTAAGTTACACTGTGAATAGCACACACTCCTCTCTTTGGGAAATGAGAGAAAACAACGATAGTGGGGAAAATAGGAACATCTACCCCTATGAAACAAAGAGTAATAGATAAACTTCAGTTTGGAATACAAAATGTTTTTTGAGGAGTTTTCACTCAGGGATATTGGATGATGTTGAAGGAAATGATCAATATTTAAAATGCCACTGAATATTTCATTCTGATATGATGAGCTGATTCATCCCCTGATATGCACAGGGAATGAATTCAACGTGATGAGAATGAACCACAGGAAAACAGACTGTGGAGTAGAAGGAAATAACTCAACTACATGAGTAGGTCTCTAAAAGATGATACAAAAGGCAAGTACCAAAAACACCCAAGTGAGTATGGAAATGAAGTATATAATAAAGGCAATATCCCCCTTCAGTGGTAGGGGGAGATTTACTTAACAACAATTGTGCCAGGACTGCCAGAATGGACTTAGAAAACTATAAAATCAGATCTACCCCTCACCTCAGACACTAGGATAAATACCAAATGAAAGAACTGAATTAAACCATCCAAATA
This sequence comes from Mungos mungo, assembly GCA_004023785.1. NCBI lineage: Eukaryota > Metazoa > Chordata > Mammalia > Carnivora > Herpestidae > Mungos > Mungos mungo. The sequence continues at coordinate 62,231 of PISW01002851.1, read as the reverse complement.
CTAAAAACAGAGAGCCTGGGTGGCTCAGTTGGGTAAACATCTGATGTCAGCTCAGGTCATGATCTCCGGTTTCATGAGGTCAAGCCCCATGTCAGGCTCTGTGCTGACAGCTCGGAGCCTGAAGCGTGCTTCAGATTCTGGGTCTCCCTCTCTCTGTCCCCCACCACCACCACTTGTAAGATCTTTCTCAACAATAAACATTTAAAAAATTTTTAACTAAAAGAAAACATAAATTTCCTCCCATCTCTCACATGAGAAAAATATGCTTCAAAATCCAGAAATATTAAAAGATCAATGTAACTATATAAAAGCATATAAAATATATGAATCCATAGCAGAAACAATTCCATAAGTAACCATTAATTTTCAGTATATTATGATAGTTACATAGAGGTGTGTCCTTACTCTTAGGACACGAATCTTTAGTATTTAGTGAGAAAGGGTCAAAATTTCTACAACCGACTTCCAAGTGGAACAGCAGGACTGTGTATATAAGGAGATGTAGAAAACATGGCAAAATTAATAAAAATTAGTGAACGTAGGTAGAGATTAGAGGTTTGCTGTACTGTTCTTTCAACTCTTCAGTTCTTCAAACACAAAAAGCCATATGCGGTTGGGTAAAGGTGGAAGATGCAGAACACCATAAAAAGAGTCAAAAAACAAATGGCAAAGTAGAAGAAATATTTGCAAATCATCACAAAGGATCCATGTCCCTAATGGGCTTCTAAACTTTAAGAAAAAGACCAAAACTCTGACAGGAAAATGGCAGATCTGAACAGTTCACTGAAAAGAAATGCCAGTGGCCCTTCTACAAAGTAAAGAGTGCTTAATCTCACTCAAAACAGATGCAAGTTAAAACTCTATAGGGATACAATTTCTCACATATGAGATTAACTAAATTCCATGCTTGATGTCACTGTTGGCTGGGCTATGGAATGTTACACAGTATAATTGCTATGGAGAGAAGTATGGCAAAACTTATAAAAAATGCATGTGCATTTCCCCTTTGGCCCAGGAAACCCCCCTTCTAGGAATCTATCCCCAAAGCAAAAAAAAAAAAAAAAAAGCAAAATTGTTAAAAGATTTTTGCCTAAGGCAAAAATGCACTGTGACATAATTTGTAACAGCAAAAGACTAAAAATGATCTAACAGTCAATAGGAAATGAGTTGATAAATAATACTCATCAGGATAGGATGCCATACAGCTGTAAGGAAGGAAGAAAAGGAAAAGGAAAAAGAAAAAAAATAGAGGAGGAAAGAAATGAAGAAGAAAATGGGAAAGGAAAGGAGAGGAGAGGAGAAAAGAAGAGGGGAGAGGAGAGGAGGGGAGGGGAGGAGAGGAGAGGGAAGGAAGAAGAGCTCCATAGACTTACATGGGTGGTTTCCAGGATATATTGCTAAGTGAACAAAAACAACATGGAGAAAACAATGTTAACATCACCAGTAACGGAACAAACTGGCATCGTGTGCCTCCTGATATGATGCACCAGGAAGGACACAACATCACTTCTGCAGCATTCCTGTTCCAACCAAGTGCTAACCCCTAAATCTAATCATCAGGAACCATAAGGCAAACCCTAATAAGGGACACCTGCAAGTTGAGCTGTATTCTTCAAAAATGTCAAGGTCATAAAATAACAACTGAGGAACGATTCCATAATAAAGAAGACTAAAGAGACAGAACATACGGTACCATGAAGGATTAGATCCTGACCAGAAAAAAGAAATTATTTTAGTGGTAATTAATGGTAAATTCTGTAGATAATGTGTGTGCGGATGGGTGATGGATGGATGGATGGATGGATGGAAGGAAGGGAGGGAGGGAGGTGAAAAAAATTACAGTTCTTCCTTCTGTATTTGCAACTCTTCTGTTTGAAATTCAAAGGAAAAAAACCAACAGGGCAAATGGCAAATATAGTATGTTCCCTTTTCTGTAGGGATTTAGGGAAGAGATGGACGCATACACACAAATGACAATGCAGGGGCTGGGACACCACCTCCCCACACTATCAACAAAGTGCATATAACTTCTGCCTCCCCCAAAACTTAACTACTAATAGCCTACCACTGACCGAGAGCTTTACCAGTAAGAGTCAATTAACATACATTTTGTATGTTTGGTTTTACATAGTACATTCTAAAATAGTGAGCTAAAGAAAATCTTAAGATAAAATACATTTACAGTAACGAGTTCTATTTATCAACACCCACATCTAACTGCAACCATGGTTCAAATCCATGTTGTTCAAGGGTCAGCTTTGTATTACATACACTTACATCTGCAAAAGAGAAACACTGAAAAGATTATCCAAAAACTAATAATGTTTACATACAGGATGAGGGAAGACCCAGGGTAGACAGTGAACATCTCCCAATATAGCATATGAACGGCTGTGAATTTGTAGTCCTACATTATTCAAAAATGTAATGTAACGTTTGAAGCAAGTTGGAGATATCAATCTATAAGGAAAATCAGTATTTCAAAGGCCTTTAGAACACAGTATTTGGACAACACTTGATGGGATCGATTCTAAGGACAAAGAGAACTGCAATGAAATCTTAAACTTTATTCAGTATTAGTAGTGCCAATATTGGTATTTGGGGGGGAACTATTTTATATAAGCCAAAATCATTAAATCGTTAAAAGCAATTAAATCTAGGTAATGAGTATTCAGAGGTCCATTACATTACCCTCTCTACTTTTGTGTGTTTTATAATTCTTTCAAAGTACAATTCTTAAAACAGACTTTCCAAAGACCTACTACATACATAGCATTATGTGACCTTGGATTCTGGAGGGTTTGTTTTTCTTTATTCTTCCAAAAAATTCAATTTAAGATTTATGGACAACCTGTATGGAATAAAAATTAAAACAGTAATTCTCATTTTCTTATATGCCCACCACATAGTTTATAACTTTCTAGCCTTAGGATTTCTAAACACTGATGATAGTTGAGAGCAGTTTCTGGACATTTATTCCATCATTAGAAGACAATTTGAGGAGCGCCTGGGTGGCTCAGTCAGTTAAGTGTCTGACTCTGGATTCTGGCTCAGGTCATAATCTCACAGTTTGTCAGTTCAAGCCCCACACCAGTCAGGCTCTACACGGAGAGGGTAGAGCCTGCTTGGGATTCTCTTTCTCCCTCTCTTTCTGCCCTTCCCCCCCTTATGCCCTCACTCTCAAAAATAAACTTAAAAAAAAAGACAATTTTAACAGATTACATGCCTTGCTTTATATCATCTTCATCTTGCTAATTACCGTACGCGGCAAAACTGTGAGTAATCCTGTCATATTCAATAGGAGCTTCTCCACTTAAACACAATGACCACAACTGCTCAGGAATGCATTATTCCACCCTCACTGCACACACTGAATTATCGCTTTAATGTCTCCCACGTGGGGACACTTTCTGAACAATCATCACACATCCCTTAACGGGAGAAGGTTCCACTTTCTTCAGGAACAGAAGACTCCTTCCTCTTTAGTAATAACAATGAAAATCACTAACTTTGGCTGTTATTTTTATTTTCACTTTATAGTAGACCCACTTAACATATGCAGACACGGTGCGAAACACCTCATAACCTCCAGTTTACACATGCACCCACTGGGGCGCCTGGGCGGCTCAGTTGGTTGAGGGTCCGACTCTAGGTTTCTACTCAGGTCATGATCCCAGGGTCATGGACTTGAGCCCCGCGTTGAGCTCTGCGCTGGGCGTGGAGCCTGCTTGGGCTTCCCTTTCTCTCTCCCTCTACCCTTCTCCCCTCCTTACGCTCTTAAATTTAGAGAGAAAAAAAAAGATTTAAGTCAAAAAAAAAATGCAACCACTGAGATGCTCAGATTTTTCGCCTGAAGTCACACAGCTAATGAAGGGCTAAATCCAGTGTCCTCCACAGTCCTCCTCTGTAAAAGGGAGGAGGCGTGCCTGTCACTACCAGCTGTGAGATTCAGAGCACATCACTCGGCCTCAGTTTCCCCAATGGCAATACGAAGAAGCTGGACTAAAGAGGCCCTCAAACTCTGATGTGTCTACCCCTTTCAAACATGGTTTTATAAATGGAAAAAAATCCTCAAGCAGGACAAGGCATCTCACTAGACCCCAACACGGCTCCACAGGGATCCTTTGTCTTAACTCCCCAGGAGGAACTCTGCCCTGGAGATGCAGGTAAATAGAAAATTACAGAGCAAGGAGCCTCTGAGAACACGTATCCGAGAGAGGAACTCGGGGATTAGAAAACAGAAGCACTGACACTTCTCCAAGAGTCGCAGGAGAGAGGCAGACTGCAGAGGAGACAGACAGACCACGGGGGAGCGCGGTGGCAGAGAAAGGAACAGGGGGCGGGGGAGGGGCTCCGCGTGGAGAACGTGCAGAAGCACGAGTTAAAAGGTACGAGGAGCGCAGGGGAGAGGGAGGACCTGAACGGAGTCTCCCCTCCTCTCCCGCACCAGGTCCCCAACCTCTTCCCCGTTCCCCCACCCGTGACGCATCACAACCGCACACCGGCCCCCTTCTGAAGGAACTGCCAACCTGCATAAAAACTTCACAGTCTGTAGCCCTTAGAGCCGTCCTTTCACTTTTCACTACTAGGAAACTGGGCTGAACATCAAGGAATAAAGCACAAAACCATTTCTGTTTCTTTAGGAAAGATCCCCAGAAGAAGTATTTGGCAAAAGGGCAGGAAAATGCTGACGTATATACAAACAGGCGCGCACACGTACACATATATATATATATAATCAAGCTGCTTTATTTTTTTTTTAATGTTTGTGGCGTTTTTTTGAGAGAGAGGGAGACACAGAATCTGAAGCAGGCTCCAGGCTCTTAGCTGTTAGCACAGAGCCTGACGCAGGGCTCAAACTCAGGAACCATGAGATCATGACCTGAGCCGGAGTCGGATGCTTACCCGACTGAGCCTCCCAGGGACCCCTCATCAAACTGCTTCCTTAAGGTTGTACCAACTGATGCCCCGACCAGCAGAAGAGACATCCTGTTATTCATGGCCTAGGGTCACATCTGCCACTTCTGGCCGCATACTGGCTTCTCAGCATCCCCGCCATCTCCGCCTCACCCTCCGTCTCCCGTCCAACAAGCCAAGACGGCAACTCTAGGCAATTCCAAATGGCTCCGCAAACCCCCTCGACAGCAAGAACACCATCTCTACCTTCCCACCCCCACCGAGACAAGACGGAGATTCCTTAGCCCGGCCGCTAAGTGCTCCACAATCCAAGAGAAACCTACACCTGCAGAATACTGTGGGGAGACTCGCGCAATTCGAGTGTGCATAATTCTGTTCCTTTTTTATCTTAATTCCAGCAGAGTTCACACACCATGTTACATTAGCTTCAGGAGTATAATATGGTGATTTCACACTTCGATACACTACTCAGCTCACCGGAATATATCTCCTCTCAATCTCCATCACGTATCATATTTCATGTATTTTTTTTTTACTCCCAACTTACTTAACACAGTTTTGGCTTCAGGAGTAGAACCCGGTGATTCATCACTTACATACGACTCCCAGCGCTCATCCCAACGAGTGCCCTCCTTAATGCCCATCACCCATTTACCTGCCCCCCACTTCATGTACTCTTTTTATTTTTTTTTTAAAGTCACACAAATAGTTCCTACTAAGGCTGCCTGAACCCTCTTCGTGTTGCCAATTTCTAAATAAAAAATGAACAGCAGCAGTACAAGTTCTTTGCTTATTTTTTTTGCCATTTGGTGTTTTGTTTTGGTTTTTGGCTTTTGTAAGAATGTGGAGTAAACCCAGCAGCATCAGCTCTGTGTCAACAGAAGCTGCAAAGCAGGGACATTCCCATACGGTCCTCGGGAAGACGCAGGCACGCAGGCTCTCGGTCTGCGGGGCAAAGCCTTCCTTGTTACCCCGACAGCACGTTGCCTGTGTGCTTCCAAACTGGAGGAAGGTAGAGACCTCCCTGGAATGTCTGGATAGACCTCCTCCAAACCTCCCCCTGCCTTCCCTCATGGGCTAGTGAAATAGCCCCGTTCCCCCCTGGGCCCCAACCAGACCCTCTTCTGGTTAGCGGGACAGTGAAACGGTCCAGTTCTTAGATTTTTCTATAAAAGGAGAACACGATGTGAGGGTCCATAAATTAGGATCCATACCTCCCAAATGCCCATATTACCAGGTAACTTGTAAGGGACCCGTGACATCATCAAGACAAGTGGCTCCTATATTGGGGTCGTAGGAATCCACATGAGTTTTCTCACAGGCCCCACGGACCCCCTGAAATGAGATGCTGGGCTTGGTTTTCGAGCACTTTTCAGAAAAGAGAGGCCACGGCGCTCAGTGGATTCCCACGGGGTCCATGACTCAGAAGCACCAAGCGTCCACCCGGTGTGGCGCTGACTCATCCCCACCTCGCGCACAGCCTGGACACACGGTGCGTGGTCAGTACACAGGGAGCCAATTCGAAAATACCAAGTGACTACTTAAAAACCAGTGGTTACGCATAAGGGTTCTGCACACACTGATCAATCACGCAGGAAAAACTGGAGGCCGAGAACAGTTTGCTTTTGGGGTTTTTTTTTTTTAAAGAAGCGTCAATGACATACCAGCGAGACACAGCGCCCGCTGAGCAGCTGGTGTCGGTGAGATATTTCAGTCTTCCGATCTCTGTCTTCTCCTAACAACACTGTGGAGAAGGACCCCAGGATGTGCCCGGGCCTGGAAGACAGAATGACATCCACGGACTCCCGTGTGGTGGGAAAGTGGAACCGACGAAAAGGCCGTGCCCTTGTCCACCCTCAGATGGGTAAGGCTCCCAGGAGGCTGTGAAAACTCCTCCGTTCGCACGTACAAGCGCACACACGTGTGCGCACATATGTGCCAGGCCAGGCAGCTTTATCTGCACGGGACCTTCCCAGAAGGCCAGCAGGGTCCAGCCCCAGCAGCTGGCCCAGGAGGGGCCTGGGGGCACCTGGGGGGCTCAGTCAGTTTTGAGTGTCTGACTTCAACTCAGGTCATGATTTCCCTGTCCATGAGTTCGAGCCTCGCGTCGGGGTCTGTGCTGACAGCTTGGAGCCTGGAGCTGCTTCCGATTCTGTGTCCCCCTCTTGCTCTGTCCCTCCCTTGCTCATGCACGCACTCTCTCTCTCTCTTTCAAGAATAGATACAAAATAAAATTAAATTTAAAGAAGAAGGGAGAGCGTGGTGGTCTCCCAGGAGCAGCCCGACAAGCTGCACTCGGGGCACTGGCCCCCCTTTTTATTCCAGGCGCACAGGGCCCGTTTGTTCACCAACGGGCTCGACGACCTGTCTGAAAGGCCAGGAGGACGGAGATCAGCAGTCCTGCCGGAGGGGCGGCTGGGGCTCCGTGGAGCCCGGGAGTCTGGGCCTCGCGGGCTTCCCCACGTTCCCGTCGCTTCCCCTCAGACGAGAAGGATGAGAGCACCAGGCCCCACGGGTTCGGACCTCCCTGTCTACCGAAGGGAAGATGCATGATTCACCTGGCAAGGATTCATCAGTTTAAAGAAAGAAAATAGCTACCAAGAAGTCGGAACTTAGGTGTCAGACACGGGCTGCAATCCATTCAAACAGGTGCAAGTAAGTCCACACACGCACAACGTGGCTCCGGGCCAACACGGATCTGACAAAGAGGGGGCGCTGTAGCAAGAAGGGCGGGATCCGGAGGCACAGCCGATGCAAAGAGAGCAAAACGCACAAAGTGAGCTCCGGGCCCGGGAAAACGGAAGCCAGCATTTTCTGATGAGGGGAGACCCCCAGGATGGAATCAGGCCGTCCACAGGGGCATTTTCAACTCCTGTCTCCCTCCCTCGTGCTGTGGCGTCAAGAACAGCAAAAGCTGCATGAGAGCTGGAGAAACTTAGAAACAAAACGGGCTGCACTGTGATGCAGACGCCGGAATGAAGGCTGCCCCTTGTTTCCAAAGCTGATGAGATGCATGGTCCCCTCCCCCCACCCCGAAGAAACCACTGGTTTACGTGGGAACATCAAGACAAGGGCGGGGGCGCCTGGGTGGCTCAGTGGGTTAGGCGTCCTGCTTCAGCTCAGGTCATGATCTCACAGTTCGTGGGTTCAAGCCCCACGTCGGGCTCTGTGCTGACAGCTAGCTCAGAGCCTGGAGCCTGCTTCAGATTCTGTGTCTCCCTCTCTCTCTGACCCTGCCCTGCTTGCACTGTCTCTGTCTCTCAAAAATAAATAAAAAACATTAAAAAAATTAAAAAAAAAAAAAAGACAAGGGGGGAAAGTCTCTGGCAAAACTGTACGCGTTAAAGACGACGCTGAGGGGTGTGGGGGACGGGAGGGGTGGCAAGGGGGCGAAGCGGTCTTCACGCCACATGTGGCAACTTTTAAGACACCCACCTGCCCCCGATCAGCAACCGACAAATCAGAACGTAACATGTTCTATCACACGCTGTCTGGTCGACTCTTTCCCACCTGTTGTCTCTGGGACACAACATTTTTTTTAATGTTTTCATTTACTTTTGAGAGAGAGAGAGAGAGAGACAGAATGCAAGCAGAAGAGGGGAAGAACGAGATAGGGAGACACTGAATCTGAAGCAGGCTGTAGGCTCTGTGCTGACAGCAGGGCTCGAACCCACGAATTGTCAGATGAGCCACCCAGGAGCTCCCAGACACAAATATTTTTGAAAGACCCCCCACAGCGTCTAGTCACCCCTAACTAGAAGGGATTGCAAGGTGAAAATATGAATCGCTCGATCATATCCAGCTCCCAGCTCACCCAAGAACTTTCTAGGCTGGAGCTGGAGGAGACTCAGGATTCAACAATGCCCGAGGGAGAAAGGCTTGCCCTCCTGGGGACACGGCACACGAGAACAGACGTCCCACGGGGTGGGGTGAGCCACTGTCACAAATCCACCGGGCTGCAGACTATTCCGGAAGCACGGACAGACGATCCAGTCAACTCCCACGAGGCATCAAAAAGCGGTCGACATACCGGGGGACGAGCACGCCACAGTCCACGAGTCGCGTGCAGTGGGCGGCGGTGACACGGGCCTGCACGGGGAGGCGGGACGGGGGCTGTGTTAGCAGGCCGCACGCTGGAGGCTGCACTTGGCTTGCAGAAGGCTGCGAGGTCCAAAGGGAGAGTCCCTGAGGCCAAGGAGCGGGGCCCGCCCGGCCACCCAGCCTGGGCTTCGTTTCCATCAGGGCCACCGCCAAGCTCTCGGCCGTCTCCTCCCCGCCCCACACAGCCTTCTACTTCGCGCACCTGACACGCAGCCACCAGAGGGAACGCCGCCACCTGCCTCTCGAGGTGATGTAACCAACGGGCCATCTTGGGAATAAGTCGGTTTCCCATCAGTCCGTTCTTCAAAGACAGACCTCACTCGGGGTAAAACTGGGGAAACAGACCTTCTGGAGGCTTTTCTCCCCATTTCCCTCCTGGATCCAAGCATTTGCACGAGTTGTGCTGTCAGCCTCTGAGTTGCCCTCAGCATCTCCGCTCCGCGTTTCTCCAACTGGAGTTTGCAGACAAGTCACGGGGGATCGTGAGGACATGCAGACTTGACTCCGTGGGTCCAAGACGAGGCGCGCGAGTCCGTGTTTCCAAAGAGAGCTCCAGGGACGTAGATGCCGGCTCTGCGAAACACACCCCGAGAAGCGAAGCTCCAAGCATCCCAAAGAACTTCTAGAGAATTTGTCTTCCTTGTGCCTCTTCCCCAAAACCTACAACCCCCCCCCCCCCCCCCCGGAAGCAGCCGAGACTCCACACGACGGAGACTCTTACCGGAGACAGAACGGAGGCTCACAGAGATACAGAAGTCGGCCCCACGTCACTCAACTAGAAAGGCATTATTTGAACGCAGAAAGGGACCAGGTCTCGTCCAACAACCTGCTGTTGGTCCTCAGCACACTCAGCACTCCGTGAAATCGGCCTGTACCGCGCGTGCGGCTGTCCGTTCTCTCCCTCTTCCCACACCCCATCGCCCGGGCCGGTGTGTAAAGCTCTAAAAGAGCGTGGATCGTGTTTGTCCTGGTCATCGCTACCCCTTAGGTACATAGAAAAATCCCCAGCTCCTAGGGGACACTCGAAAACATCTGTCGCATGAACAAAAGCAAACAAAACAAATTGCTTTTTCTTCCAAAAGGAGACAGAAGAAGAGTCTTGGCCATTCTGGGACCTGGAGAGGGCTCCTCAGTTTCAGTCACAGGGGACCCTCTTAGGGCCACTGCAGTGTGGGTTCAGACCAGAGACAGACGACCACGACAGAAGCCACCGTGGCAGAAACCGCCAGCTTAGTCATGGGGAAAGGCCACAGACACACAGGACTTAAGCATACTTCGGAAAAAAGTACGAGGGGCACCTGGTGGGGGGCTTAGTCGGTTGAGCGTCTGACTCTTAGCTCAGGTCATGATCTCATGGTTCAGGAGTTAGAGCCCCGCATCTGGCTCTTTCCTGACGGTGTGGAGCCTGCTTGGGATTCTCTCTCTTCCTCTCTCTGCCCCTCCTCTGCTCAGTCTCTCTCTCAAAATAAATAAACAGGAAGGAAGGGAGGGAGGAACAAAAAGGACAAATATAACCAAGTCCAAATAGGACACACCATTCTGAGCGCACAGGTCCAGGTGAGACCAGTGGGATTCGCATTAGCCCTGGGAAATCAGGGAGGACTGCAGGAGGAGGGGCCAGGCTAGCAACACAGATGATGCAACCAATTTCCCAAATTACTTTTCAAACAGGGTACTTTACCAAATGATTGTTTTTTTCTTAACAGCTTCTTGGCTGAGATACAGTCCCCAGTCATTCTACCGAGCCTTCATCTGGTATTGCCATGAAAGTATTCTGGAGACGACGAAGGCCCGCAGTCCTCCGTAGGGAGGTCATTCTAGATCATCTGGATGAGCCTGATTCAAGCAGCTGAAAGGCCTTATGAGGTCACGGCAGTCTCCTGAAGACGGCAGCTCCGTCCGTGCCCGAGTTCCAGCCGGACAGCCGGCCCCGTGCATGTGGGACATGCCCGTCCCTTGCACTAAAGCTCTTGACACACACGTCTTTCCAACTGGCCCATTTCTCGGGTTGAACCCTGGCCGATACGCGTGCCAAGCAGGGTGATCTCGCCCCACGGGAGAGCACACGTGGCCTCTTCTGACATTGGGGGGCTCATGATGGAAGGCACACAGCTCTTTCCATTCATAGTAAGTATTGTTCCAAGTGCCTCAACGTTTTGCATAAACTAAAATTCCCAAGGAGTCAAGGAAACCCTATTTGCCGCCCCACGACCTGTCATAGTCCCCCCACGGGGCGCCTGGGGGGCTCAGTCGGTTGGGTGTCCAACCTTGGCTCAGGTCCTGATCTCACAGTCCATGGGTTTGAGCCCCGCATCAGGCTCTGTGCTGACAGCTCAGAGCCTGGAGCCTGCTTTGGGTTCTGTGTCTCCCTCTCTCTCTGCCCCTCCCCCTCTCACTGTCTGTCTCTGTCTCTCAAAATAAAATAAACACGTAAGAAAAATTTTTTTGTAAATAGTCTCCCCCAACTTACGTTTCCCTGTATCAGCTCTCAGTTTTCAAGCTGTCTGTGAGAGCATTACCATCAGGATGAATAAAAATAAATAAAAGTAGAACAGATTTTTAACTGTCCCGCCTTGGAAGGGTGCTCAAGAGCAATCGAGGCAGGCGCCGTGCTGCGGCCGCCTCTCCGGGAGGTGAAGGATGGGCAGGACAGGCTGAGCCCCACACTTGAGTTCACCGCAGGCCGGCAGGGCTCCGCGGGGCCACCCAACACACTCATTAATGTCCCACCAGCTAAGTGAGGTTCCGCTTGGACTCACCTCCGACCTGCAGTGACAGCCATCTCCACTGTAGGAACCCAGACCGCCCACCCCCTCCCTGCGGCCAGCCTCCGGCTCCGCCCCTCCCGCCAAGGCCACCGACAGGAGAGGCAAGGACTCCCTCTCGCCCCCATTTCCAGGCACCCGGCATGCAGACCTGAGATCCTGTCTCAACTTGTCTTGTTCAGTGACCCCTGTCCCCACCACCCTCCACCCCAACACACCTCGGGACCTGACACCCCCAGCAAGACATGCAGCCTGGACGACAGAAAGAGCCCCCAGCACTCAAGTGAGACCCAAGGGAGGCGCCTCGGAACCTTCGGAAGGCGACTTCCTCTCTCTGACTGCGAGCATCTCTCGGCTGCAGCGTCGTTAGGAAGAACATAAACCCTCCCCGTAAAAAAGGGGCTCTTACGTCCCGGACGTGCTTATGGAGCTCACGGACTCAGCACGTCAGGCACGCGTGTCTATATCTGAGGGGGTTCTTAGCAGAAACAACGTGACCTAAGTAGTGAAAATCCAAGTGAACACACATCCTTTTCTCAGGAGTGACAGCGTCATCACGCCGACAAAACTGTCCAGTCACCTGTCGGGTGTCTGTCTTTAAAATGTGCGCGTGCGTCAGACTGTCTTCGGTGGTGAGCTCTGACAAGTCAGGACCTGAGAGTCCAATTACATTCCTGACGGTGCAGAGCGCGGGCCCAGGATGCTGCTGAATGACCCAAGAGTTCAGGTCTGATCCCATCAGCTTGTTCAGAGATAAAAGAATTAGGCCAAAGCCGTTGGAAGAAGTGGCCCATGGGGCACCTGGCTGGCTCAGTCAGTTGAGCCTCCAGCTTCGGCTCAGATCATGATCTCATGCTTCGTGAGTTCAAGCCCCGCATGGGGCTCTGTGAGAACAGCGCAGAGCCTGCTTAGGATCCCCTGTCCCACTCTCTTCTCCCCTCTTCTCTCCCTCTCTGTCCCTTCCTCCCTCTCTCCCTCAAAAATAAGTATTAAAGGGGTGCCACGTGGCTCAGTCAGTTAAGCATCCACCTTTGGCTCAGGTCGTGATCTCGCGGCTCATGAGTTCAACCCCTCACTAGGCTCTGTGCTGACAGCTTGGAGCCTGGCACCTGCTTCAGATTCTGTCTCCCTCTCTCTGTCCCTCCCCTGCTCACACTCTCTCTCAAAAATATACATTAATTTTTTATTAATAAACATTAAATTAAAAAAAAAAAAAAGCAGCCAAGTCTACACAGACAAAACCCAATGACAAAGGAATTGGAACCCAGAGCCGCTTTGCAAGCGCAGCACCCTGGGGGCCAGGATGCTCTCACCACGAGAGGACAACGCAAGCCTTCTGTTCCAAGGCTCCGCGAGCTTCCGCGGGTGCTGCGAGGTCCCTGTGTGGACCATGCCAAGGGAAACTTTAAAGTACACCACGTACAGAGAACACCACTCGTCCCTAGCCCGTCAGAGAGGCACGCAGGCTGTGACAGGGAGGCAGCTCTGAGAAGTGTGATTACAGACAGATGGTGCCAGTGAGCTGGAAAATCTAGAACGGCGCTAAGACGCCACTAAAAATAATAGGGATCCCAGAGAAAACCAGGGACCTGATGCGGCAGCGCAACGTGAGGGAGCCCCGGCCTCCAGCGCGAGGCCGACAGGAACAAGATGTAAATTTCCTGTCAATTGCTACCAACCGTCACTGCCCCTGAGGGCCACCCTGGGAGCAGGGCTGGGAGGGCGATGGCGGGAAGGCCACTAGAGAGCCCCCCAGTCCCACTCCTCCCCCGCCCCCAGCCAAGCCTGAATCATCTCAAAACACTCACCCCGCCCCCGGGGGGTGGGGGGGCAGTCTCCCAGCTTCTCATCAACTCAGGGAAGGCAGCAGCTTTGAAAGACACCTCCTCCGTTTTTGGCTGGGACCCTGCTCCTTGCGTCTGGCAGACGTCTACCCCCTGCTCACGTCACCCGTCAGGGAGGCCTCCGACGGCAGCAGCTCTCCTGGCGACCAGGTCACCGGGCTGACGTTACCTCCTCTTGATGCCATTTAAGAGCCTGAGACGGTGTTCACACGTTTCAGGTCTCTGCATCCTAGACCCGCCCTCCTGGTTTTGAGACGAGGGCGCCGGGGGCCTTGAAGAGACACACCAGGTCTCTGGGAGGGATCCTGTTGCTCCAAAAATGAGACCTGTCACAGGTCACTGAGCGCCACAGTCAAAGGCAGTTGGCGGATGTCGCCCAGGTCATGCCTGGGTCACCAGAGACCAAGCACAGGGAATGTGGGACGTTCACTGCCAATCTAGACCTACAACCTAGACCCTTCTCCTCCAGGGGCTCCCACGTTCTCTCCGGTACCCTGGCTTTCTGCAAACACGCCACGCAAGTTCCCCCTGCACGGCGTTTAGCGGTCACTTGCTCCTTTTGGTCAAAACACTCAAAGTCCCAGCTAACCTCAGAAAAGCCCCCTGACCGAGCCCACGGCAGCCACCGAGTCACATGCTCGAGACACTCTCTGTCACGTTACCCGGTTTCATTTCCTTCAGACCACTCATCACCGCCTAAAAATATCTTGCTTACTCTGTCTCACCCCACAAGTTGTAAGTGGCTCAAGGACTAGAGAGTGAGTCTGTCTTGCTCACAACTACATCCCCAGTGCCCGGAAAGTACTCAGCATTGAGTGGATGCTCAAGAAAAAATCTGTCAACTGAAGGCACGAATGTCAGTGAATGAGCTAACGGGGAGACAGCAGCCCTGGCACCAGACACACCTGGGCTCGGATGCGGGTTCGGCTCTGTATGAGTGCCGTGACCTTGAGAAAAACCATCTTGTCCAAGATCTCGCAGCTAATAAGGTTTCAACATGAACGCCACGGGTTTGGATGAAAATTAAGTTTTCGGATTTTTAAATCAGGAGTCTAGCTTCCAAACGTGCCAAAAAGACATTAAGCCCTAAGAGGGCATTAGAGGTAATCTTTACTCATTTGATAAAGCTCCGGCGGTGGGGGGGACAGTGTTGCAGAGCCTCTGCTGTAATGACAGGCCACTGGCAGCTCAAGATGTCATCCATTACCATTGTCAGCTTCTGCTAAGAGAAAGAGGCAGCGTGACAAAATGGCACCAGCCGGTCAGAAGACCCTGACGGAGTCCCAGGCATTCCGTCACCGAGAACAGCAGGTGCGAAGAACAAACGAGGTGGTAGGGTTACGTGGAACACCTTCTAAGCGCTAAGGCATGGTATTTATGAGTATCGTCAATATTAAAAACGTTCTTGTCCCCGGTTTAATATTTCCCACACCCTGGAGGCAGCGCTCACGTCCTTGGTTAAAAGTTACCTGGCTAGTGAACGCGTACTCAGGCAAGCGCAGTGGTGTATGAATTATTCAGCACAAAAACTCTAACAGCACAGCGCAGGCCCCAAGGAGAATTCGGTCCCTCCTCATCACATGGGGAAACGGGAAGAATTTAGCTTCTCAAATAAGAGGAAAGCTTCGAGAACAGGGCAGTGGAGGTCCAGAGACGCGGGTTCGAATCGCAGCTATCCCACTAACCGGCCAAGTGACACTGCGAAGTCACGGACCACTGCCGGGTGCCTGGCTTTTCAAAGGCCCTTAAACGAGTGCAAGTAGAGCAACGGGCTCTTTTCCATCAGAGAGACTGCAGCCTGCAGTTGGCGACGGGAGACGACAGAGCCAGATCACAAGAGAACCATCCTCCACGCTCGGGTTTCATCCATGCCCACCGGCTTCTTCCTCGGCCCCTTCTTTTAAAGCCAATCCCAGCTAACATGTTATTTCAAAAGAAAATGACCCAGTAGGTATTGTTTTTATTTTAGAGAGAGAGCACACGAGCGGGAGCAGGGATCTTAAGCAAGCTCCAGGCTCAGTGTTGGGGCCAACTCCAGGCTGATCCCATGTCCCTGGGATCATGAGCTGAGCCAAAATCAAGAGTAGGACGTTTAACCAACTGAGCCACACAGGCACCCCGAAAGGGCCTTTCTTTAACGATAACTACAACACCATTATCTCTCCTGAAAAACATTCACAATTTCTTTCCAATAGCCAGTACTCAAATTTTCCCTGGTCTCCAATTTTTTTTTTTTTTATGTTTTACTTTATTTTTGAGAGAGAGAGACAGCATGAGCAGGGGAGGGTCAGAGAGAGAGATACACACAAAATCCAAACACAGGCTCCAGGCTCTGGGCTAGCTGTCAGCACAGAGCCTGATGCATCTTGTTGTCTCCAATTTTTTTAAACTGTTTGTTCTAGGGGCACCTGGGTGGCTCGGTTAGTTGTCCAATTTGAGTTTGGCTCAGGTCATGATCTCAAGGTTTATGGGATTGAGCCCCACATCAGGCTCCACCCTAACAGCACAGAGCCTGCTTTGGATTCTCTCTCTCTTACTCTCTGCCCCTCCCCTGACTGTACTCTCTCTTTCTCTCCCAAGATAAATAAACTTTAAAAAAAAAAAAAACCACTCCGGTTATTTCCCTACAGTCTGGATTTTGCTGACTGCATTTCCATGATTCTGTTTAATAGATTCCTCTGCACTTAGATATCATTTAAAACCATGTGTTAATTCTGGAGGCCTGATCAGATTAGTGTTTGGCGTTTTTCTGTTTTTGGCAAGGCTACATCAGGAGGCATACAATGTCTGGTTATGTCCCCTTTATTTTTCTAATGTTTGGTTTCTTTGGGGGGATGGGGGGGTTGAGAGAGAGAGACAGAGACAGCACCAGCAGGGCAGGGGCACAGAGGGGGACAGACTCCAAAGCAGGCTCCAGGCTCTGAGCTGTCAGGATAGAGCCAGACGTGGGGCTCAAACTCATAAACTGCGAAATCATGATCTGAGTCAAAGTCAGACACTTAACCGACTGAGCCACCCAGGCGCCCCTGGTGTCTGGCATTGCTGGTCACTGCCTAGATCAGGGAGTTTATTAAGTATAATAAAACAGTAATGATTTCATCATTCCCCCTTCATTTCTTAGCTGTCCTTCTGTGCACAGAAACTTCCCTCTTCCCTACACCAGCTCTCTGGTCCTCCAAAAGCACCATTGATAAAATGTCTGTGGGGTGCCTGGGTGGCTCAGTCAGTTACGTGTCCGGCTTCGGCTCAGGTCACGATCTCACGGTTCATGGGTTTGAGCCCCGTGTTGGGCTCTGTGCTGACAGCTAGCTCAGAGCCTGGAGCCTGCTTCAGATTCTGTATATCCTTCTCTCTCTCTCTCTCTCTCTCTCTCTCTCTCTCTCTCTGACCCTCCCCTGCTCGCACTCTCTCTCAAAAATAAATTAAAAACATTAAAAAAATTTTTTGAAAAATGTCTGTGTTCATTGCTTTTCCAGTTTTCAAAATAATGAGTTAATTTCAAAGCATCCTACAAAAGTGATGGATTTTTATTGCCTTCTGTATCATTGTAAACTCGGGTATTTAATCCTGTGTGATATTGTTTCAACTGAATGCAGTATTATCCTTAATGATGCTTCAAGTGTCTTCCTTGGGCCAACGGGAGCCTCTTCAGGTTGGTTCCCGGGTCCCTTTGCAGCAGGGCCCTGCAAGTCCTTCACGGCTTCCCTGTCAGGCGGGACAGGGCGCTCCCAGCGCATCCTACGGATTTCCTGCCCCAGATTTGAAAGTAGCCGTTTCTCCAAAGGGCCCTGATTCCTTTTATTAGGAAATGGTATTTGGCAATCATGATCTGGACACCAAAGAATGGGGTCACTGTCCTGGTTTCTTGGCCTTGCCAGTGGACAAAGCTAGAACATATTTTTTAATAACGAAATGCTTCATGAGTTCAAACCGCATATCCATTTCAAACTCAGGACAGTGAGGATTTTATTCAACCTCATTGTTCGTACATTAGTGTTTTCTTCCTACCAGTATAATTAGTTGTTTTCTCTGTCCCACAACAAATATAAAGGGTCTCAATAACAAGACCAACACCACCATCACCAATGACATTAAAAAAAAAAAAAAAACGGGTGCCTGGGTGGCTCGGTCAGTTAAGCGTCCAGCTTCGGCTCAGGTCATGATCTCGTGGTTCGTGAGTTCGAGCCCCATGTCAGGTTCTGTGCTGACAGCTAGCTCAGAGCCTGGAGCCTGCTTCAGTTTCTGTGTCTTCCTCTTTCTGATCCTCCCCCTGCTCGCTCGCTTGCTCTCTCTCTCTCTCTCTCTCTCTCTCTCTCTCTCTTTCTCTCTCTCAAAAATAAATAATACATTAAATAAATGAAAAATAAAAATAAAATTTAAAAAAACAGTCTAGAATGTTCTCTGCACTTCTGGTGTCATTACAGTGTATGTCACCAACAATGTACGATCCAATAACTGTGTTTTACAGCCAGTTAGCAGAGTCCTTCACTTTCTCTCTGCAGGTTATGCCAACCAGGTCGACGCAGCTAGATTCACTTGGTTTTCTCAGGGATTGCTTAATTTTTTAATTTAAGTAAAAAACACATGTTAAGAATTTACACAATTCCACCTTCAAACTAACAAAACAACGAAATCTTCAGAGAAGACAAAGTTTATTCCTTTTTTCTCCAGGCTATTTCTTTTCTCCTAAGAGATAAAAAAAATTAAGTTAAATAAACATTTTAAAAAATCTTATTTATTGAGACAGAGCACGCATTAGCAGGGGAAGGGCAGAGGGAGACACACAATCCGAAGCAGGCTCCAGGCTCTGAGCTGTCAGCACAGAGCCTGCACAGGGCTCAAACTCATGAACCATGAGATCATGGCCTGAGCCAAAGTTGGACACTCAACCAACTGAGCCACCCAGACACCCCAAGATTTTAAGTTATCTGCACACCCAACATGGGGCCCAAACTTACAACCCCGAGATCAAGTCGCACACCCCACTGACTGGACCAACCAGGAGCCCCACCATTTTATTTTAATGTAAACAAACACATATTCCCTCTTGTCTCAGATAAACGGTACCTTGCCCTTTCGCCTAATGTATCTGAGAGATGACTGCGTTACAGATATGCCCTGGAGTCCTTTCTTCAGCTTCGTGGCTGTCTGTCATGTGAAGGCGCCATAGTGTATCCACCCAGTGCTCCAGAGAGAGACGTATGGGTCATGATCAGCTATTTGTTACCAGAAATAGTGCTATTATAGCAAAATGCATGCTTTTAAACACTATTTCTGTCCGTGAATCTTTGAAATAGAAGCTGAGACATGGGGTTGCTGGATCAGAGAGCAAATGCCTACGTGATGGGACCGGGTCCTGTCCCACAAAGATGGTCATGCCGTTCTGCCGTCCCCCTGGCCACACGGGAATGGATGTACCCATTTCCCCCAACAGACTAGCCAGTAGACTAGGTGATCAAACATCTGCAGTTTTGCCAATCTTTTAAGTGACAAAGCTCATCTTGGTGTAATCTCTCTCTTATGAACCAAGTTGAGCATTCCCTCGTATGGTTATGAACCATTTGTTGTAACAATTCTTCCTATTTCTGATTTAAAAAATAGACCTTTGAACTTATTAAGTTGATTTACTGAGATAGCAAGAGAAAACAAGAGCAAGAGAGAGAGAGCATGGGGGAGGGGCAGCGAAGACCCGATGCAGAGCTTGAACTACCAAACCATGAGATCGATCGTGACCTAAACCAAAATCAAGAGTCCAACGCTCAACAGAATGAGCCACTGGATGCCTTGGGGTTTTGTTTTGTTTTGTTTTGTTTTTGGAGACAGAGTGCACATGCATGCACAGCATGAGCAGGGGAGAGGGGCAAAGGAAGAGAGAGGGAGGGAGACAGAGAGAGACAGAATCCCAAGCAGGCTCCATGCTCAGAACAGAGCCCAATGCAGAGCTCGATCCTATGACCCTGAAATCTTGACCAGAACCACATGCAAGAGTCAGACGCTTAACAGACTGAGCCACCCAGGTGCCCCCAAAGGTCTATTGTTGACCAGTCTAAGAACAGAGACCTCCACCTTTGGGAAGATGAGAAACATTTAGGATGGCCTACTTGTGAAAAAGAGCCACGAAATACAAGCAAAGAATACCAGCCCCCAGTTAGAAAAGTTTTTTTTTTTTTTTTAATGTTTAATACTTATTTTTAAGAGAGAGAGACAGTGCATGAGCAGGGTAGGGGCAGAGAGAGAGGAAAACACAGAATCCGAAGCAGGCTCCAGGCTCTGAGCTGTCAGCATAGAGCCTGAGTCGGGGCTCGAACCCAACCACGAGATCATGAGCTGAGCCGAAGTCGGACACTCAATTGACTGAGCCGCCCAGGTGCCCTAGAAAAGTTTTGAAAAGAGACCTTTTATTGTAGCAACCAAAATTATAAAGCACTACAATTCAATTCAATTCAATAAAAGGCAGACCAAAAAATGCAAAAACTATCATTTTATTAAAAGATAAAGGATCTTCATTAATGAAGATCCAAATAAAGAGATATATCATATTCATGAACCATATTCATGAACTGGAAGACTTTCCTCAGGATGTCCGTGATCACCAAAATTATTCTAGAAGCTCAATTTAATTGTGATTAAAATAAAAATCTTTAGACCAGTTTTTCCTTTGCTGGTATGTCTTTTCTTTTTTTTTTTTAACATTTATTTATTTTTGAGAGAGACAGAGTGCAAGCTGGAGAGGGGCAGAGAGAGAGAGAGAAAGAGAGACACACAGAATCTGAAGCAGGCTCCAGGCTCTGCGCTGTCAGCACAGAGCCTGAAACAGAGCTCGAACTCACGAATTGGGAGATCATGACCGAGCCAAAGTTGGCCACATTACTGACGGAGCCACACAGGTGCCCCTCCTGGTAGGTCTCTCTGTCTTAAGTAAACTCTGTGCCCAACATGGGGCTTGAACTCACGACCCCAAGATCAAGAGTCACATGCTGTGCACTGACTGAATGAGCTAGGCACCCCTAATTTGTCTTTTTGGGTTGAGATCTTTAAAGAACTTACTAAACTAATTCTAAAACTTTTTTGAAAGAGCCAAGTCCCACAAATAATCAAGACCACAAGGTTGGGAATCAACCTACTAAATGACAAGACTGATAACTAAAATAGATGTTCTAGGGGCGTCTAGGTAGCTAAGTTAGGTAACCGATTCAGGATTTAGGCTCAGGTCATGATCCCAGGGTGGTGGGATGGAGCCCCATGTTGGGCTCCATGCACGGAGCCTGCTTAGGATTCTCTCTCCCTCTCTTTCTCTGCCCCTCCCCTGCTTGCGCTCTTGCTCTCTCTCAAAATAAGCAAACATTACAAAAATAATAAAATAGATGTTCTAAAGGAATGAGAAACAAAGAGACCAAGAGAACAGAGCAGTGAGCCTTGAAATAAATCTCTACACTTTACAGACACTTGATGTAGGACAGCAGCGGCGTAGCAAAAGTAGTGAATAGATCGACTAACACGGTGCCAGGGCAACTGGTTATCTACTAGAGGAAAAAATAAAATTAGACTCCTATTTCAAGCCATGCATAAAAATAAATTCTAGAGCTAAATGTGAAAGGCAAAGCTCATAAAACTTAAGATATGGAATGTCACCATTATGATCTCAGTACAGGGAATGTTTTCAAAGACAAAGCAAATGTGAAAAGGAAAAGATCAATACATTTTATATTAAAACATACATCTTTCATACATCAAAAGATACCACCAGGATAGTGAAATGACAAGGCAGTGGAGGAAAAGAGAGTTGTAATACACAGCTGACACTTCTACAAGTCAACAAGGCAAACGCTAAAAACTCAACTGAAAAACAGACAAGAGATAGGAGCATACACTTCACGCGAAAAAAAAATGAGAAAACAGAAGAACTGGTGCTGACTAGTAACGAAGGAAACGCAAATTCCGAAAGCTATTTCATATCCAGCATATTTGGCAAAAACAAAAAACAAAAAAAGATAAGGCTAAGAAAACCAAGTGTGAGCATGGGTGTGAGGCCAAATCAACAACTACGCCGCTTAGCGATTCACCTCCCTCCAGCAGTCTTACATTTCATAAACCGGACAGCAGTGTGGTCCTGCATTAAGTCACCAAACGTATCCAAGACTGAGCTTCGAACAGCACAGGGTCAAAAGGAAGGAAGAGATGGCCTCAAAGAGGACAAGAATCTCCCGTGTGTCCGTGTCCACCTGTGGCCAGGTTCAGGACAGGACAGGACAGTGCCCAGGGCACACCTGCAGACCCAAGTTAGATGCCCCGTGGCTACTAAGCCACCCATCCCTCAACCAGACCGTGTTTATGGTTAGCCCTGACAAGCATGATTCGGGACTGGTTCTCTAATTCTGTTTTATGGGTTCTGTGGGCTCCGCGGGAAAAGTAAATCAAACATGAGTTTACCAAGTCTGACCAATCACACACCGCCTACATCTAAATGAAACCAAGAGGGGCGCCTGGGTGTCTCAGTCGGTAGAGCGTTCAACTTTGGCTCAGGTCATATTTCACGGTTCGTGGGTTCAAGTCCCGCGTCAGGCTCTGTGCTGACAGCTAGCTCAGTGCCTGGAGCCTGCTTCAGATTCTGTATCTCCCTCTCTCTCTGACCATCCCCTGCTAGCGCTGCTTCTGTCTCTCAAAAATAAATAAAAAACATTTTTAAAAATTTAAAAAAATAAAAGATAAAATAAATAAATGAAACCAAGAGTCTACAAGACAGAGACCAGCCCCCCCACCCCAAGCCAGCTGCTGTCACAGTGAAAGAGCACTGTCATTGGATTCATGGGCATGAGGAAGAAGGACCAAGGGAATCAACCCATGTTTGTGACATCCCAGGGCCACTCCATCAGAGAGCCAGGTCATCAGGGTGAGGCAAGGGTAACGCTGAGGCCTTCCCCCCCTTGTTAGGGGTAACAGCTCAGCCCCATCCATCAGCTGAGCGCTGAACTAGCAGAAGTCCCTCATTCGATACGCAGAAGAACGTCACAGACTTTGAGGAAGGCTCCAGACCAGCCCTTTACCCCTGCTGAGTGTCACAGTTCTGGTTAGTCACAGAATATCCAGAACACAGAAGGGAACTCTAGAATCTATCTTCCTGGTCACATTTGGCACAGACAAGTCCTAGAGGACAGAAGTTATATCGTGGCCCTGTTAGGACTGCGCAGCTGTTGGGTACGGCTGCATTTTTCAAGAACGCCCACAGTAGCTCCCGCCACTAACCTGTCTGTAGTCTGACGGAGACACAAAATGCCTAACACACACCTAGAGGCCCCAGCAGGTTCACACCTGCTCCCTGGACAATCCTGAGAGGCCCACAGAATCGGCTACCTTTGCATGACACCCTGTCTACACCACATGACCCTTGCAGGCAATACGATCCTGTTCAAAGTCTTCGCCCTAACACCCAGCGCTGTACCCGGCCTGCCAGACCACTCAGGAAGCACTCACTGGCCGCCGTAACAAAGCTGTCTTCCGTGGTCCTCTACTCTGAGCACCTTCCCACGTGTCCTCTGCTGGGGGGCCAGGTTGGGGGATATTTTTTTCAGAACCAGCTCGGAGGGATGGCATGCAACATGGCAGGGGCTCGAGAGTCCCAACTCCACTGGGAGCCGCCTTTCACTGGCCAAGGGATGTAAGCTGGGACCTACTTTTCCTACCAATAAGAGGAAATAATTGCCACAAAGGACCTTCCTTATCAACCACAGTGATTTCAGTGTGTGAGAAACTGTGGGAGCAAGTAGGCTTGGGGAGGGAGGAATGAGAGGAAAAAGCAGGGGCCTCTGGCTGGCTCAGTCAACGGAGTAGGCAACTCTTGATCTTGGGGCTGTAGGTTTGAGCCCCACATTGGATGTAGAGATTTCTTTTTAAAATTTTTTAGGTAAAGAGGGCCGCCTGGGCAGTTCAGTTGGTTAAGCGTCGGGCTCCTGATAGCAGCTCAGGGCGTGGGCTGGCAGTTGTGGGATTGAGCCCCGTCCTGGGCCCTATGTGGAGCACGGAGCCTGCCTAGGATTCTCTCCCTCCCTCTCCTTCTGCCCCTCCCCTGCTCTCAGGCACTTGCTCTCTCTCTCTCTCTCTCAAAATAAACATTTAAAACAAACCAAAACAAGAGGCGCCTGGGTGGCTCAGTCGGTTAAGCGGACTTCACCTCAGGTCATGATCTCACAGTTCGTGGGCTCAAGCCCCACATCAGACTCTGTGCTGACACCTCAGAGCCTGGACCCTGCTTTGGATTCTGTATCTCCCTCCCTCTCTGACCTTCCCCTGCTCAGGCTGTCACGCTCTCTCTCTCTCAAAAATAAATAAAAAAACATTTAAAAACAATTTTTTAAATAAAAAAGTAAAACCAGAAGAGCCACTGCACATTTGCCTTTCCAAGAAGCCACTTCTCTCTGATGGCAAAACACACTTTTCCTGTGCTCAGCCCTTATTAAGGGTCACTATCACAGCACGGTAGTCGTGAGGGCTGGTGCCCAGGCGTGTAGAAGACGGATTAGCATTCAAATCCTCTCGACCGGTTCATCCAGGAAGGCTTGGCCAACTGCTCTTTCTGAGGGTCTGCGGACTCAGTGCTCCTCAGTGCCCGGAGTTGGAGTGGTTTTTTCATGTATTAGTCTTATTTCTCCAGATTCACTCAGTGCATGTAATACATACAGGGCGCAAATCACGTGGCAGGCACGGGGTACACAAATATGAATCATGATCTCCTTGGCCAAAGAAACAGGTCGACCATTAGGAGAGAATATGTGGAGATGAATAAATGTCAATTCATTAAATCATCGGTCGTAAACTATTGTGCAACGGACAGCACGAAGATTTCAGGGAAACCTTTTCTCTTCTTGGAAATGTCAATAAACGCCAGATTGATCACTGGTGGAGCGAGAAGTTCAGTGGGACGAGGTCAGGCCCTCAGGTCTGTTCCGGATTCCGCCACAGGAAAGCAGAGATACGGGGGATGAAACCCTCCGTTCTGCCCCTCAATTATTCCACACAAACCCCCAATTATATGTGCCTCTGTTTTAAGAAAACCTACTCACTGAAACACTGAACTTCTTAAAACAAGAGAGTGAATACCCTTCAATATACTCTACAAAAGGCCTCTTTACTTGACAATATTACACAGCAGGGAGGCCAGGGGCAGGGAGACCCGGAAGGGGCACAGAAGAGCTCTGGAGGCCCGCAGAGCCAGCCCTGCCCTTCCTCCAACAACAGCCTTGACCTTGTCACTTTCTCCCTTGTACTTCAGTCCCCTCGCCTGTAAAACCCCAGAGCTGACTCAGAACCTAAATCTCAGATGACCCCCGAGGTCCCTTGCAGCTCAAACGCTCAGTCTGTTGTGTTCTTCCTGTTTCTTCTGCAGACCATCCCCCCTTTCCTGGTGAAGCCACATCCCAATTACCTAATAATGTCCACATCCTGGTGGACGATCAATTAGAGCAAACAGCCAGAGCACAGCGGGGCGGCACGTGGTGCTCCCCACGTTCCCGGCCGTGAAGGTGGCCGCTCCGAGGCGTGGGAGGTGGGAACCCGGTTCTCTCTTCCCTTATCTGTTCCTAAATAGGTTGCTCAAACGTAACCACATGTGAGCAGAATTTATTCATTACTTGTCTTATGTTCTCAAACACCTACACCTTTTGCTTTTCCATGGGGAGGAAAACCACTTCCAGAGATCTCAGTCAGCAGTTTGCCCTGTTGTAGGGGACACCCAAAGGTGGTATCCCAATTTGGGGAAAATGGCAGCAATGGTGACCATATTTACTGGGCCCTCTGCAATCCTTAAAAACAGAGCAACTGTGTAGCAAAATTAAAATCTCGTGGATAAAAACTCAGCTCCAACAGGGCCAGCAGGTACTCAACTGAAGACCACAGAAGCGTAGCAGTTGTGAGGGGTGGACAGCAAGGTCTGAGGGCTGGGTGGGGGTGGCCTGACCCCTGTTAACTCTTAACTGACTCACCAGGACAGGATTCCACAGGGAGGAGAAACCACCTGGAGCAGAATCAAAATTGAGCGGGACAGGCAACAGGGTCAAAGGAAAGAGAAGGTTCAGAAAAAAGTGGGAGAAGGAAACAGAGCTGCCATGTTGTCTAATCTAAATGAAATCAGAAAAGGAAATGTGAAGTCAGACACCCTCCTGAACTTACCAGCCTTTTAAAATTTAAGGAAAACCAGGGAGCCTCAATGGCTCTGCCAGTTAAGTGTCTGACTCTTGATTTCGGCTCAGGTCATGATCTCATGGTCGCGGGATCAAGCCCCATGGTGGGCTCTGCACGGAGCACGGAGCCTGCTTAAGATCCTCATTCTCTCAGCCCCTCTCCCCGGTTCGTGCTCTGCCTCAAAATAAACTTTTTTTTTTTTAATTCAGGTAAACAAGTTCACAATAAAAATAAACAAAGGTATCAGGGTCAACTCCAATAGGCAGTTCTAAAAGAAAAAGAGTAAGGACCAAAATATCTCTAGAGATGTGGGACAATGAAAACACGCCAAAAAGACATTCAAGAAACATTAAAATGTAACGTTATTTCAAAAGGGGCTAAAAATACCATAAATTATGCAAGACATGAAAACAAATTAAGATTATGAAAATTCAAAAGTGACTAAATTCCAGAAAGAATCAAAAAAATTTTTAAATCATTTTAGAAATGGAAACCTCAACTAGTAAGAAGAAAAAAAACCTGACAAAGGCCTGAAAAGTTGGGATCATGTTCAAATGGAAAACACAGATCGATCAAAGGGATCTGAAAGTGACAAATACTAAAAATGGACAAAGAAGAACCAATACAGGGTTAAGAGGGGTTGTTGGAAAACAAAAAAAACCAAAGCAAGGGAATAGAATTCTGGGAACAGTAATTCATGAAAATTTCTCCCCCACCCCCCCCAAAATATGTATTGAAAAACCCCATGAAGAGCATATAATGTGCCTGCGAACACAGACTCAGAGTAAAGACGTACTCTAAGAAAACTAGAAGACATAGCTCTACCCGGGAATACTGTTCCGTGACCTCTTCCTCAGGATCCGAGAGGATGAACTTCAGAGGACCAAAACGCCGAGACATGTGGATCGGAGTATCAAAGTACTAAGTAAACAGTTACAAAGGAATAGGCTAAGTGGGGGTTAAAACGGTCTATTACAGGGTGTAACAAACTATGTGCTGGTACTGGCCTCCTATGGCTGCAATGACACAGTATCACAAATGCACCAGCTGAGAATAACAGAAGAGTATTCTGTTACAGTTCCGGAGGCCACAAGTCCCACATCAGCCTCACTTGACCGCAATCAAGGTGCTGGCAGGCCAACCCCCCCCCCCCCCCCCGCAAGCTTCTCCGGGAAAACTCCATCCCTCACTCTTCCAGCTTCTGGTGGCTACACCACCCAGTCTGTCTCCAGGATCACACGGTCTTTCCCCTTTCTGTGAATCATTGGTCTCTGCCTCCTCCTCATAAGGGCATCTGTGGGGGCATCTAGAGCCCTGCAGATAATCCAGGACACTGTCACCTCTCAACATCTTTCTTCATCACATAGGCAATCTTTGCCGTTGAAAGTAACACTCACGCACACTAGACATTAGGAGCTAGACGCTGTGAGGGGCCGGAGGTTATTTGGCCAACCACAACGATCCAGCGCCACCATTCTTTCGAGCGGTGGAGGACATGGATGGCAGAGGCAAATAGGGGTTTTAATGTTTTCGGCATGATCACTGGGGCTGGTCTCAGCCCTGCTATTCTGGGACAGCAGACTGGGCAGTATGGAATAGAGCAAATGAGCAATTACGGGATATTCGATTCTGTCATTCCCTGTGCACTTGAAAACCAGAAAGTGGGGGGACAGAAAGAAGAGAGAAATCATGGAAGAAGTAGAAACCTCGTAGTCTCGAATTGTAGTTGAAAATAGGAGTATGAACTCACAAATATGTTTAGATCTGTCACATTTATTCTTTTTGGTTTTTTTTTCTTTAGTGTTTATTTTTGAGAGAGACAGAGTGCAAGCAGGGGAGGGGCAGAAAGAGGGAGGGAGACAGAATCTGAAGCAGACTCCAGGCTCCGAGCTGTCCGCACTGAGCCCAACGCAGGTCATGAACCCACGAACCACAAGATCAGGACCTGAGCCAACTGAGCCCCGCAGGCACCCCTGATCACATTCATGCTTGTGCTCTCTCTTTATATGTAGCTTCCCAGCTTTATCCACTGAAAGAAGATCTAGAAACAATCGTCAACGCAATAAAAGCCAGCATTTCAGGTTCCCATTACAGTGCAGTGGTCTTGAAAAATCGTCTTACATTCAAAGATACCAGGTCTTCCTGGAGAAATGGCTGATTCAAATCTCAAGCAGAAAACATATGAGGAGCCAAAGAGAGGAGAAGGGGAAGGAGAATGGCAAGAGAGCAGGGGACAGGGAGAGTCTCCCAGGCCCAGTAAAGATGCCAGCTCCCGGACCATCTGTATTACAAAGGTAAAGAAAGATGGGTCACAGGACAGGGAATGAGGCACTCATCAGCCCTGAGCTTGGTCCCACATGGCACAGAAAGGCAAATACTTTGGCCTACAGACTTAGATACTCTGGCTTCCCCCTGTGTGGGTGGACACCTCGAACGTTCTTGGCCTGCTCTATCAGACGTATCAACCCACCTTCTGATGGAGGAGGTGGCCCCTCGAACCCCCACCCTCTTAGCTGCGAGGAGGCAGGTGCTGGGTTTGCATCCGCAAGCATATCCAGTCACCGATTCAATTACGCACCTCATGGTCAACCCATAAAAAGGCATTCTGGCCCAATAAATCAGCTTGTCAATCTGGACAACCTAAGTCGGCTCATAAATGTGCCTCTGGCTACACGCTGCAGTCACCAAGAGCTTTTAAAATCACAGGATGGAGGGACACCTCGGTGGCTCAGTCACTTAAGCATCTGACTTCAGCTCAGGTCATGATTTCACGGTTTTTAAGTTTAAGCCCCATATCGGGCTCTGCACTGAGTGAAGAGCCTACTTGGGATTCTCTGTCCCTGTCCCACTCTGTCTTTCAAAGTAATTAAGTATGTGTGTGTGTATGTATATGTATATATATATAAAATAAAATAAAATAAAATTACAGTGATGGAGAAGTGCCTGGGTGGCTCAGTCAGTTAAGCGTCCCACTCTTGACTTTGGCTCGGGTCATGATCTCCTGGTTTGCAGGACTGAGCCCCACATCAGGCTCCACACTGTCAGTGGTGAATTCCTGCTTGGGATTCTCTCTCCCTCTCTCTCCCTCAAAATAAACATTAAAAATTAATAATAAAATAAAGTGACAGCGATGGAAAGACCCCAGCCCAGGGAGATGAAGTAAGAACCCCTTGAGGAAGTAGCGTCTCTGCTTTGTAGGTTCTCATGTGATCCGAGGTGCAGTCGGGTCGCACGGCACTGCCGTGACACAGAGCTTGGCTTCTGCGGCAGCAAGGCCGCGGGCTGGCCCCTGGGCAGTGGGCAGTGGGCAGTGAGGCTGAGCCCTTTAAGACCACGGCCCTGGCCCCAGAGCTGTCTGCACACAGAGGCCTCCTCCTGCGTGAATTTCTGCCAAACCCAAGACCGAGCCTGGTCTGTTTTCTCCTCCTCTTTCTGCAGAACGTGACCCTGTACGGGTCTACGGTTTTCAGAACTTCTCTTCTGGCTGCAGTAGGGACAAACCAACAACCCCCACTTGAAAGATTCTTCTTCCACAGGTGGAGCGAAAGGTATAAATATTTGAGAACATAAGTAATGAATAAATTCTGGTTCCATGTGATGACACTTGAGCAACACACGGACCAACAGCAGGGTGCCACCTCCCACGCCTCTCAGTGGCCACCTCCACGGCCAGGAACGTGGTGAGCGCCACGTGCGGCCCCGCTGCGCTCTGGCTGTTTGCTCTAATTGATCGTCCACCAGGATGCGGACATTATTAGGTAATTGGGATGTGGCTTCACCAAGAAAGGGGGGATGGTCTGCAAAAGAAACGGGAAGAACACAACAGACTGAGCGTTTGAGCTACAAGGGACCTCGGGGGTCATCAGAGATTTAGGTTCTGAGTCAGCTCTGGGGTTTTACAGGCGAGGGGACTGAAGTACAAAGGAGAAAGTGACAAGGTCAAGGCTGTTGATGGAGGAAGGGCAGGGCTGGCTCTGCAGGCCTCCAGAGTTCTTCTGTGCCGCATCCGGGTCTCCCTGACCCTGAGTGTACACGCTCGTGAAGAAAAGAGCCTCTTGGGACAGAGAGGCGCATCCCTCCCACGAGGCACGCCCGGCGCAGAAGCCCTCTCCTCCGAAAGAAGAGGGGACTCAGAAGAAACACGCACAGGCCATGCTGGGAAAAGGAAATCATCATAAGATGCACCACGGTCGGGAGGCACCAGAGCCAGGGGCAGCCTCACCCTGACAAACCCAATCCTTGCTGAATCCCGCGCATGCTCACGTGTGTATAAGGACCAGCTACTACACGCCAGGCTGTCTGCCGGTATTGCCAAAAGTACTAAAGTTCCGCCCCTCTTACAGGGCCTGGGCTAAGGACCCAAATCACAGATTACCAACGGAACGCTGCTCAGCAAT
This sequence comes from Mungos mungo, assembly GCA_004023785.1. NCBI lineage: Eukaryota > Metazoa > Chordata > Mammalia > Carnivora > Herpestidae > Mungos > Mungos mungo. The sequence continues at coordinate 32,033 of PISW01002851.1, read as the reverse complement.
CCAAGGAAGGGCAGCAAAGCCGGGCGACCAGTGGAGAAAGCAGAATTCGAGGAGGTGAGCCCCGTAAGAGCAGCGTGGGGAGGATGCATTCACCCTGAGTCTGCAAGAACCGAGACGACTTCAGGCCACAGGCTGGATCACCTTCAGCGGAAGAACAAGGAGTCTCTTACCATAGAGATCTCTGCAGCATCTTGCCCAGGGAAGGGCTGGGAGGGCAAAGCCAAGAATCACATTCTCCACAAAAACCAGCACAACTCAGAGGGCAGCTGGGCTGGGCCAAAGAAGAGTCACCGCAGCAAGAGCTGCGCCAGGGACCCCACCCCAGCCGAGGGCGTCCAGGGAAAGGTGACGGGGAGCGGAGCCGGGCAAACTCAATGGCATTGGCTTCATTCATCTGTTCAGTATCACGGGTGCACCTACAATGAGTTAGGAGTGAATCAAACATGGTGCTCCTTTCAGGATTGTGCCCCCACCTCGGGGGGAGGGGAGGCCATAGAAGACAGAAGTCGTTGCGGTAGAGTCGGGGGTATCAACAGAAAGCTTAGGGACACAAGGGAAGTTGTGGTCTAATACCCCTAACAACCTAATTAGCCCCGGGAACCCATCACAGACTGGACGCCAGTGATGTCTAGAATCCCTGCCTGAGGGTCTCATGGTTCAGCAACTTCCATTCCCTAGAAGAGACTGGCGGAAAGAAAGGGCCACCCCCATCGGAGCTTGCTGAGATGGTCCGCCACCCAGGCTCTGTCTTTACAGCCCTTGGGAGCGTCCCCCTCCGCGCTGCCCTCACATCGCAAGGGGCGCACATGGCCTCCATCTCATGCTCACCGTTTGGGCTCAACGGACCTTCAACTGCCAAGTCTCAACAGCCTGAGAACCTGCTCCCTCAACGGAGGTGGGGAGCAAGCCGGACTGCCCCAAGCAGGTAGAGAATTCCACACAGGACATGAGACATCCGGGAGCTAAGGGCCTGGCGGCCAGCTTAGGACCAGAGACAGAGGAGGCTTGTTAAACCGCCCATCAGGCTCACGCAGTCCAGGTATTAGAGGATCCTCCAAACGGACGGTGTTCAAAGCTTTGTCACCAAGTCCTAATGATCTAAAGTTCAGACTACCTAATTCCGCCTCTTTTCCAATCTCCCTCCCAAACACAGACTGGCCCGGAGAAAACAGTCCATGTTGCTGCCCCAATTTTTTTTCTTGTAGTTTTTCCTGTGTCTATCCCTTCATTTCCGTGCCCCCCTTGGTCATCCTGGCTCAGGTCCTACACCTGGGATTTAGCAATGGTCCTCACTGCAATTGTTACAAACAGCCCTTAACCCTGACCTCGTCCTAACACGGGACGCCGTGTGTGTACACACATACACATATGTGCATAGCATGTCCCCTGAAAACATCTTTTGTTCCCCGTTGTTCACCAAACTAAAGCCACAGTGCTGAGGCCTGGCACTGAAGGCCCCCCGGGATCTGGGTCTTCCCGCCTCAGCCTTTCCCTTTTCTATGGTTTTTCCTAGTCTTGCTTTCAGGAAAAAAAAAATACTAAACTCTGCATATGACCCCTCCTCACCCCTCCCCCAACCACACGACCACCCTTCCCTTCACCTACCTAAGAGCCGCCCACCCCTTCCTTACTGTTCTGTGTGGTCGTTCCAGACTGTAAGATGCCTGGTGCCTCTTGGCAACCTCCAGCGTGGGCCCGCGCCTATGTTCCAGCTGCCACCAGCTGTCGCCTCAAGTTCCTGATGAGCCACTCTCTGGTCTAGAATGACCCCCCACCCACCCACCGACTCATCACAGAACTACTACAATGACTGCTTTTAATGTTTGTTTATTTTGAGAGACGGAGAGGGCACGCACACGAGAGCCAGGGAGAGTCCGACAGACAAGGGAGGGAGAGAATCCCAAGCAGGCTCCGTGCTGTCAGCACAGAGCTGGGAGCTCAATGTCACCAACGGAGAAAGCATGACCTGGGCCGAAATTAAGAGTCAGACACTTAACCAGCTGAACCAGCCAGGTGCCCCTACAGTGACTTTTCTTAATGTTGATTTTTGAAGGAGAGAGACAGAGCATGAGCAGGGGAAGGTCAGAGAGAGAGGGAGACACAGAATCTGAAACAGGCTTCAGGCTCCGAGCCATCAGAACAGAGCCAGACACGGGGCTTGAACTCAGGAGCTATGAGATCATGACCTGAGCTGAAGTCGGATGCTCAATCAACTGAATCCCCCAGGAGCCTCTTCAGTGAATTCTAACACACAGCTGCCTCTGGAACTGTCCTGGGTCTGGGGAAGAACGTAAACTGATAAGCTCTCCCCCAACACAGCAGAGCCCACAGACCGTGAAGACAGCTCAGCGGAACATTCCTTTGGGAAAAGCAAGGTCTTGTTTTAGCAAATTCGTGGTTCACTTGTGTCTCAGATTTGGAGATGGAGTGACCTTGGAGAAGTCACTTACTACCAAGCCTTCAAAACCACCATGATAAAAGGGGTGAAAAACACCTATCAGGCAGTGTAGTCCAAAGGATTAAATGAGAAAGCGAATAGAACAGCGTGCAGAACACCCAGCACACAGTAGGTGCTCAATACACAATCCTGCCATTGCACCTGTCTTGCCACATAGCCCCATCTCCCCAGCTACGTGGATTTCCTTCAAGTCACCATCAGGTCCGCTGGCTCTCTGCCCCCAACACCATGCACTGCGTGCCCCAAGCACAATAAACACGCCCTATAGGACTGGTTCAAGTTCTACATCTAGGAACGTGTATTTAGGGAACCCAAGTCAGATTCAGAAACGGCTAAACAGAGGGAAAAAATAAATAAATCTACGGAAGGAAAGAGAACATAAGTGCTGCAGGACCTAGGAGGGAACACGCCATGATTCGTGAAGACCACCACTGGGGGACGAGCCAGGTCCTCCAGGTCTTCCCACCAAAACTGCCGTGGCTGCTCCAGCGCAGACCCCGAGAGTCTCAGCTGTGCATCCTGACTGGATCAAAATCACCCGGGGAGCTTCGCTGCCATCTGACAAGGTTTAGCTTCAGGTGTGCAAATGGTTTCACCAATTCCGTACTCCGTGCTCACCAGGAGAGGCGTGTTCACCATCAAATAGCCACACAACGCTACCGCAACGCCGCCAACTGCATTCCTCCGCTGCAGTGCCCAACTCTGACTTATTTTGTCACCAGAAGTCTGTACGTCTTGATCCCACCCCCTGTTTCACCCACCCACCCCCGCCTCCCATCTGGCATTCACCAAGTTTGTGCTCTGCGTTTACCAATCTACTTGTTGTTTTGTTCTCCAGATTCCACATATAAGTGAAATCACCTGGCATTTGTCTTTCTGGCTTAGCCCAATACCCTCTATGTCCATGTTGTCACAAATGGCAGGAGCTCACCCTTTTTCATAGTCATGTAATATTCCACTGTGTATGCCTACCTGCGTACACACACACACACTTTATTATACACTCATCTTTTTTTGAGAGAGAGAGAGAGAGCAAGCGAGGTAGCAAGCATATGAGAGAGGGGCAGAGACAAGGAGAGCGCAAATCCCAAGCAGGCTCTGCACTACCAGCATGGAGCCCAATGCAGAGCTCGAACCCACGAACCATGAGATCATGACCTGAGCCGAAATCAGGCATCGGACGCTTACCCAATTCAGCCATCCAGATGCCCCTATTCGTCTTTTAAAGCTCCAAATGTGCAAAACTCCTATTTCCAAAAACATGGAGGAGACAAACTTTTCTCTGTTTCTCCTAAGAACCAGCAGACTCCAGCCATTATACGTAAAACAGGCAGCAGAGGGCCCTGCAGGCCGGAAAGGCCAGCCAGCCCCGGAGCTCAGCACCCAGCCCCATGTGGCAGCCGGGGTCCCTGGGTTCTCCTTCCACCCCACACGTCCCAGACCAGCTGCTGGAGAAGACAGAGACCCAGAAACGCCAAAAGACAGACAATTTAAAAAGTCCCAGGGGCCTGACTGGCTCAGTCAGAACAGCACGTGACCCTTGATCTCAAGGTTGTGAGTTCGAGCCCTGTGCTGGGTGTACAAATTACTAAAAAATATAATAATAAAAGTAAAGAACAGCAAGCCCGAGAAGAGCCTGCTTTCTCCAGCCCCAGGACCAGGACAGGGGCAGCTTCACAAGACCGAAAACTTTGAGGCAATAACAGCTTTACTCCAGCCCTACCTGCAGACAACCTCCTCACTCCCCCCTGCAGCGTCAGGACACCTGACTTCTGCCTTCACCGGGCTGGAAGGAGACGCTCCACCCTTACCTTCCTCCGAGACTATCGGGGAAGCTGAACAGAAGCCGGGCCACGGGGTAACACGGCCTCCTTCCTCCTTGCTTGGGGGGCAGAGGCGGCCTAGGGGAAAGTCCAGAACTTTCACCACCGACCACCCAGCCGTTAAGAGGGCAGATGTCCCGGTAAGCAAGGCCGGTGAGGCCTCCTGCCTGGACCCAGCGTGGCATCAGCCAAGGCCCCAGAAGGCACTAGACCTCCCCCTCCCACTCCCCCTGACAGTAACGAGGCAGAGCTCCGGCCACGGGCAGAGGAGTCTCGGTGAAACAGAAGATTTAATTAAGACCCAGAACCTCATAGCATAATACCCAAAACGTCCAGCTTTCAATCAAACATCATTCATCATTCTGAGAACCGGGAAAACCTCAGCACAAATGAGAGAGGGCAGTCAGCGGGCGCCGACACCAAGATGGCAGACATAGTAGAATTATCTGACAAAAACGTCTCAGGCGGCCTTCCTTTAACGTGCTAGAGACCAAAAAAAAGTCTCAGCAAAGAAACCGAGGACATAAAAACTGCAACTCCCAGGCTGCAACCCCGTACTAGCTGGATTTATTTTTTTTAATGTCTATTTATTTTTGAGAGAGAGACAGAGTCCAAGCAGGGGAGGGGCAGAGAGAGGGAGACACAGAATCTGAAACAGGCCCCAGGCTCGACACGGGGCTCGAACCCATGAACTGCGAGATCATGACCTGAGCTGAAGCCAGACACTTAACTGCCTGAGCCATCCAGGCGCCCCCGTACGAGCTGGATTTAAATCACTGGGGTCCCCAGCCTTCAGTCTTTGTTTTTTTTAACCTCCCCGACGAGCGGCGAGGTTTCAGAAACGGGGCTCCTGTGCAGCTTCTCCAATCAGGGTGTCTGTCGGCAACCGCCTGGGAACGTGATGGAGACAGAAGTCAGGCCCCCCGTGCTACTTCGACAAGCCTGGGCCTCCAGATTTTTATTCGTTTCCAGATGATTCTGAGAGACGCCAAAGTCTGCGAACAGCTGTTTTCACTGATCAAAGGAATCTGCAGGTGATTCTCCTCATGGAAAGACGCTGCAAATTCTGGGCCGGGAGGAGGACAGAGCCTCGTTTAAGTCCATTGAGGCTGGAGCTAAAGTTTCCATCACACACGGGGACGGGTGCCCGGGATTAACGTGCTTCACCTGGACGGCCACGGTTAAGAAAAGAAACTCCACGCACAGCGAGGGCCGGTTTGCAGACGCAGCTGCGGCCCAGGCCCGGTCGTGTGTGTTGACGTGGACACGGGGGGGGGGGGGGGGGGGGGGGGGGGGGGGGGGGGGGGGGGGGGGGGCGGGGGGGTTGCCGAGAGTTCTGTTACCTGTCACTTGGCCCCTGGGAGACATTTGTCTTCCTCTTGGCAGAAAACAAAAATGCTTCCACATGAGCGCCTCTCCCCATCCAGAGATCAAAACAAAACGGGAAGAGTTTATAATCAAGAGAGAACAAAAAAGACACAACTAAGGGGCTTCTCTGTCGAGCGCGGAGATTTCCAAGCCGCGCCACCAGCAGCTCGCAGGCTGAAGTTTTCCAGCATCGGTAGTCTCCTGGGCGGCTCAGAAATGCAGGAAATGGCAGGGAAGGGGGCGTGGGGGTTGCTAGGAGGAAGAGGTGTGGTAAGGGGGGGCAGGAGAGGAGCCCCCTGCTACACAAGTGCACAGCCAGAGCCCAGCAAACAACAACATCGCCAGGAAGGAAGGGCCTCGAGAGCGCCTCCCCGCTCAACCGCTAACCCACCCATTCACGCCTCATGTCCGTTTCTAGAGATCAGCTTCGTGGTCCAGCAGAGCGGTCTCTGCAGGTGGCCCGTTGCCCACTGGCACACAGCTGACGGGTCCCTGGGTCACAGGCGTGACCTCAATGGGATGCGTGAAGACCACCACCTTTAGGACCATTTGCGCATTCAATCCAACCTGGAAAGATGTGCCTCAGTTTCTTATCTACAAAATGGGAACAACAGCATCTACTCTCCATGGTGCCACTATAAAGATCAAGTTAATTAACATACCTAAAATGCTTGGGGCACCTGGGTGGCTCAGTCGGTTAAGCGTCCAACTTTGGCTCAAGTCATGATCTCAGGGTTTGTGAGTTCAAGCCCTGCATCAGGCTCTGTACTGACAGCTCAGAGCCTGGAGCCTGGTTCAGATTCTGTGTCTCCCTCTCTTCTCTGCCCCTCCCCAACTTGTGCTCTGTCTCACTCCATCTCTCAAAAATAAATAAAAATGTTTAAAAATAAATAAAATTAAAAAAATAAAATGCTGAAAGGGGCACCACAGATGGCTCAGTCAGAAGAGCATGTGACTCTTGATCTTGGGGTTATGAGTTTGAGTCTCACGTTGGGTGTAGAGATCACTTAAAAATAAAATCCTTAGGGGTGCCTGGGCAGCTCAGTCGGTTAAGTGTCCGATTTCAGCTCAGGTCATGATCTCGTGGCTCATGAGTTCGAGTCCCTCATCAGGCTCTGTGCCGACAGCTCAGAGCTTGGAGCCTGCTTTGGATTCTGTGTCTCCCTCTCTCTGACCCTCCCCTGCTCACGCTCTGTCTCTCAAAAATAAAATTAAAAACAAAAAATTAAAAAAAATTTTTTTTAATCTTTAAAAAATAAAACACTGAAAACCAAGCTTGATAACCATTAGCTCTTGGGCATTTTGAAAGCTATGTATAGATGCCTTGGGCCAAACGGCCTGGCTTTGGCTGGAAGGTCTGTCCATGACTAAGTATGGACTGTGAGCAAGTTACTGTCCGTGTAGGCCTCAGCTTCCCCCTCTGCAAAACTCAGACGGCCACAGTACCTTACCTCACACAGCTGCTGAGGCGATTAATCATTTCACAGAATGTGAACAGTGCCCGGAACACCATAAGTGCTTTTAAAATAATGGTTATTATGTTAGCTTTTCTCCGAGGTGGACAGCATGAGGCAGGTGCAGGGAGCCTCCCCTTGGCCCTTTGAGGAGGCCAGAGCCTAGATCAGATGAGAAATGCACAGGCACAACCAGCAGGGACCAGAATACAGAACGTGGGGCCATTCTGCAGGCACACATTTCCCACTCAGGTGCTCACACACGGGCTACTGGAGCTCAGACTCCTCTGCATACAGGGTGCCCTGGGTGGCGAGTGCCCCCTCCCTGAACACCGGGGTCCTCCCTCATCTCTCAAGGCCGATCACTTCACCGTTTCTCCTGGAAGGAGCTGTGGCCTCAAGAACATAAGGGGGAGAAGCCACCACCCTCAGTGCCCATGGATGGGCCGCAGGGGCATGAGACACCCAGGTCCCGGTCAAGCGCTGCAGAAAACCAACCCCCCCACGTGCAGCGAGGAGGAGGGACGCTCTGAAGCGTTCCAACGCTCTGGGCGCGGAACTCGCTGGAAGGCCATTGTAAGTAACTTTTAAAGCCAGCTGCTCTGGTGCTTAGAAGGAAACATGATGCTGAATAGAAAAATTGAAAAGGAAAATGTAAGCATCACAAGATATTAACGAATCCCATGATGCAAGATTCCTTCTGCCTAGATTACCCCCGCTTAAATATTTATCCAAGAAACTCGGAGACAGTGCAGACGGATGGCACGCCGCACTTCACGAGGTTCTGTGATTTTTAATCCTCACGAGGATTACAGGCTGAGACAAATGGGACGGGGGCATGCCCCCAGAAGCTTGTTAACCCTTTTTTATTCCCTCCCAAGGAGGCTGAGGGCTATTTTAAGCCCACGAAGTAGTCACACTGTCTGAGTTCCAACTGTGGGGAGGACCTCCATGCTTTACACGGGTGTGCAGAATGGGGATCGTGCACTAGGGGGCCTCTGGCTTATCAGAGAATGAATCTCCCAACACCACTGGCTACAACCGGGTGAAACACACATAAAATTGAAGGTGCAACTTGGCGGACGAAGCAACACTAAAAATAGCAGGTTTCCACGTGTGACTCATTTACTCCTCTCCTGAACCCCAGAAGGTACAGCTCTGTCCCCTCTTTGTGCAGACCAGGGCACCACAGCCGAGAGATGTTAAGTAACCCCCACAGGGTCGTGCAGGGCCAGGATCTGAATCCACACATATCTGGCTCCGGAATCCACCCTGTCACCCAAATCCATGTCACTAAACTCATAAAAGAGCAAATCAAAGGAAACAAAACAACAAATCAAGGGGGGAAAGGTGTCAATTCATTAATGAGAACACAACAGGCTGAAAATATGTTTTTATGCTAATAAATGGCAATTATCTCTTCCTGAAACTGGCCATATGTTCTGTAATCAAAGATTCTAATTCCACGGCATGTCCATCACGGGGATTTCATTTAATGCAGGATAAATGCTTACTCGGCACATCCTCTGTGAGGTGGGGGTGGGGGTGCCTCCTGGGAGGCCAGGGGAGCCCTGAGGTCTCCGGGGAGCCTGGCATGAAGCACAAGAACAGGCCGAGAGGGGACAGGAGCCAGCTGAGGCAATGCGTTTCCTGGGCTCACGGCAGGCCCTCCTGGCAGTCCTTGTAGAGAACATCCCAGAAATGATGTTCCTTCATTCCTAATGCACATTCTATATGCAAGTCACTGCACTCGGCACAGCAGAAGGTACGGGGACTGGGGGCAGAGCGTCACGGCCCCCGATGACAACATGCAGAGGAAAAATCAGAGCGAGCAGCTCAGCGCCCCAGTGGGGTCTGGTCAGTGCCTTCAACACTGAGGAAGAACTGGTAACAGTGACCCAGCGAGTGACACTGGGCTGGGCGGGATGTGACGAGGGGGCTTAGGGAACAGGCCGTGCTCTGCCTGGGTTGGAGCACAGGGTGATAAAGGGAAACAGAGAGCCCTGAATTTCACGCTAAGAACTTGGGATCTAATATAGGCCTAGAAACTCCTGGTGTGTTTGAGGAGGAGGACAGCATAATTATACTTCAGGAACATCACCAGAGCACAAGTTTATAGCATCAAGTGGAGGCCTCCAGAAAGTTCCTCCAACAGTGCGGGGAGAGGCGGGGAGCGTCTGAACCGGCCAGAGGTGGAAAAGGGTGGGGTGCATGGACGGAGGTCACAGAGAAAGTTCAAGAACACAGCAGGTGACTTGACGTCTTGACGTGGACGCAGGCGAAGAGGACAGCCTGGCCACGACGGAGACCCAGGGGACAGCCAAGGAGCTTCAGCTATTACAGAAAAGGGCCCAGGCAGTGCTGCTGCAGAGTATCAGGCTGGGTGCCCGAGAGCGTGGTGGGGTCGCTGACAGCAGTCCCAGGTCAGAGAGATGCTGCCCAGCTTGCTGAGGGCAGGGGCCAGCAGCCTGAGCCCCGGTGCAGAGACCCCCGGCAGGAAGCAGAGAATGAAGCTGTGCGGTTAAAGGTCCGGGAGGCGACCCGCACGGCGATCCAGCCCTCCCACAAGAGATCCAAGGGAGGAAGAAGAGCGGCGGCGCAGAGAGGAGGTGGTGGGTCGGCGGGGGGGGGGGGGGGGGGGGGGGGGGGGGGGGGGGGGGGGGGGGGGGGGGGGGGGGGGGGGGGGGGGGGGGGGGGGAATGGGACACGACAGGCAGAGCATGGCCCGCCGGAGCCTGCTCAGGGCACTGAAGGAGGCATCCCGCAGAGGACGGGCTGAGCAGGAAGAAAAATCAGGAAGGATAAAGACAGAGAAGGGTAACAGTAGAACAATCTTTTTCTTTTTCTTTTTTTTAAGTTTATTTATTTTGAGAGTGGGTGGGGCAGGGCAGAGAGAGAGAATCCCAGCAGGCTCCATACCGTCAGCAAAGAGCCTGATGCGGGGCTCAAACGTACAAACTGTGAGAGATCACGACCTGAGCCAAAACCAAGAGTTGGACACTCAACCGACTGAGCCCCCAGGCGCCCCTGGACAGTCTGTATACGGAGGCCAGACAGGAGCCGGCTCACCAGCAGGGGCTGGACAGACACCGCGGAACCGCAGAGGTCAGACAGCGCCTCCCGAGGCTTGGCTGTGAGAGGAAGAGAAGTACACACGTTAAAGAAAGAGGAGGAGAGGAGGGAGTTTTCACACAGGGAAGGCCACGTGTGTGCCTGGGCAGACAGAAGGTGGACCCACACAAAGGCAGCGGTGGGGTGTGACTGGGGTGATGGACACGGACCACAGGTGCAGGCTACCAGGGGACGAGGGACAGACGGGTCTCAAAAAGAAAGAAGGAAAAAGAAGAAAAAACGAAGTGGGCTTCACAATTAAAAACTCGGGTGCTTCTGGGGCGCCTGGGCGGCTCAGTCGGTTAAGGGTGGTCCGACTTCGGCTCAGGTCATGATCTCACAGCTTGTAAGTTCAAGCCCCGCGTCGGGCTCTGTGCTGACAGCTCAGAACCTGGAGCCTGCTTCAGATTCTGCGTCTCCCTCTCTCTCTGCCCCTCCCCCACTCACGCTCTGTCTCTCCCAAAAATAAATAAACATTAAAAAAACAACTTGGGCGCCTCAGAGAGCACTATCAAGCAAGTGAAAAGACCGCCCACAGAATAAGTGAAAATATTTGCAAAGGCATATAAAGGACTTGAATACAGAACAAAAAACTCTTACACCTCAGTAACTTTTTAAAACAAATTTTTTAAGACAGAAAGAGAATGTGGTGGGGGGGGCAGAGGGTGAGAAAGAGTCTTAAGCAGGCTCCTACACTCAGCGTGGAGCCTGACCTGGGGCTCAACCCCCCGAGTCTGGGATCATGACCTGAGCCAAAATCAAGAACCAGATGCTCAACCAACTGAGCCACCCAGGAGCCCCGCAACTCAATAACTTTTTTGAAAAAGATAACCCAAAAAATGGGTAAAGAATCTGAACTGACATTTCTCCAAAGAAGATCTGTAACACATGTTCTGTATCACAATTGATCAGGGAGATACAAATCAAAGCCACAAGGAGATAGCCCTTCACACCCACTAGGACGGCTAGAATCAAAAAGCCGGACAATTACAAGTGTCAGTGCACACGTAGAAAAACCAAAACCCTGCCGGTGGCTAAGGTGCAGCCACACTGGAAACAACCTGTCATTTCCACAAGCGGTTAAACCAGCCACACGAGGTCTAGCGATTCCATTCCTACTTCTCTACCCGCAAGAACTGAAGACCTCCCTCCCCACAAATACGCATACAGCCGTGTCTACGGAAGCAGTATTCATAGTAGCTAAAGAATCCACAACCCTGGGGCGCCTGGGTGCCTCAGTCAGTTAAGCGTCCAACTCTCGGTTTTGGCTCAAGTCATGATCTCACATTTCATGGGTTTGAGCCCCACAATGGGTTCTGTGCTGACAGCATGGAGCCTGCTTGGGATTCTCTCTCTCCCTCTCTATCTCAAAATAAATAAACTTTAAAAAAAAAAAAACCTTAATGTCCATTGATGGATGAATAGATAAATTGTGGTATGTCCATACAATGGAATATTATTCAGCCATAAAAAAGGAATGAACCTGACACAGGCAGTCAGACTGAAAACATTATACTAAGTTAAAGGGGCCAGACACCTGCCCTTGCGCACACACATAAATCTTACCTTATGATCCCACTGGTATGAAATGTCCTTTCTAGAGACAGGAAGTAGACTAATGGTGGCTTACTATGGGATGGATGGAGGGGGAGGGGAATGGTGACCAGAGGGTAGAGAGGTTTCTTTTCTGTTTGTTCATTTTTTTTGAGACAGACAGAAACATAGTGCGAGCAGGGGAGGGGCAAAGAGAGAGGGAGCCACAGAATCTGAAGCAGGATCCAGGCTCTGAGCGGTCAGCACAGAGCCCGCTTTGGGGCTCGAACCCTCCAGACTTGAGATCATGACCTGAGGTGAAGTCGGATGCTTTGCCAACCGAGCCACCTGGGCACCCCCAGAGGTTTCTTTGTGAGATGACGAAAATATTCTAAAATTGACTGCAGTGCGGTTGCACGTATCTGGAATACCCTAAAAACCACTTAATTGTCTATTTTAAGTTAGTGAATTATGTGGTATATGAATTCTGTCCCCATAAAGCTATCAGAAAGCAGGGCGAAAGAAAGCTCATTTTCCAGAAAGAGAAAGGAAGAAGGAAAGCAGCAGAGATCAAGTGTGCGGTGAAGGGCAGGAAAGTGTAAGGGGCTGAGAGGGTCATGAGCTTGGCCCCCAGGCAGCCCCTGGGAGCACGCTGAGGATGGCAAGGTCACCGAGAAGCTAAAAGCAGCCTTGAGGCAATGAGGTTGTGAGGAGGCAGATAATTATAGTCAAAGAAAGCATTCTGAAAGTTTGAGTTCTTGGAAGTAGCAGCATTATGAGTAAGCGATGATAAACAGCGAGTCTGATTAGGGTCGTGGACGTAATGACTGTGGCAAAGGTCAGACTACGCTCAGCTGCATGATTTGCACCACTAAAAGAACTGGGGCACTTGTGGCCAAGGAGACAAGACCGAGAGCCACCAATTCATGAAATGTATGGCCAGGTGGAAATAGACTTGCCCATCGGATCCCCCACACCAGCTGTGGAAGAATGGCCTGGGACACCTGGACACATAAAAAAAAAGGCATCATTTCAGAGCACTGCTGTATCTTTAAAACTTACTGCCCCCCAAAAGTGGTCTGGGCAGAATGGGAGGGGCACCCAGCTGCCTCCATGGGTAGAGCATGGGATTCCTGATCTTGGGGCAGTGAGTTCAAGCCCCATGTCGGAAGTAGAGCTCAGTTTAAAAAAGAAGAAGAAGAAGAAGATAACAACAATGAGTTTAAAAGCATCTGGACAAATACAGAAAGTGAAATAAACCTTTTCTTGGATGATGGGATCCGTGTATACAGCAGGCCCTTGTTCTGAAGCCCTGCAGGTCCCGAACCCTGGAAAACAGGACCCGGGAGGCAGGGTTCACACACCCGGGATACAGTGGAGCCGGTGTGAGGCTTTACCACGCTACAGGCTCAAGTGTGAGGCAGAGCACCCCAATTCCGGCGAGCCAATAACGTAATGTCCTATTCTGGAAGCCCTCGCGACGGCCCGCTCAAGAGGTATCCACAGGCAGCCTGCCGTTCAGGGCTGTCGGGACCTCTAACATCCGCACCGTGGAGAACACCAGCCAGCGAAGCCACTTAGCCAGGAGGGCCATGTGGCCACAGGACTGAGTTCAGATCTGACCAGGAGCTCCCAGACTGCAAAGTCACTCTGCAGCGTGACAACACACTTACTGCTTTCAGACTTTCTATGATTGGTCATTTCTTCCACTCGCCAAACGACTTGTTACTGCTGCCTGCGTGGGTCCCTGACGCCGGGGAAGGGGCTTCCACGGAGGAGCAGGAGACAAGGTCCCCGACACCCAGAACGCTGGAGGAGGCACAGCGGAGAGGAAAGAACACAAAATTTTGTGGCAGCTTCAGCAATCTCTCCAGCCCCGTGTGCACCCTTGCAATGTGACCTTGACACACCCCCACCCCCCACCGAAGAATGAAGTCCACTTCTCCTGGCCTTGAATCTGAGCCAGCCTGTGGCCTGATTTGACCCACAGAATACAAAAATGACCCTCCGTAACTTTGGATGCCAGACCTTAAGAGTTTCTACCTTCCCTGCTTGGAACACTCTCTTGAAAGCCAGCTGCCAGATCAAGGGCCATCTCCCTGTGAGGACGTCCGAGCTACCCAGTGGGGAGAACCATCCCGTAGAGGACCAGCCATGTGAGTGATGCCTTCTAGGACCTTCCAGCCCAGCCCAGCCATGAAGCCAAATGAGTGAGCAGTCAACCTGGGAACGGCCCAGCCAAGCCCTGCCTGGATTCCTGGCCCCCAAATCATGAGCCGATGAAACACAGATTGTTTTAGGTCGCTGAGTTTCCAAGTAGTTTGTCAAGCAGCAACAGATGTCTGAAACTAACTTGAAGCCAGGACACTAGGGCAGAGTCCTGGGTCTGGTCACACCTAGCCAGGTGGCCCGGGTCAACGACGCCCCCGTGCCCTGCACAGCAACTTCCTCGTGTGTCAAATGAGAAGGGTGTGACAGGTGAGCTAAAGTGCCACCCAGTTGTGACAACGGGCGAGGCCATCCGTGCTCTGTGTACACAGGGGCAACTACTTCAGCGTCAGAAGGAACTACAGACCAGGAGACAAAAGTGCTGGATGGTTAACAGAGGGGGCAGCTACGTGGCCCATAGTAAACGCTCACTAAATCTCAGCCATAATCATACTGTCTTAGCGGTTCTGTGACTATGCACGAGTTAATCCCTCTGATCCCCAATTTTTTCACTGGAGAAATGGAGATAAAACCACTATTTCTGTTTCTACATGAAGACAACTCTCTGTGTGGGAAAGTCCCGGGCAAATCAAAATCACCTACAAGTGGAAGGCATAACTATGTTACTCATACTTGTGTGACCCTTTTCACCAAAGCCATTAGCAGCCTCCTCCTCACCCAATCAGGGGAGACAGTCGGGAAATGGCCCCGGCCACCAGGAAAACACCTTGGGAAAGGGAGACGCAGGTACAGACAGGCCATACAAGCGTTCAAGCCGAGTGAGGTTTTTACCACCCGCCCCTCAGCAAGGATCAGTGGGCGAGGCACCCACGCAGAAGACACATATCAGGTGGCCCCTCAGGAGAAGCTACAGTCCACGGGGACATCTGGGAACAGCCAGGCATTAAAAGTTTAAGTAATTTCCTACATCGGAGTCCGAGAGGTCAGCAGCCAGAAGTGCCCCACCAGTGAGCTGTGAATCAGACCACTGCCTGGCATATAGTGAATACTCCGTAAAAATGATTAAATAAGCACTGGACTGGGGAGTCGGAAGTCACAGTTCCCAGGACGGAATGCTGGCTTTGCCACCCACAGCTGAGTGCTGAGCCTAGATCCTCACTCATAAGACACGAGGAGACCCAGCTCTAGGGAAGGGGTAAGAACTCCATGAACTACTGCAGGTGAAAAACATCTAGGATTCCTCTTAATAATGAAATGCACGACGTTGTTTTCAAGTGCACAGACCCTCTGCCTCCCAGATGCCCTTCAACCCCAGCCGCCACCTTCAAATCTCTGCAGGACCCTGAAAATGAGCGGCATCCATCCAAACAGTCACTTCACCCAGTGTTGATTCTGAAAAGCTGCCAGTCCTTGGGACAGAAAGGCATGGGCTCATTTTCCAAGGGTATCTGACAAGGCAGCACGAATACATTTACATTTTACAGCCTGTGCTTTTCCAAAACAGGAGACGAATGTGGTGTGGATTTAACCCCGAAATCCCAGGGACTGTGCAGGTCCACCGACACTGCTCCAGTGGGAGGTGGAAGCCACACAGAGGAGGTGCTTTCCCAGGAGACAGGAGAGCTTCACCTTCTCACACTACTCAGGTCTAGACTGGCGGGGTCTGACTATAGTGTCGAGCGGCAATCACAAAGGTCTGGGAGTTAGGACCCAGTCCTGAGCCCTGCCCTTCCTCCTCCACCTCGTAGAACTCAGAGCAGAACTCCTTGGTCCCCTAGGTCTTAGGTCTGCACTGGGAACACCGCCTGGACCCACCACGGCTCCCCCTCCTCTAATCAGGCATCACTGTGTGTGACCCCAGGGAAGCTCCTAGAGGCACTATATCATGCAGCCCCCAGGCGTTGCCTAGAAAAGAAACTGCATCCTGGGAAAGTGAAGGTAAGATCCAGCAAGCTGGAGGCCAGCCTCAAGCCCCAGGTTTCTCCAAGTCTGGTCCCAGTCACTTGCATGAAACCACCTGGAATGCTCATTAAAGTTACATAGTCCCAGCCCCGCCCCACCCCAACTCCCCAGATGTACCAGATTAGACTTGGGCGGGGGGGTGGCAAGAATCAGACTTTTCCATACCCTCACCTGGTGAGTCTCAGGCATACCAGGTTCTGAGACCCACTTGGGACCAAAGGCAGAGACTGAGAAAAGAATAAAAAGGTATTTATTTATTATCTATTTATTTATTCATTTATAGAATAAAAAGGTTTTAAAGCACTGTGATTCTGATCCCTGTTCTTGCCCTCGTTCCTGGGAGGCACGAGGGAGCCCGACAAGATGAAGCCAATCTTCCAGTTTCGGTACATCCAGGAAAACCAAATTGTGACCGTGATGAAAATTTCGTACTTGGAAAATGGAAAACTTGCTCACCAAAGCAACAGGCCTGGGCAAAAATTAACCCAAACATCCCATCTTAGAGCAACCAGGTCTATTCCCAGAGAAGCCAGATAAGATCTTGGCTACAGCCCCAAGCTGGTCCCAGTCATACCCAGTCATCCCACCGCAGGGTTTGGTGGGGGGTTAGGGTGGGGGGTAGGGGACCGGGGGTGTCCTGGTGCTAGCAATGCTGGTCGGAAGAAGGCCATTCAGGGCGGGGGTTAAAAACAAAGGTTAAGATTCACCAAGTCACACGCCTCCATGAGAAGTAAAAAAAATCTAAAGGTAACTGATTGCATTGGGCACATATCAGACACTCGAAAGATGTTTCCCAAATTGAAGGAAAACAGCCACCTGACAGCCCTCCTTGCCTGAAATAACGCCCTGCATCCACGAAGTCATGAAGGGGGGAAAAAGGAACGAAGAGTAAAACAGTCTCCACATTGAAAGTACTGCCTTTTCAAAACCAGCAAAAACCTAAAACAACAACCTACTCGGAAGGGCAGTACTTTCTGTCACTTATCGGTGACAGGCACACCGTAGGTGCTGAGAGACCCGGGATCTTTGGGGTCAGGTGGCATGAAGGAAAAGCAGCAGCGCTCTCCGCACCCGCTGGGGTTGCAGAACCCAGAACGCCTCGCCCCTGGAAGTGCATCCCAGGGGGCCAGCCTTTATCCCTCACCTACCGGTCCAGTCCCGACGCCTGCGCCCCGCCCCCTCCCCCAAGGACGGACCTGGTGGGGCTCAGGCCTTGGCCCTGAAAATTCCAGTCATCCTCACTAAATTCTTCAGCAGCGGTGCCCTGCTAGCTGCTGAAACTTAACGTTACGCCACAAAACTAGCAAATGGGCAGCCTTCACCCCTCCCCCAATGACTGGCACTTGCAAAGGAGTCGTGGCAAATCAAGCATTTAAGAAGTGACCGCCACTTGGACTCGGTTATCTGGATTTTAACACACACATACACACACACACACACACACACACACACACACACACACACACACACACTCCTGTATTATTTTCCTCGATCAGGAAGTAGGCATTCCTCCTTTACAAGACCTTCCTGAAAACACCTCTCCCATAGGATCCCAGCAGGTAAATAACACCAGAGCTTCCCCCAAAGCGATTCGAAAGAACCAGGGGACCTGGCTGCGCTCCCCCCCCCCCCCGCCGGCTTCTCCTCCGCGGAAGGAGGGATCGGGAAGTCGAGCAGTCCCGGGAGGTGACGACCGGGGAGTCTGCAGGTGGGAGGAGGGGGCGAAGCAATGCCGCCCAAACTTCGCAGCTGCTCCGTAGCAGTTCTGGGCAGGAGCCCGCGGAATTCGGTCCCGGGAAGGGGAGTCACCTCCCTAACACGAAGGCCCCCACGTCGGCCCGCCCCGCCAGCCCGGCGTCCGCTCGGACGTGCCCGGCACGGGCAGTGCCCCCTCCCCCCACCCGCGGGACCCCTCACCTTGGCCTCGAAGCAGATGCCGTGCTGGAAGGCGTCCTCGTTGTGCAAGGGGATCCGCAGGTCGTGCCCATCGTCCACAAGGTTGTACTTGGTTTTGCTGGGCATGGTGACCCGCGGCGGACCGGCTCCTCCAGGGGCGGCAGCGGGAAGCGGCCGGCCAGACCGGGCCGGGAGGGGAGGGGCGCGCGGCGGCCGCGGGAGCCGGGACCCGAGCGGCGCCGAGGGCCGGGCGGCAGCGGGCGGCGCGGCTGCGGGCGGCGCTGTGGCCGCGCGATTCCTGCGGGCGAGGAGGGCGGCGGCGGCGGCGGGAGCGGGCGGGCCGGGGAAGGGGAGCGGTGGGCGCGCGGCCCGAAGCGGGACCCGGCGCGGCGGCTGCCCCGGACGAGGAAGAAAAGGCGGCGGCGGCGGCGGCGGCGGCGGCGGTGGTGGTGGCGGCGGAGCTGGGTGCCTGTCACGGAGACGCCGGATCGGCCGCCAGCGAGCTGCTCCTCCTGCGGGGCGGGCCCGGACCGGCTCCTCCCGCGGCGCCCAGGCCCCGCCCAGGCCCCGCCCCGCGCGCCGCCCCCCTCCCGCCGCGCGCCGCCCTCCCGCGGAGCAGGTGAAAGTCCCTGTGAGCGCCGCGCCCGTCCTGCCCGGCCCGCGAGCCCTGCGGCCCGGCCCGCGAGCTGCGCCCTGCTCCTGGGCGCGCTCCTGTCTGTACCGTCACGGTCGGGGCCGGGCTGCCGGTGGTTAAACGCAGCAGCGCCTTGGCTGTTTTGTTTTTGTTTGGGGAGAGGGGGAGGGGTGGTGTTTACGGTCGTGTGTTTATGTTCTACCAGGAAGGCCCCAGTTCTGGCGCAAATACGTGCAAATCACGAATTCGGAGCGTTCCCTTTCCCTGGAGAATCAAGTCTGTGCTCACTGGGGGCCCATCGCAGGCGCTTTTTGTCCCTTCGAACGGTGATTTGTGACTTGTGTCATGCAGGCTGGGGGGGTGGGGATGGGGAGTGCCGTTTGGAATGATTTTAATATTATTAAAAAGCCATCAGCTGTGGAAATGGGGTAGGCCAAAAAAGGAATACTAAGGACAAGAGAATCCTCAACATTTTTATTCTTCTTAATTAAACCTGTAACTGGGTATGGACAAGATGAACTTCCAAGTTCGCTCGTTCATTCTTTCTTCCTTCCTTCCTTCCTTCCTTTCTTTCTTTCTTTATTTTTTAACGTTTATTCATTTTTGAGACAGAGAGACAGAGACACAGAACCAGAAGCAGGCTCCAGGCTCTGAGCTGTCACCACAAGCCCAACGGGGGGAGGGGGACTCAAATTCAAACTCATGAACAGCCAGATCATGACCTGGGCCAAAGTTGGATCCTTAAGGGCTCAATGGAGTGAGCCACCCAGCCCCCCTACCCAAGTTATTTCTGATTGCTCTATTCTTTCCACTTGGGCAAATATTTCTATCAATTTGCCTGTTGTTAAGAAGAGACCCAAGAGACCCATTTATGTTTCTCCTTTACATCAAGAGCCTCTGCCCTGCGCAATGTGCAAATGAAGGGGCCATAGGATTATCTGTGAAGCCTCATAGGTCTTGGTCCATGAAAGCTAGGATTACCGTGCCTTCAAATTTCCCCAGAGTCACCAAAAGCAACAAGCTGGTACCAAAGCCAGCCCAGCTGGAGATCCCTGAGACCAAATGGTCAGCTCCTCTACAGGAGAAGGAACGAAGGTTGAATTCATCATCTTAAACCTGCTTTTGATGCCCGGTGGACATATCTACCCAGGACAACTCCCAAACCAAACATCATTGATTGTCATAGAGACGAGGCTTGGAATCAGCACAAAGCAACACAGCGTTGCTTGCAAAAGGGATATATTCCTGGGGCGCCTGGGTGGCTCAGTGGGTTAAGCGTCCGACTTGAGCCCCGTGTAAGGCTCTGTGTTGACAGCTCAGAACCTGGAGCCTCCTTCTGATTCAGTGTCTCCTTCACTCTCTTTGCCCCCTCCCCTTCTCGTGCTCTGTCTCTCCGTCTTTCAAAAATGCAGAAGTGTTAAAAAAAATTTTTTAAGGCATATCTTCCTACACCATTTCCATGATAAATTTATATAAGAGAATGCATTCCTGCCATAATTGTATTTCTCTTTTTGTCTCCTAGTGCTCAAGTACAATTTTCCTTTCCTATATGTTGCCTACTTCCAATCTGCTGAAATTACTGGTCTAGATACAGCATCTTCTGGGATAGCCCTTTAAATAAGGCAACCTGATGACTAGAACAAATTCGTCACATACTTTATGCTGTATAGACTTTATTATAGACATAAATATTAGTAAGAGCCAAAAACCATTTGCACTGAGGAAATGCACCACTAACATTTTTATAAATACAGAACATGAAAGTCTAATCAGGCACGTCTGACTTTGAATGTCATGGTGGTTTTAATATGCATCATAATGTGCTCTCTAAACCTGGCACGGGAACCTGACCACTTTAAGGCAAGACCTTAAGCAATTATCTCATTTACATCTCCTTTTCTCTCCTGAATTTAAAGTCTTTTGACTCCAAGGGACCTTGTTTCTAGGTTCACTTGGGTCCCATTGGACTGTTGAATTTTTGGAATGTCCTGTCGAACCCTGTATCACATTGTAGACCAGACACAAGAAAGCTGAAGCCCCAAAGATATATCAGGGTCTAATACAGTGACCTCTAGGAGTGATTTATGGAATCAAATCTCCGTAGCTAATGTGCATTGAGCTTCTTCCATGTGTTCTTAGGGCCTTGCGTGTATTATCTCATTTAATATTTAAAACACTCCTGAGGTTCATCCCATTATTATGAAGAAACTGAGGCACACGGATAGGTTACTAACTTACCCAAGGTCACAGGCTTAGAAAAAAAAAAAAGGAGCCCGGGGCACCTGGGTGGCTCAATCGGTTAAGTATCCGGCTTCGTCTCAGGTCATGATCTTATGGTTGGTAGGTTCAAGCCCCGCCCCACCCCCCGTCAGGCTCTGTGCTGACATCTAGCTCCGGGCCTGGAGCCTGCTACAGATTCTGTGTCTCCCTCTCTCTGTCCCTCCCCTGCTCTCACTGTCTCTCTCTGTCTCTCAAAACATAAATAAAAAACATAAAAAAAAGAAAGAAAAGGCCAGAATTTGAATCCAATTCTATGTCACAGGGGGTTTCCATCATGGCCTGGATTGTCACAAAAGTCTTCTTAGCACAAATGAGATGCATATCGAATTCAGGGTCCGTGTTTTATTTAGATGTGTATTGTTGCTAAGCTGTATTCATTCCATTTCGGTTAGAAGAAATGTTCCAAAACGGAGAGGCCTCTTCTCTGCTGTGGCCTCCGTCTATTACGTCAGAGCCACACAGGCATAAAAACACCGTTCTTCCAGAAACAATGGGCCTCCAAAGTAAATTTCCTTATTTTTTAGCAGTGATTTCAATCTTGTTTTTGCACCTTTAAATATAATTGAATTTCCCACAGCATTTCCAAATCTATTTTTTAAATGAATCAAGTTTTATCACTTTCTATATCCTTCTGTATTTAAAAGCTGCATAATACAATTTTAATCTGAAGTACATTTAATTAAAATATAAATCGCTAAAGCGTATAATACTTGCTATGTTACATTTTATTAAAACTTTGTTTAAAAATGTTTTTAAAAATTCCTGAACCTGTTTAGAACTGGAAGTTACGAGGAGGTCCTCTAATTCAGCTCCTCGGTAATAAAGACAAAAAAACCTTAAACCCAAGGAGATTAAGTAGCTTGCCTAGAGCTCCTACCTCAATAATCTTTTCATCACACGATAATGGGTTATATGTAAATTGACAGCAAACGTTAACACATATATGGAACTGAGAAAATTAATTTGCTTCTGGTCATAAAATACCTGCTTTACAATACACTTCCTGTTTATTGTCTTGCATGGCCGTAGGAGATAGATATGATCAGTATACCCATTTAACAGAGGAGGAAACTGAGGCTGAGAGAGGGAAGTGCAGGTCATAGAGCAATAGGTCCTGGGAATCCTTCTGTGAGTTTAACCAACGAAGAATGAAGATTGTATCAGCATGCCCAATACTGCCCAGATACGCACCTGAATAGAACTCATAAAATCTTTGCATAAATTATATCAAATATTAAAAACACAAAATGACTTCCTCCTATAAGATAACACTTAGCTCCAGAAAGTTGATACTTTTGGGGCGCCTGGGTGGCTCAGTTGGTTAAGTGTCCAGCTTCGGCTCAGGTCATGATCTCATAGTTCGTGGGTTCGAGCCCCATGTCAGGCTCTGTGCTGACAGCTAGCTCAGAGCCTGGAGCTGCTTCAGATTCTGTGTCTCCCTCTCTCTCTGCCCCTCCCCTGCTCGCACTGTCTCTCAAAAGTAAATATTTTTAAAAAACATTTTTAAAAAATGGATACTTTTTTCATGCCGTTGTTTTTAACCTGACAGTGTCTCCTGAGGCACAGAGAGCTAGAGCTCATAGCCTGATCCCCCCCCCCCCCCCCCGTTTTCCCCTCAGTAGACGAGGAAGGTTTTATTCAAGGCTATTGCAATAGGGGAGAGAACTCCAAACTCACGGTTCGTAACTCAGTCTGAGCTCAAATCTATTAAAACAAAGAACTGGAGAGTTGGCTTTTTGTTGTGGGTTTGTTTGGTTTTTTGTTTTTGTTTTTGCTTTATAGAATAGTGAATTTATTCCTGGCAAATAACGAATGAAAGTTTCACGTAAAGAACTTGCAAAGCTACCTAGGGTGGGCCTGTAACATATACCTGATAAAATAATCTTGGCATAAGATTTTCGAGCTGGAAAAACCATTACAGATCCTTGAAGTCTCTTATTTGATAGCAGAGAAACGGAAGCCCAGATTGCCGAAGATCTCGGTTACTGAATGGTAAAGGCAGTAAAAAAATATTTTAAAAAATACCTGGGTGGTCAGTGTTCTCCCCATCACACTGTGCTCATCAGCCCATTTCAAGCTGGATTTTTTTTTAAGTTTATTTATTAATTTTGAGAGAGACAGAGACAGTGCAAGTCGAGGAGGGACAGAGAGAGAGGGAGAGACAGAATTCCAAGCGGGCTTGACTCGGGACTCAAACTCATGACACTGTGAGCTCATGACCTGAGCCAAAACTAAACCAGATGCTTAAAAGACTGGGTCACTCCGGCGTCCTAATCATCAGCCCATTTTAAAAGGTGGCAATAGGGACACCTGGGTGGCTCAGTCGGTTAAGCGGCTGACTTCAACTCAGGTCATGATCTCATGGTTTGTAGGTTTGAGCCCTGCGTCAGGCACTCTGCTGACAGCTCAGAGCCTAGAGCCTGCTTTGGATTCTGTGTCTCCCTCTCTCTGCCCCTCCCCCACTAGTGCTCTGTCTCTCTCTGTCTCTGAAATATAAAATAAATGTGAAGCACTTTTTAAAAAGGTGGAAATGAAAATATTAAGTGACTTTTTTGCAAAAAAAAAATCCTTCCATCACTAATGGTGTCTAATCCAATGGTTTATTGTGATCTTTTATTACATAAGCATTAACTCGGGCTGTTGGCCCTAGAAGAAAGCTTATCCTACAAGGTATCACATCTTCTGGTGCTGCCCTACATTATCTTTCCCCCCTTTAATTGAAATTGATTCCTGCGACCTACACCCCTATACCCAGGGCAGGTCACATTTCTCATTTATTTCTATTTTAAAGGCAAGCTTCTCTGTCTACAAAATTATGCATATTACATTTTTATAAATTAAATACTCTTTCGAATCAACTTCCACACGGAGGCTGGTGCTGGAGCTCCTGGGCCCAGCTGGCCAGGCAGCCGCACGAGGTGGGAAGGCAGGAGCAGCAAGGAGCCTGTGCCCCCCACCCTCCTCTGGCCTCCTGGAGCACTTTCCCCACCGATCCCTGGACCCAGGAGGCAAGAAACAAATCGTGTTGAAGGTGGGAGACATTCTGGGAGGTTCTGGAGGCGGCCTGACTGCCTTCTTTCCCTTGGAACTGTGGCGGAATGCGTTCTGGAGGAAGGAGCAGGGTCTGCTCGGTTTTGAATCCGAGGAGAAAGGTTGGGTGCCTCGCTGGGTCTGAGCGTCCTTTTTCATGGAGATTCCTCTAATCTCTCCCAGACGGTGGGACCATTCCTTGCTTTTCGAATTCAGATTCCTTTTCAAGTTAACAGCTGAGTTTCTTGGCCCTGCTTAACCTCTCAGGCAAGGAATATGTATTAACGCCACATCTTTTCACCACAAAGCCTTTTAATCAAAGGCAATAAAATCATATTTAACAAAAACTAACAATAGTTTCTCAGGGCGGGGAGGGGGCGGGTAGAAGGGATGTAAGAGAGGTATACACCGTAATGAGATAATTTTAAGAGCAGAAGGTTATGTGTGATCTAAGCATACGGGAGGCGTGTCTCTAAGGGTCACAGGAGGGAAGGGAAGGCTTCAAGAAGGAGGTGAGGCTGGAGCCCGGTTCGAAATAGGGAAAGAATTCAATAGCACAGCAGGAGGAGCGCAGAAGACGTGGAGACGGGGTCTGTAGTGACACTGATCTACAAAGTGTCTTCCGGAGACAGTGAGGAGACCAGCTCCCCGGAGGGAGAATCCTGCGAGTCGGAAGGAGGTGAGGCTGGGGGCGGAGTCCAGAGGCAGCGCGCAGGCGCCTCCAACACGCTGGCTTCCAGGACTGCGCTCCTCCCCCGTGGGAAACTTTTGAACTGGGATGGGACCCCGGGTGCTAATTCAGAAAGATCACCCCCTGCCCGCCCCTCCGAAAAGGAAAAGAAAACAACATATGTTCCCTGACCCTTTTATTTAAGCTACCATTGGGAAAAAAATGTCTGGCGCTAAAGCAGATGATTGGATTTTCCATATCGCGGGGTGAGTTCTCCCGTTCCCAGAAATAAAGGATGATGGAAACAGAGCTGTAAGCAGTCACCCCTCGGTGCGGAGGGCGCCAGAGGACCTCCGTGCCGCTCACTTCCAGATGCGTCCTAATCCTTCCATTCCACTTTGGCTTTGGGCCTCGTCACTGGGTGGCAGATTGAGTATCAAGACCGTAGAGAAGGGTCCTCTGGTTTTATGTGGTTTGTCTGTTTGTCTTGGTGTCTTTGACGGCCAGGAGAGTTTTCTGCAGCTCAGCTACTCCGCTCAAAGTTGGTTTTAGGCCCTTCACCGTTATTCCTCCAAACTTGGATCCCTGTTCCTAAATCTGGGACTCTTTTCCTTCCTTATCTATTTAAAACAACAAATAAGCCCCCAGCTGTTAAAGTTGGAGCTTATCTGCTCCACTAAATCTACTCTGTCATTGTAATCCATCTTGGTTCCTCTTTATGAAACCCACATTCTTAAGATAAGAAACCGTGGAGGATGGGGGGGAGGGGCCTGACTATTGCGGACACTTGGGTATGGAAACGCTTGGAAATGCACCCCAAGTAAATAGATGCTTTTGAAAAATTTTTTGTAATGTTTATTTATTTTTGAGAGAGAGAAACAGAGCATGAGAGGGAGAGGGGCAGAGAGAGGGAGATGCAGAATCCAAAGCAAGCTTCAGGCTCTGAGCTGTCAGCACAGAGCCCAACGCAGGGCTCGAACCCAGGAACCAGGAGATCATGACCCGAGCTGAAGTCAGACGCTCAACTGACCGAGCCACCCAGGCGTCCCAATGTAAGTAAATATTTTATTTCCAGATCTCTCCTTGGAGGTGCAAAGCTGCTAAGCAGCTTTGAAACTGCTTACAAAAATAAAGTTTCCTCCAGACCCCCAACTAGTGTGTTTAAAAAAAAAAAAAAAAGAGAACGAAAGGAAAATACAGATGTGCAGTGCACCCAGGTGTGTGTTCGGGCGTTTCAATTTCCCTGCCAGGTTCTGGGTCACCCACTTTGGGCTTTATGTCTTCTGAGAGCTCAGGCTCAGCTACCCCAGACTCTGATGGCCCTAACACCCCCTCCCCCCCACCTAATGTTGCCTTTTGAACCCCACACAACGGGAGGGGCACAGATGCTCTTTAAACATCACAAGCATTTCAGGCTAAGGAGCATAAGAAGGGTTGGGGACTCACCCAGCCGGCACCAGCCCTGGCAGATCCCGGTCGTCAGCAACTGCCTCTTTCCCTTAAAAGGTCTTGAAATCTCCTTTCTAAATCCCTTGACATCACCAGCTGGCCCCCCTCCACGCCACCCTGAGCATTTTTCCTGAAACAGTGCCGGAGGGGCCTCGGAATTTTCCAGGTCTCTGAGCAGCCAGTCCCTGGGCCACTCGCTGGCCCACGGCGGCCGCTGTAACTTGAGCTTCACATCCATGATAACACGTTAACGGCAGCCAGGCTTAATTCAGAACAAATGTTCCTCGACTTCTTACCTCTTTGGAGAAGCTGCCGGCCTAACTGCTAGAACACCGACAGGGGCGGCAGAAGGCGGGAGTGCGGTGGGGTTTCCCGACGCGGGCCTGGCGGTCCACACCGGGTGCCGGGCACGCGGCTGGTGTCCGGAGTCGGCCTCCGGTGGCCCGTGGCCCTCTGTGAGTCGACACCATCACTGTCTACCGTGCTCCTGACACACGTTCCAGGAAGTCCTTGCGATGCCTAATCGGGAACGGACTCTTCTAATGAGTCCAATTTTCTGGTGAGTGGGAAGTTGCCATGGATATAGGATTTGACCAAGGAGAAAAAGACTGATACGAAGCACGTCTCTGAACAGATATTTGTACACCTGTGTTCACAGCAGCATGAGTCACAACAGCCAAAAGGCAGAAACAACCCCTGTGTTCATCAGGGGACGGATGGGTAAACAAAATGTGGTCTGTGCCTACAATGGATAGTATTCGGCCTTAAAAGGAGTGAAATTTGGACACATGCTACAGTAAGCGGGTCATGAGAGCACAAATATGCAGGATTCCGTTTATATAGTAGAGACGGGAGTAGCGCAGAGGTTGTCAGGGGCTGAGGGGAGCGGTGGGGATGGGGGACATAGTCCATCTAGTAGGTCGAGTTTCTGTTTGGGATGATGAAAAAGTTCGGGAGATGGCCAGTGGTGGTGCCGGTACACCAGTGTGAACGTGTGTGATGCCACTGAATTGTAGATTTTAGTTAGTAGTAGTAGTAATCTCTACACTCAACTCACGACTCCAAGATCAAGAGCCCCACGCTCTTCTGACTAAGCCAGCCAGGCGCCCCTGAACTGTACCTCTTAAAGTGGTTTTTAAGGGGCGCCTGGGTGGCTCAGTCCGTTGAGCGTTTGACTTCAGCTCAGGTCATGATCTCACGGTTCGTGGGTTTGAGCCCCGCATCAGGCTCTGAGCCTGGAGCTTGCTTCGGATTTTGTGTGTGTGTCTCTGCCCCTCCCCTGCTCATGTTCTCTCTGTCTCGCAAAAAATAATTTTTTTTAAAAAGTTAAAAAAAATTTTTAAAAAGGTATTTGGGTTTCTTGTAACTGTAGGGCCACTATTACAAACGTGAGTCATCCTTCTGCCGATAGGCAGGAAGGTTCTGGTGGATCAGTCATGTGCTCTATAAGATTTCAAGTTCCTCTGGAGAGGAGTTGGGATGTTAAACAAACAGACAAAGATATTAAACAAATAGACACACTTCAGGATATAAGAAACAAGAAACCCTGAAGCCCCACTTCAGACCGTCTCCGGTGGGACCTCGACACACTTTTTATGGTTATTTCCATGGGAGTTTTGACAGGTTGTAGAGCTTGAAGGATTAGATGAAAATGATTTCCACCTGCACATCGAGGGCAGGGGAAACGTCTCCTAGTCTCCCGGCTGTGGAGATGGGTGTTATTGCATTCGGTGTGCATCTACGGAGTGTCTGCTGTGGGCTGTTATTGTGAGATACATCACTTATTCAACAGACATTGTTTCCTTTTCTTTTTTTTTAATGTTTATTCATATTTAAGAGAGAGAGACACAGAGTGTGAGCAGGAGAGGGTCAGAGAGAGAGGGAGACACAGAATCCAAAGGGGGCTCCAGGCTCTGAGCTGTCAGCACAGAGACTGATGCGGGGCTCAAACTCACGAACCTCGAGATCATGACCTGAGTCGAAGTCGGATGCTGAACCGACTGAGCCACCCAGGCGTCCCCAGACATTTTTTTCTTTAAGTTTATTTTGAGAGAAAGAAAGCAGGGGAGGGGTAGAGAGAGGGAGAGACAGAATCCCACGCAGGATCTGTGCTGTCAGCACAAAGCCCCACATGGGGCTCAATCTCACAAACCATGAGATCATGAGCTGAGCCGAGATCAAGACGCAGACGCTTAACCAACTGAGCCCCCCAGGCTCCCTCAACAGACTGTGTGCTGTGAACGACCCTGAACAGAAGCAAATAGATCAAATGACTCCTTTCCTGTGGCCCCCGGCTGGCTCAGTCAGTAGAGCATGTGTCTCCATCTCAGGGCCATGAGTTCAAGCCCCACATTTGGTGTGGAGCCTACTTAGGGAAAAAAAAAAAAAGATTCCTATTCTCAAAGAACTCACTTTCACCTGACGAGGAGTTAACAGAGTGAGAGAAGTCACTTCGTATGGCCAGGGGTGCGTAGTCCTGGAAGGTGGGAGGTGACGTAGGCAGTATTTCAGGTTGGCATTAAAGGGCTGCGGCACATCCGTGGGCAAGATCAGAGAAGGGCGTTCCAGGCAGAGGAAACGGCCTGACTCTCGCTGTCATTTTCCTGGGCCAGAGAATGATGGGGTCCCCACCAAGGGCTATTCCTCCCCTTTTACCCAACGAGAGAAAAAAGGGATCGAAAACGTGGCTGCTTATTTAAAGGTCACAATCGCTTACGGAAAACAAAGACAACGCCCCGCTCTAGAGCAGAGAATGAAGACTGACTCAGCTCGTCCGTAGGCCTGTCTTACACATTCGTGCACACACACATCCACACACATCCGTGATTTCAGGGGCGAGAAGGAATCGTGCCAGGGCGCCTGGCAGGCTCAGTCGGTTAACAAGCATCTGACTTGGTTTCGTCTCAGGCCATGATCTCAGGTTCGTGAGTTCGAGCCCCGCATCGCGCTCTGTGCTGACAGTACAGAGCCTGCCTAGGATTCTCTTTCTCCCTCTCTCTTTGCCCCTCCCCTGCTCGTTCTCTCTTTTTCAAAATAAATAAATAAACATTGAAAAAAAGAAGAAGGATGCAGCACTGTGGTCTGTACTCCCCGACACCCTGTGCACCTCAACATAAAAGGATAGATCCTTTTCTTTCACCAGACAAACCCCCAGCACCCATTACACGCTGACCTCGGAGGGTCCCACTCCGACAAAGGTATTTTCTTTCTTTTCTTTTTTAATTTTTTCTTTTTATATTTATTTATTATTGAGAAACAGAGAGAGACAGAATGAGCAGGGGAGGGTCAGAGAGAGAGGGAGACACAGAATCCGAAGCAGGCTCCAGGCTCTGAGCTGTCAGCACAGAGCCCGACGTGGGACTTGAACCCACAAGTTATGAGATCATGAGCTGAGCTGAAGTCAGAAGCTTAACTGACTGAGCCCCCCAGGTGCCCTGGGCAGTGGTATTTTCTAGAAGTCTGCTTCTGCGGAGGGAAGGCGGGCGCCCCCCGCCCAGACGAGAAGGGCAAAGTACACAGAATGACCCGTGTCGCAGGCTGCAAGGTGCCCGGCACTTTCACTGACTTATCTCTTCTAATTCTCACACAGCCCCAGAGGCTCAGGACCACTGACTCTTGGAACTAAGACTTCAGACCTCGGACTCAATGCCTGTCTGTTCCAAATTCCACACGGCATCCGGGTGGGGGATACAATGTAAGAAGTTGACCCGGTGCAGGTGTATACATATATACAAGATCACACACACACACACACACACACACGCAGGGTTGTGGCAAAGGCTTAGGAGTACAGGCCCACCCATCTGTCATACTGCCAGAGGTTTTTTTAATATTTCTTTTTCTTCTCCTTTTTTTTCCTTAAATGAGCTCATGCCCAACATGGGGTTTGAACTCACCACCCGGAGATCAAGTATCAGATGCACTACTGACTGAGCCAGCCAGGTGCCCCCACACTGCCTGAGTTTCAATTCTAGCCCTTTGTTCACGAGCTCTAACTTTGACAAGATAATTAATTAAACTCTGTGCCTTAGTTTGCCCATCTTTGAAATGGACACAGTAATAGCATGTACAATGTTCGAGACGTGCCTCAGAGTAACCTGGGACAGGAGAATTGGATGTGGATACAGATGAAACAGGATTGGCCCTTGAGTTGATCATTGTGGCTGAGTTGGTCATTGTTAAACATAAGGATTCATTATATCTTTTGTTTGCTTTTGCATATGTTTGGAGTTTCCCCTTAAAAAAAAAGGTTAAGCGGTATTATTCACAAGCGCCAAAAGGTGGAAACAACCCAAATGTGCATCAAGAGTTGAATGGAGAAATAAAATGTGAATAAACTATTATTCAGTCCTAAGAGGAAGGAAATTCTGACCCGTGCCACGACACGGATGAACCATGAGGAATTATGCTAAGTGAAATAAGTTAGTCACCAAAGGACAAATATCACGTGATTCCACTTACAAGCAATATCCGGAAGTGGCAAGTCTATAGAGACAGAACGTTGAACAGGGACTGTCGGGCCGGGAGGAGAGGGGATGGGGGATTAGGGTGTCTGTCTGATGAAAGAGGTCTGGAGTCCGTAGCGGTGATGGTTGTTCAACACTGTGAATGTACTTAATGCCGTGGAATCGTACACTTCAAAACGGTTAAGGGGCGCCTGGGGGGGCTCAGTCTGATAAGCGTCCGACTCTTGATTTCAGCTCAGGTCATGATCCCACCGTTGTGAGATCGAGCCCCACGTGGAGCCTGCTTGGGATTCTCTCTCCGTCTCTCTCTCTCTGCCTCTCCCGCACTTTTGTGCATGCACGCCCTCTCTCTCTCTCTCTCTCTCTCTCTCTCTCAAAATAAATGAATAAATGTTTAAAATAAATAAGGGGCACCTGGGTGGCTCAGTTGGTTGAGCATCTGACTTCAGCTCAGGTCATGATCTCACAGTTCATGGGTTCAAGCCCCGTGTCGGGCTCTGTGCTGACAGCTTGGAGCCCGGAGCCTCCTTCAGATTCTGTGTGTGTGTGTGTGTGTGTGTGTGTGTGTGTGTGTCTCTCTCTCTCTTTCTGCCCCTCCCCTGCTCCTTTTCTCTCTCTCTCTCTCTCTCTCTCTCTCTCTCTCTCAAGAATAAACAAATGAACATTAAAAAGAATAGACGATTATTCTTATATATTAGTCTTATCATGCCTTGCCCACAGTTTGCAAAGCCCTTTTGTTTACACTATCTCATTGACTCCCGCTGAGGAAGGTGCCAGTGTGGTTCCCATGGTGCAGATAGGGAAACTAAGGCAAAAGAGGTTTGGGGCTTCCTCGAGATCATGTAAGTATGGAGCAAAGCACGGAGCTCGGTCCTTAGGAGCCCTCCGCACCTACCACACACCTCCTAGGCATTCCTCCTCTTTAGTCCCTGACGCCCACACTCCACTCCACTGCGAACCCACCTGCCTTGATGAGCGGGACTTCGTGGGAAGGGGCATGTTTGCAGAGCCAAGACCACAGACACGGCTCCTCGGGAAGGGTGGTGAGCTCCACCAGAATCGCCTCTTCTCTCCTCACAGCCAGCACCCCCTCTCCACGCTCATTCTTTCTTCCATTCGTTGATTCACTCATTCATTATTCGGGGAAAATGCTACATGCATGCATGTCATCTCCCTGCCCCGATGGGTCAGTGCGATGCAGACTATCACTCAGGACTCAGGAGCGGAAATGGACTGTCAGGGACACTCATCAGTACCTCAGAATACCACTGTCACGACCCCCCACGTTGCCACGGGGCTGGTGAGTGGCACTGAACACCCCCGGGTGGGTCTGGGTCACACTGTCCTTCAGGGCTCTTACTCCATACACGGCCAGGCGGCTGGGTTACAAACAGATTAGTTAATCTTTCTCCAGATCCTGCCCCCATCCTTGGCCGGGACCCTGGATCAGGGAGACCTTGTGAAATGTCCACCGCCAGCTTATCTCCCGAGCCCCTCTGGTGTCACTCACAGTCCTGACGTCACTGCCATCCTGTCCTTCCAGACTCGCTCCCGGTCAGGGACCACGGGGCAGGGACACTTCCAACAGTTCTAGGAAATAAGAATCTATACTCTTCTATCATTTCCCATTTTCCCTTCTTCTTTAGAGCAAGTTAAGGATGACACAGGAGGAAACTAAAGCCCAGAGAAGTCAAGTGATTTTTGAAAGGCCACACAGCTAGCCGATCGCA
>PISW01002850.1:0-238388 GCA_004023785.1 Mungos mungo | reverse complement strand
TGGGTTTCCTTGAGATGCTGTATGAATTTTAGAACGGTTTTTCTAGGTATGCAAAAAAAAGTCCTTAGGGTATTGATAGAGACAGTGTTGAATCTGCGGTCACTTCGGGCGGTACTGACATTTAACTGTGTTGTCTTGCGATCCATGAACACGGGACGTGTTTCCACGTCCTTGTGTTTGGTTTCATTTCTTTCCACGGTGTTTTGTAATTTTCACTTGTGTGTCTTTCACCTTCTTGATTAAGTTAATCCCCCAGCATTTTATTCCTGTGAAGCTGCTGGAAACGAGAGTGTTTCCGGAATCTCATTTTCAGGTATTTGTTTCGTTTTCTTTACCTTTCAGTAGTTTGATTAGGATTCGTTTGGGTTTATTCTTTTTAGAATTTACATAGCTTCTTGAATCATAGGTTTTTATGCCTAAACATTTTTCAGCTTTTTACTTTCTCAAGTTGTTTTTCAGTGCCCTCATCTTTTTCTTTCCCTTCCTGGGACTCCAGTGACCTGAATGTCACACCTTATGTTGGTGACCCAAGGCATGGAAGATCTGCCCATTAAAAAAATACGTAAAGGGGCGCCTGGGTGGCTCAGTCAGTTAAGCAGCTGACTTCAGCTCACGTCATGATCTTATAGTTGATGAGTTCAAGCCCCGGGTCCGGCTCTGTGCTGACAGCTCAGAACCTGGAGCTGCTTCAGATTCTGTGTCTCCCTCTCTCTCTGACCCTTTCCTGCTCATGCTGTCTGTCATCTGTCTCTCTCTCAAAAATAAAAACAAACATTAAATGAACCAAAAAGGGAGTGCAAACTGGTGCAAACTTTAAAAATTAATAAATAAAAAATGTGTTTTCACGTCATGATTCGGGTTGAGTGACCCTGCGCCCCGCTCTTCGGCGGCCTCTCCGCCCTGAAGTGTATACAGTGAGGGTTTTTTCCTCCATTTATTTTTCAACTCTAAAGTTTCAGCTTGCGTTTTCTTTATATTTTGTTTCTTTTTTGCAAAGTTTTAACGGCCGTTGAAAGAATGCGAGGGATCGAGGGGCCGCTTCCC
Source organism: Mungos mungo (assembly GCA_004023785.1). Classification (NCBI taxonomy): domain Eukaryota; kingdom Metazoa; phylum Chordata; class Mammalia; order Carnivora; family Herpestidae; genus Mungos; species Mungos mungo. The sequence continues at coordinate 237,344 of PISW01002850.1, read as the reverse complement.
GGGCGTATTTGCAGAGTCAGGACCTGAACGTCTCTGTCCGGTGTTTCCAGGGTCTGCGATGGGCTCTGCCGCCGCCTGTGAGCCGGCGGGTCCGGCCGGTCCCCGCAGCGTGGGGTGTGCCCTCAGGACCAGCTGCTTCCGGCCTGGGTGGGGACACCGCCTCCTGGGGTCACTCCGCGGCGGTCCACTCTCCGGACCGGTTCCTCTCCGTCCCCTGCCCTCCCCTCCCCTCCCCTCCCCGGGCCTCTGCGGGGAAACTGGCCTCCGGGCGCCTCTGCGGGGGAGGCGCAGGGCTGTCCCCGGACTCGGACTCAGCCCGGGAGGGGGACGGGGCGGTGCCGCGGCTGCTCTGCGCAGGGGCGGGGTCCCGCCCGGAGAGCGCGGCCCCTTCCGGCCCCGCCCCGCCCCTGCTGGTCTCTGGCTGTGCCCGCGTGGGGCCCGGGGCCCGGAAGCCTGGCCGTGGCCCCCCCCCCCCCCCCCCCCGCGGCCGCTCCCCCTCCCGCGGCGGCCGCGGCACCCCTGCCCCCACTGCCTTCCTCCCCGGCGCTGTGGGAGCTCACGGGGTTTTCCGCTGATTTATCTCCAAGTATTTTTTAGCTTCCGTGTAATTTGTTTCTTCTCGGGCCGTTGCGGAGCGTCGCGCTTCACTTCCACGGAGTTTTCAATTTTCCAGACTCCCCGCTGCTGATTTCTGGCTTCGTCCCGTTGTGGTCGGACGTGCTTGTCTTATCTCTGTCGTTTTAAATGTACTGAGGCTTGATTTACAGGCTGACACGCCTCCCTCCGGAAAACCCTCCTCCTGCCGCGTAGACGCCCCTCTGGGGCCCGGTGTCGTGCGCCTCGGGTCCTTGTTTGGTCGCGAAAGCGGACGGCCCGGCGCCTCTCCTCCCGGGCTGCCGGCTCGGCGGGCCTCCTGGCGGCCGCGTCCGAATGTCAACCTCCGGCCCGTCGCCGCGCACCTGCTCCTGCCGATCGCGCCTCTGACGTTCCTGCTGCGTCACGTCCCAGTCTGTGTCGCTTCTCGGTTCCTCTCCTGCCGCCTCCTCTTGTCTTGGGTATTTTCTGTGTTCCTTTCAAACTACTGGTCATTTTACTGTGATTTTAAGATTTAAAAAACAAAGCTGAGGGGCATCTGGCTGGCTCGGTGATGGATGAAAACCAGTGGGTGTTTTTTTTATTTCTTCATGTGGATTCAAGTTACTATTTAGTGTTTCTTTCTTTTTTTTTCTTTTATAGTTGATTGTCAAGTTGGTTTCCATATCTCCCCCAGTGCTCATCCCAGCAAGTGCCCTCCTCCCTGCCGTCACCCCTTTCCCCACTCCCCTCCCCCGTCAGCCCCCAGTTTGTTCTGTTTTCAAGAGCCTCTCACGGTTTGCCTCCTTCCCTCTCCCCAACTGTTTTCCCCCTTCCCCTCCCCACTATTTAGTGTTTAAAAAAATTTTTAATGTTTATTTACTTTTGAGAGAGAATGAGAATGAGCAGGGGAGGGTCAGAGAGAGACGGGGGGGGGGGGGGGAGAGACACGGAATCCGAAGCAGCTCCAGGCTCTGAGCTGTCAGCACAGAGCCCGACGCAGGGCTCGAACCCACGAATCGTGAGATCATGGCCTGAGCCGAAGTCAGACAGTTAACCGACCGAGCCCCCCAGGCGCCCCTATTTAGTGTTTTTTAATTGAGCCTGAATTAAAGAAATTCCTTTTCGTGTTTCTGGGGGGCAGATGTGCCAGTAGTCAGTTCTGCTTTTGTTCGTCGGGAAATGTCCCGGCTTCTCCGTTGTCCTGGAGGGTCGGTCCCCAGTTACCTTCGTGGTTGACAGTCGCCCTCTTCCTGCAGTTTGAACATGTCACCTCTGCCTTCGCACCGCTGGTCCCGCGGCTGCTCACCGCGAGCCTGTGGCTACTTTCTAGACTGTCTCTGCCTTTAACAGTTAGGTTGTGACGCATCTGAGTGCGGATCTCGTTGGGTTTACTCTGCCTGGAGTTGACTGAGCTTCTCAGATACAGATTAATATTTTTCGTCAAATCTGAAGAATTTTGGCCATTCCTCCGCCCATTTCTCCTCTTCTAGGAACTCCTGCTGGGCACAGTGTGGTGCCTCTCGGCTCTGACGCCCTGGGCCTTTAGTTTTTTCCTTCACCCTTTTTTCCTTCCAGTTCTTCAAATTAAACCAACCGGGGGCACCGGCTGCCTCAGTCGGTAGAGCATGCAGCTCTTGGGGTCATGAGTTTGAGCCCCGCTTTGGATGCAGACATGTCTGTCTCTGTTTGTAAATTAGACCAACTTAATTCTGTCTTCAAGTCTGGATTCTTTCTTCACCCAGCTCAAATTCAGTTGTGGTTTTTCACCAGTTTTCACTCTTTAAAAAAATTATTTACTTGTATTCTCTGTTTGGTGAGTCACATTCCTTACTACCGTCATGTTAATTCTTTAGACATGATTTCTTTTAGTTGCTTGAACATAATTTATAAGAGCCGGATGTTAAGTCTATGTCTGGTGCGTTCCGGATCCGCAGGGAAGCAGGACCCATGGGAGACGGCGGATGGGTGGGGGGACTTTGCGGAGGAAACTGCTTTCCATGGTTGTGGAGGCTGGTGGTCCAGGGTCTGCAGGTGAGGCCGGCGGGGCTGGACCCGGGGAAGAGCCCGTGCTGGGTTCTGAGTCCGAAAGTCCTCCCGGGGACCCTCTCCGTCCAGGCCCTTGGCTGATCGGATGAGGCTCATCTGCTTTCGGGAGGGTCGTTTGCTTCACTCAGATTCCAGTCACTTACATGTTCGTCTTCTCTCTCAGTCAGAGCCGTTGGAAATCACACTGTCCTGCACTTCCGGGGATGGAGGCCTGTCGGCGACTCGGACACTTACCCGCTCTCTGCCCCGTCCTCTCTCTCCTTCTGTGACTCCGTTTGCACGTGCGTTGGTGCACTTGACCACAAGGTCTCTGAAACTCTGTCCATTTTCCTTCATTTTTTTTTCGGTTCCTCAATGTGATGATCTCGATTTATCTTCAAGTCTGCTTCTGCTCATTCCATTCGTGCCCTTTCTACATTTTCTTTCCTTTAAAATTTTTTTTAACATTTATTTTTAGGAGTGAGAGAGACAGAGCATGAGTCAGGGAGGGACAGAGAGAATGGGAGACTCAGAAGCAGCTCCAGGCTCCAAGCTGTCAGCACAGAGCCCGATGTGGGGCTCGAACTCACAGACTGTGAGATCATGACCTGAGCCGAGGTCGGGCGCTCAACCACCGGAGCCCCCCGGGCGCCCCTCTTTTACTGTCACATTAATTCCTCAGACGTAATCTCCTCGACCTCTTCGGACGTAATTTCACAAAGCGAACTTCGAGTCTCAGGGCTAACCTCTGGGCTTCTTCAAAAACAGCATCTGTTTTTGTTCTGTCTTGTGTTCCTCTTTATGGGTCACACTTTGTTTCTTTGCATGTCTCCTAATTTTCTGTTCAAAATTAGACTTTTTTTTATCATGCTTATTTTTGAGAGAAAGAATGCACGCAGGGCAGGGGCAGAGAGCCTGATGTGGGGCTTGAACTCATGAACTGTGAGATCATGACCTGAGCTGAAGTTGATGCTTCACTGACCGAGCCCCCAGGCGCCCCTACAGGTAGGCATTTTAAACAGTATGACCTGGTGACTCTGGGATCCGCTCCCCAGACACGCTGTGTTCTGTGCGTTGGCTCATTGCGGCTGCTGCCTCGTGTCTAGTGACCTTCCTGAACGCGGGCTGTGAAGTCCAAGTTCTCTGTCAGGCAAGCGCGGCGACGTGTTTGTGCTGGAAACTTGCTGCTGAGCTGGTGACTGGGCTCCGGTTCCTTAGGAGCCGACCCAGGCAGGGCCCCACACTTCCCCGCAGGCTCTTCTGGGGCGTCCCGCTCCCTCACGTCCCGGGCGCTCCCTGCTTCCACAGGCTTCAGGTCCGGACACAGGTGAGAAAACAGGGTGTTCCGTTTCCTGAGCAGGTGCTCGGCCTCCGGACGCTGGGGCAGGCGGCCGGGCGGGCACCCGCGTCCACGGACACCGCGGTCCCCGCGCCGCGCGGCCCGTCCTGGCCGCTCGGCCGGGGAGCGGTTGTCACGGGCTGTTTCGGACGCGCCCTGGGAGGAAAGGGCTTTTTCCCACGGGATGAATTCCAAGTCCGGTCACAGCACGGGCTCCGGGGAGGGGGCTGTCCCGGGAGCCGGCAGTGGTGACGGCGTCTGGAGACCGGAGCACACGCCGTCTGACCGCGATGGCTGCTGGGCTGCCGGTTCTCAGGACTAACGTGGAGCCGGACAGGGGAGAGTGGAAATACGGAAATTTAAAATGACACACAGCTTGCTGGAGATTTGGCTGCTTTTCCGGAAAAATCACTCTTTGGATTGTAACCAGCCTCGGCCGACTTCCAGAGTTCTGAAAATGTGGATTTCGAGCCCCCCACCCCCACCCCGCTCCAGTGCTGTCACAGGGAGTTTTGAAGGTCTTTGCTGTTCTGGAAGTCCTGCTTCATTTTCCATCAAATGAGTGCATTTGCCCTGTTTTATCTTTTCATTTCTCTGGGATTCTGATCTGTGATAGAAACGCTCTCTCTTTACCAGGACTACTTTCAATTTGTAGTTTTCGGCCCTGATTTTGGGGGGAGGTTGCCTGAAGGCGAAGGGCTGATTGCCATTTTCACTCGGCATCTCACACCCTATGTTCTAAAATATGTTCTGGAATATCATCCTGGCTTCCCGGGGGGAAGCACAGAAATGTCTTTCTTTAAACCTTTGTTTTTAGTTGTGAAATGGAACAAAAGTTGCCCAGCACGTCATGACAGAGCCCCCGTGAGCCGACCCGAGGCCCGGAGGGGGTGTGGCTTCCGGTTGTGAAACCGCACAGAACCCCCCCCCCACAGAGCGTTGGCGCTGGACTCTGCTCGTCCTCGCCCCCACCCAGCGGCCTCGCCCCCTGCCCTGAGCATCGGGCAGGGCTGGGCCGTGTGGGGGTCACAACTTGGAGGGGCGCTGCTGGCGTCAGCACTGGGAGGCCACATGTCAGCACCAAGGTTGAGAAGCCGAGCTATATATGTGGCGATTTATTTCTTTATTACGAATAATTTGGGTACTTTTTTGTAATGGTTGTTTTTGAGAGCGAGAGCCCACCAGTGGGGGAGGGGCGGAGAGGGGGAGACCATCTAAGGGGGCTCCAGGCTCCGAGCCGTCGGCACTGAGCCAGACGCGGGGCTCGAGCCCACGAACCGTGAGATCACGACCCGAGCCGGACTCGGACGCCGCCCAGGGGCCCTGGTCCGTCTGTTCTGACGTGGCGGTTGTGCCCATGCGCACGGGGCTCTCCTGGTCGCGTGCTCTGAGCAGGGTTTGTCGTCTCCGGAGGACCGAGGAGCTCAAAGCCCGGCTGCGGCAGGCCGGGGGCTCCCCGTGTCTCCCACTAAATGAGGACCTGAGCTGGTCCTTGCTGCTGTCCCCGGTGCCTGTGTCGTGAAGCCCCCATCGGGGGGCGCTGTCTCCTGCCTTTTCCCTGTTTTGGGGTGGGGGGCAGGGGGTGCAGTGGGCTGTTACGGGCCCACAGGTGCGTGTGGCCAGGAGCCGTCTTCCCCTCACTCCGCACCCCTCCCTCAGCCTCGGGTGTCCAGGCCCACCTCCAGGCTTCCCGTTCTTCTAGAACGCTCCTCCCTAGCTGCTTTCCGAGGGAAAGACGAAGCCTGCTTGCTCACCGCTTTCCCTGCAAACCCCTCACTGCGCCCGCCTCACAGGGTCCGCCGTCTGCCTCTTGTGCCGGTTGGAGAAAGACGGGGGTCTTCCAAGGCTCCCTCTAAGCCGGGGGCAGCGCTGGCCCCAGGCCCCGGGACAGAAGGGCCCTCCCCGGGGGTGGGGGAGGGGGCGCCTCCATCTAGTGCTGTCCTGCTAATCCGCTTCTCAGAGGCTCGAGGGACACAAGAGGGAGAGATGTCTGGAGGCCCAGCATTCCAGGGTGGTGGCCCCGGTCACTGGCAGGAAGTCAGCAGCCATCCGTGCCAGAGCCTCTCGAGGGGCCCTGGCACCCACACGTGCAGCCTCAGGGATGGCTGGCAGGGCCTCCAGCTGCAGGTGTGGCCCTGCGGGCATCCTGCCCGTGCTCAGGCTCCTCCAGCCCGGACGCAGGTGGACGCTGGGCACAGAGCACAGCGGACTCTGTTCTTAGAGTGTGTGTGGGGGTGGGGGGGCCTCTCCCTGACACCTCCGCACACACAGCCCGGACAGGGACGGCGCTGCCCCTGTGGTGGGTTGTATGACCCCAGGAGACACTGGCCGGGATGGTGCGCTCGCGCTGGAGCGTCTGTGGGATGGGCGCCCGCCTGTGCCACAGGGTCCAGAGGCGGGGGCGGGGGAGGGGGGCGCCCACACCCTCCACGCGCACCGCTGGCAGGCGCAGGGCTTGAAGTGCCACCGCCGACCGTGCACTTGGGCACCAGCTGCGGAGAGGGAAGCTGCGCTCTCTGCTCCCCACGGAAGGACACCCCCCTGCCCCCACGCGGGGACTGGGCTGGGCCCGCAGGGGTGGAGGGCAGGGTCCAGGAAGCAGAGAGGCCCAGCGAGGTGCGGGGCTGAGGGGCGAAGGTGCATCTTGCTGGGGGGCCTTGGAAGGAGCCACTTTGAGAGTCCTTGCGCAGAGGCGGCCCAGCCCCCTCCCAGCCCCCGGCGTCTCCCCCCCCCCCCCCCCCCCCCCCCCCCCCCCCCCCCCCCCCCCCCCCCCGGGCAGGGCAGGGCGGCTCCGCACCTGGCCTCCCACTCCTGCGCTCCCCGTGAGGACCCTGCACCGCTGCAGCTTGGGTCCCGCTTCCTTCAGGGTGGGGAGGGGCAGGATGGGAAGGGCACAGGGATCCCCACCCCCACCCGCCAGCAGCAATTAAAAGGTAGTAGTAACTGGGGAGCCAAGAAGTTGGAGGCAGAGGGGCGGGGCGCCCCCCCCCCGAACGGGCCTGTTGTGTACAAAGAGCATTTAATTAATTTATTTATTTCTTTACACATAACTGAAGTGATGTTACAGTACATAAGTTATTTACAACTGTGCAGTAATGTGTTGCAAAATAAATTATCTAGAAGGCAGCAAAAGTACATTGTGAATGTGTATAAAACTGTACAGCGCTTACGGGTACACTTTTTATATGATTATTGGCTCTGTAGTGTTTCAAGTTACGTTCTCAGAAAGAGAAACAAAATGCCCAAGATTAAAGGAAAAAATATACAAACCACGTGGATTTGACTCCATTAAAAACACAACCCGAGCGTCCCTCTGTGGCGGGCGCGCGTCCCTCTGTGGCGGGCGCGCGGCCGCAGCGTCCCAGCCGTCGGACCCAGAGGTCACTGTCCATGAGGGCTGGACGCCTGAATTTTATTTCTTTCAGTCGATCAGAATGGAACAAGAAATTGTAAAAAATACACTCCGCTCTGCAGCTCCCGAGACGCCCGTGCGGCCGGCCGGAAAAGCGCAGCCGAGTCCTCCCGCGGCGGCGGCTCCCGGGGCCGCGGGCGGCGTCTCTCCCCAGACGTCCCGGCCTGAAGGACAAGGTCTCCCTGCACCGCCTGGACTCGGCAGCGGCGCCGGGCAGACGAGTGTGGCCCTGGCCTGTGTCCCGTGTGGCCCTCGGGGGGGTGTCAGGCCGGCAGAAGCACGAAGTCGTCGTTGACGTCGACCATGGGCACGTAGAAGGAGGGCACCTCGTTCACGCACAGGGACTTGTGCCCGGCGGGGTCCAGCTCCTGGACCTTCAGCTGCCACTCCATCCTCTGCACGGCGTTGAGGGCGGCCGCCTCGTGCTGCTGCCGCATCAGGAGACACGTCTGCAGGGAAGGCGACAGGTGAGGCGAGACGCCGGTCCTCCCCCGCGCCCTGCCCGTGCCGCCCGGCCCACCCCCGGGCGTTGCAGGAGTCTGACAGTGTCCCTTCGTGCTCCTTTACGGCCGGCCACCTGTCACCTAGGCCGGGAGCCTCTGGTATTCGTGGGCGCTGAGCGCCGGCAGCTGGTTCTTGGGGGCAGCGCCGTGTCCACCCCATACCCGGGGGGGCGAGGGGGGGGGCGCACAAAGGTGGCGGCGGAACAGGGACTCTAACAGGACCACCGAGGGGGCGCGGAGCGGACGCAGCGCACGCGGACAGAGGCGGGTGCGCAGCGACGTCACAGCAGCCCTGCCCAGATGTGTGCAGACGCGTTTGCGGCCGAGAATCACCACGTCTCATCTGCCTTAAGATAATTCCGGGTGTGCGGAGGGCGCGGGAGGCAGGAAGGCCGCGGTGCGGCCACGTCCCTGAGCGCGGGCAGAGTCCACCTACTTCGCTCATTTTTCTACCCACCTTTTCTCCTAACTGGTTCTGTAAGTTCTCTGTACGTTCAGGGCACGGGGCTCACGTGGCATTTCTACCGCACGACGTCCGTGGGAACGTCAGCCTCCCCTGTCCTGCTCTAGGACAGCCTCCCCCGTGCGCCCCCATCTTGGAGCTTCCCGGGCACCAGCCCGGGACCCTGGACGCCACGCGGGCCCTTCTGCTCTGGGCTCTGGCTTCGTCGCGCCAGCACCTGCCCGTGTGCGCTGCTGCGGCGCCGTGGCTGAGGGTCAGCGAGCGAGGGGACGCAGCAGGTAAGGCTGGCATCCTCTCCCAGAGCAGCCCCCAGGGCGGGGGTGCGCCGCTTCCGCGCTACTCTCTCTAGCTCCCACCCCTGCTCCCTGGCTGCTGCACTGGTCAGCACGTCCCGAGCAGTGGTGAAGGGTGTGTGCTGTGACCTTTGAGGAGGGCTCAAGGTGGGCTCCCACAGAGGTCTGACCGCCAGCTGGTGACAGGAGCTGCTCCCCGCACACCTGGACAGGAGGGAAGACACTCTAAGGAGGATACATGGGGGCGGGGAGACCTCAGCTCCCTGAAGGGTCGGACGCTGTCACTTGCACACGGGGGCCCGGCCGCCGCCGGCCCGCCCGCCCCCGCCGCCCGGGGGCACGAGGTCCCCACCTTCATGCGGTCGTACTTGTCGTCCACGTCCTGCAGCCAGGAGATGAACTGGCGCGCGTTGAAGCGGTCGCGCACGGACTTGTTCTCGTCGCCCTGAGGGGGAGAGACGTGGACGCTGGGCGGGGGGGGGGGGGGGGGAAGCCCTGGGCTGCGCGCCCCCCCCCCCAGCAGGGAGCTCTGCTGGCGTGTCCCCAGGCGGCCGCTGCGTGCACACAGGGACGCCCTCAGTCCCCTGGGAGGCCAGGAGCACGCGCACAGTGAGGCTGGCAGGGGCATCGACTTTAATATCTTCTGTTTGTGATTTTCTTTCAAAAGGGCTGAGAGGGCGGGGGTGCCAGCTCGACGCCCCTGCCCCCTGCACACAGCCCTGTGCCCGGCCGGGCCCGCGGGCAGGCGAAGCCTCAGGCCGGCGGAGGGCGGGGGCTGGCGGGCTCGCCGGCTGGGGTCTGGGCGGTCAGCATCGGGGTCTCTCTGGCGAGGCCCCTGGGAGGGCAGAGGCTGCAGCTGGAACCTCTGCCCTGCTCGTGCTCCGAAGCAGCCCTGTCCTTTGACACTTTGTGGGCTATCATTTTGCTCTAGACAAATTCTGTTAGTCGTAATATGATAAATTGGGAAGGCTTAAAAATTTTTTTTTGACATTTATCCATTATCGAGAGAGCAGGGTGCAGGGGCGGCACAGAGAGGGAGACACAGAATCCGAAGCAGGCTCCAGGCTGTCAGCACAGAGCCCGATGTGGGGCTCGAACTCACTAACTATGAGATGACCTGAGCCAAAGTCAGACGCCCAACTGACTGAGCCACCCAGGTGCCCTAAATTGAGGAAGTTAAAAAAATTTTTAATTTTTTGTAGGCTCCACACCCAGCGCAGGGCTCAAACTCATGACCTCAGGCACCCCTAGTGGGGAAAGTTTTTGAGATCTATTTTTAAAAGACTGTAAGTGAATGCAAAATCCTTCATGCAAAAATAGAGTTTTTAAAAATCACGAACCACCTATGTGTGCACGCAGCCAAGCTGAGGATGCTGCCCGGAGCCCCAAGGGTCCACGGTGGCCAGGGGACAGGAAGACCCTTTGGACAGGCCCAAAATGGTACATTCGGGGTTGGGTTGTTTTTAAAAAGTCTTGGTGACAGCTGGGGAAGAGAACAGATCAGGGAGTAAACCCATGACAGTGACCCCAGGCCTGAGAGCGTGGGAGGCGGTCAGCAGAGGTGCAGGGACACCGCAGGTCCGCCCCGGGCGTGGCCAGGGGGTCCGCTGCAGCAGGCTCCGGCCCTGCCCCCCGCTGCCGCGGGACAGTGGCCCAGATAGGGCTCATCGTATGCTCGTTTCAGAGGAAAACTGAAAGAACCCCCAGTGCCCGCGAGGAGCCAGGACCCGGCCGGCGGCCCCGCACCTGGCTCTCCAGCGGCATGTTGTAGACCTCGGAGTCGAGCAGCATGGTGCAGGCGCTGAAGGGCACCGCCTGGTTCGCGATGGTCCTGGCCGCCCGGCAGTGGACCCGCAGGATCTCCTGCTCGCAGGACACGATGAGCTTCTCCTGGGGGAGAGAGGCCGGATGACGCAGGCCTCGCTCGGCCCGCCGGCCCCGCCCCCCCCCCCCCCGCCCGCCGCCCCCCCCTCTTACCCGCTCGATGCTGTGCTGCAGGCGCAGCTTCCCCCTCACGGCCTCCTGCTGCTTGAAGAGCTCCTTCAGGGGCTCCGCCAGGGAGGGAGGGGGTGCGATCTGCAAGCACGTGAAGGGGGGGGGGGTGAGGCCGTGACCCTGCACCAGGAACGCTGACCCCACCCGCTCAAAGGACTCAGCCCTGAGACGTGCCCTCGGGCCGGGAGACAAGTCCAGGAATGCCTGGCGTCGGCCCGTCCACCGCCCCGACCCGGGCGCCTTGCGGTGCGGCGGAGGGAAACCGCTGTTCTACAGAAAGGAAGGGGGAGCCCCAGTGGGAAACAAGTTACCCAAACCACAGCAACCCCTCCTATTCTATTTTCTGAACTTTCCACGAAAATCATGGTGTTCTGTTTTGAAAATCAAAATTTAAACAAAAGGGCAACCAGACATCCTGCTGGGCGCTCTGCCTGGCGAAGCGCCAGCTCAGACACCACCTTCCAGAACACACCATCCAGTGTGACCCTCCTGTAAGAGGGGGTAGGTCTGCGCTGAGACGGGCTTCATGGGCTGCAGGCCTAGGCGGTCCCCAGGAAGGTCAGGCCTGGCTGGTCCATCCTGGCCAGTGGGCTCCGGACAGCTGTGACTGAGGCCGGTTGTGGGCCTAACGGCATAACGAAGTCTGGGCTCTCCTCCAAGGGGGCGGGACAGTCCAAGAAAGCAAAGTGAGTCACCCGCACGCGGGGCACGCCAGGGGCGGGGCGGTGGCTGTGCTGTAGGCGGGCTCCTCCCGGGTGGGGGGAGGAGCCCCCCTCGGACGGCGGGGTCTGCGCCGACAGGGGGCCCCTGGGCCCGCGATGCCCACAGGTGGGCTGGGGGCCTAAGGACAGGCCTGCTGGGTGGGAAGCGCCAGGGCTGCTCAGGGCTCCGTGGTGACGACAATGGAGGCCTGGCCTTGGGTTGGCAACCTGGGGCCGCTGGAAACACGAGCGTTACACTGGGGCGTTAAAGGGGCCGAGAGGAGACCCTCGCCGGCGGGACCGGGTCGCAGCTGGGTGACGGCGGACGGGGCGCGCGGTGACCCACGGGGCCCCGGACGAGGAGCAGACACGTGACCCACCACGAAAGACAGAGCCAGGCCAGCAGGTCTCCCGCCTCCGGGGACCCCCGCGCTGGGGGCCGGCCCCCCGACTCACCACGGGGATGTGCAGCTTGCTGAGCGGCTTGCCGTCCAGGAGGTAGGAGCCCGTGTAGGTGACGTACTCGGCGTAGCACTGGGGCGCCTGCGGGCTGATGTAGCAGAGGATCTTGCGCTTCTCCTCGATCTTCTTCCTGATCTGCAGGTACTCGAAGTAGGGGTTGGACCTGTCGCTGTGGTACGGCTCGATGTCGTCCAGCTTGATGGCGTCCACGATGGCGGCCAGCGTCTGCTGGATCACCTCCCGCGTCTGCTGCGTGGACGTGTTCATCTGCTGCGGCAGCGGCTGGCCGGAGCGCTGGAAGCGGCGCTTGCGCGGGTGCTGGGCCTGCGGGTCGTCCTCCTCGCAGCAGCGACCCTTGGCGCGGGGCGCGGGCGCGGGCTCCTTCTCGGCGGGCGGCGAGCTCTGCTTGCTCTGGTTGGCCAGCATCTGGGCCCGGTTCCTCGTCATGCGCTGGGGGACCTCCTCCGCCTTGGGCGCCTTCGGGGCTTCGGCGGTGGGTCTGGGCTCGGGGTCTGAGGCCTCGAGCTGGACGCCGCCCCCGGGTCCCTCGAGACCGGCCCCGTCCACCGCGTGCGCCTGCGCCGAGCTCTCCGCGGGGGCGTCAGGCGTGCCGTGGGGCGCAGCTGGGGGGTCCGGGCCCTCGGCCGCCTCGTCTGCGCTCGCTGCGGGATGCTGCTCCGGGGGCGCCGGCACGGGCCCCAGGCTGCAGCCCGAGTCCTCGGGGGGTACACTACCCTCTGACGGGCCCCCTGCTCCAACCGTGCTTTCCACCATCACGTCCGGCGCGGGCTCCTCTACCGGCTTGGGCTCCGGCTCGGCGGGGGTCCGGGGAGCCGCCTGGCCGGGGGGCAACAAGGGCTGCTCCTCAGCAGCTGCTGCGGGGACCTCCCCGGTGCCCGGGACCGCAGGGGGCCCCGTGGGGGTGTTCTCTGGGGGACCGAGGGGAGCCTCTTCTACGGGTTCTGTTTCAACATCAGAAACGTCCTTAGCTTGAAGAGGAAGCTCGGGCAGAGAGAAGGGCCCCAGGTCCAAGTCGTCCTCGGAGTTGGGGAAGCCATCAGGCCAGGGCACCGGCTCCACCTGGCCGAGGGCCGACAGGTCATGCCCGTTTTCCAGGAAGTTAGTTTGCACGGGTGCCAGAGCCTCCACCTGAGTCACGGCACCCAAACACGCAGGCTCTGGGGCCGCGTCGGGGGGCACGTCGGGCAGCGGTTTGCAATTGGTGAAAAAGGGCTCCAGCCTGGAAGGAGTGGGAAAGGGGGCTGGTTCTTCTGGGGTGGGGACAGCGGCCGGGACCACTTCAGCCCCATCGCCTTTGGCACCCTCGAGTCCAGGCTCAGTGGCCGACAGAGGGTATGAGTCAGGGGAGCCTGGGTAAGGGGGCTCTGTGGGGCCAAAGGGCCCTGGGGCAGCAGGGTGGAGGGCCTCGGTGGGGCAGAAATGCTGCGGGGACTCTGGCAGGTGCTGTGGGGACTTAAGCAGCAGGTCCGGCCCCACCGGCCAGCTGACAGGGTTCTCGGGGGTGCCCCCGATCAGGCCGCAGGACAGGCCCTGCTCTGAGGCGGCCGGGTGCGCCCACTCGACGGGCTCCTCCGTGATGACCGTGCTGAAGGGGCCCTCGTCCAGCGGCTCCAGGTAGCTGGGCTCCGGGGGGATGATGGCGGCGGTGGCCTGCTGGTCCTCCGTGGCATCCAGGGGAATGCCCAGGTCCGGCGGGAGGGCCCCCTCCATGGACGGGGCCAAGAGCTCGTCTCTGTGCGAAGGGGGGGACTTTGCTTGTAAACCAGAGAAGGCACCCTCTGGGGAGGGGGTGACGTTGACCACAGCCGCAGGCGGGCAGTGCAGAGCGTCTGCTTTGGGGGAGGGGATGCCGTAGTCCGGGGAGTAGTACCCCGGGGACATGCAGGCGAACTTTTCGGCGGGACCTGGGGGCACAGGGGCCTTGTCGTCCAGGCGCTGCCCTGGCGAGTCATAACTGGACGCGGTGGGGACGCTCTGCTGTCTGAACAGCTTGTCCCCAGTGCTGAATTCTCCCTCGGGGCTCCTCCTGATGTCGACGGACACGGAACGGTAAAGGCTCGTGCACAGCGGCCTCGTGGGCGTCTGGCTCGCGGTCTCCGGCGTCCCACTCGCCGCCACAGAGAACCTGTCGAAAAAAGAGGGGGAGCAGGCGCTGGCGGACGTGCTGGAGGCGGGCTGGGGGTCAGCGCAGTCGAAAATGAGGTCGGAGTCGTCGGCGCTGCAGGACGGGGTCCGGGGCGTGTGCATGGCCTCCTCGTAGCTGGGGCCCGACACCACGGCCGCGGGCGCGGGCACCCCCGTGGGCCGGCCCTGCTCCGGCCTTGGGGAGGCGGGCAGCACCTCCTTCATGTGCGGCCCCGCCAGCCAGTCCCTGGCGTCGGCGGCCGGCCCCGGGCGGGGCTTGCTCTCCGCGGCCGGCAGGGCCGCCGCGGGCTCCTTGAGCCTCCGGTCCCTCGGGGCGGGCTCCGGCGCCGGCGGCTTCTTCGCGGGCGGGTCGGGGCCCTTCCTGCGTGCGTCCTCGGGGGCCTTCGGCCGCTCCTTGAGCTTCGGGTCCCCGGACCGGTGCCGCATCTTCTCCATCTGCTTCATCCTCTCCTTGTGCCGCTTGTGCCGCGCCTCCACCTCCAGGTCCTTCTGGGACAGCATGCGCTCGAAGCTGGTCATCATCAGGTCGCCGTCGCCCAGGAGCTTCTCCCGGGGCCGGGCGTCCCTCTTGCCCGGGTCTCGGGACGCCGGCAGCTTGTCGTTCCCGTTGCCGACCTTCGTCGAGTCACCCTTCTCCTTCTCCGCATTCTCCTTGAGCTTCTCCTTCGGTTTGGTCTCTCCGAGTTTGAGGCCCTCGTCCCGGGACTTGTCTCGGAGCGCGTTCGGAGGGTTGTCCTTGTCCCTGGCCGCGGGCTTCGGCTCGTCCCTGTGGTGGCGCTCCCGGTGCCGCTCCCGCTCGTCCCGCCACCTCTCGCGGTGCCGCTCCCGCCGCCTCTTCTCCTTGAGGGCGCCGGCGCCGAACGGCTTCAGCTCCTTCTCCGCCTTCTTGGAAGGCTCCCGCTCGTAGTCGTTTTTCTCCTTCTTCTCAGCGGCCAGCAGCTCCATGGTTTTCTCTAGCTCGTCTTCTGCGTCCACCTTCGCGCCGTAAGGGACCCCGTAGGCGTCGGCGTCCGAGAAGTCCCTGTCGTACGGGCCGGGGTCCTTCCTGCTGCCGGGGTCCTTGTGGTCGTCACTCTTGTCTCTCTTCTCACACTTGTCCTTCTTGACTCTCTCCCGCTCGTGGCTTTTCTTGGACGAGGACGAAGAGTGTCTGTGCCTTTCCCTCTCCTTGACCTTCTCCTCCGGGGGCTCCGTGAAGGCCGCCTCCAGGAGGGCGCTCAGGCCTGGCTCCTGCCCGCGGTCGGTGAAGCTGTCGGAGGACACCTCGCTGGCCTTGTCGTTGGAGTCCTCCCTGTACGCGTGCAGAGCCTCCTCCTCCAGCCTCTCCAGCAGGCTCCTCTCCGCCTCGGTGCTCCGGGACGCCTTCCTGTCCCGGCAGTGCTCCCGGTCCGGCCTCTCGCGGTGCCTGCTCCTGGCCTTGTCCTCGGCCGCGGGCTTCCGCTCCATCTTCTCAGGGGGCTTCTGTTTGTTCTTCTTCTCCTGAGCGGGGTCGGCCGGCGCGCGCTCTCTCCTGTCCTTGTCCTTCTTGTCCTTGTGCTTCTCCAGGATCTTGTCTTTCTTGTCTTTCGCCCCTTCCGCGGCTCCCTTCTCCTTTTTCTTTTCTCGGAGCTCTCGATCTTTCTGCTTCTCGGAGTGCTGCCGGTCGGCAGAGTGCTTCCGGTGCCGGTCAGCGTCCTGGGGGCCGTCCGCCCGCGGCGTGTCCCCGGCGTCCCCGAGTCGGAGCCCGCCAGCCGTGAACTCGTCCTTCTCGTCCTCACTTTCGTCCGTGAAGATGTCGGCGATGTACCAGCTCTTCTCCTTGCCCTTCTTCTCGTCCTTCTTCTCCGGGAAGTCCTCGGGGAGAAGCCCTGGGAAGCCCTTGTCCCTCCGCTCTTTCCCCTGCTCCAGAGGCGCTCTCCTCTCCTTGTCTTTGTGCTTCTCCTTGGGGTCTTTCTTCTCTTTGAAGCACCTGTCAAGTTCCTTGTCCTTCTGACATTTCTCCAGGAGAGACTTTTCGCTTTTATCTTTGTCACTGGACTTGTCTTTGTATTTCTCTAGTTTCCCCTTGTCCTTCCTCTCCTTGTCCCTCCCCACGTGGAGCCGCTCCCAGGGCTCTGGGCCCTTCCCGAAGTCACAGTCGGGCCTGTCCTTGAAGCCCGCCTCGCCGCTCGGCTCCCGCGGCTCCTCCCGGTGGGCCTCCTCGGGCTTGGGCCTGCCGTCCTTCCGCTCCTTGGCGGCCTCGAGGGGATCCTTCCTGTCCCGCCCACTCTCGGCAGACTCCCTCCGCTTCTTGTCCTTGTCGGGGAGGCAGCCGGGGACGCCCTTGTGCTTGTCCGCCTGCTCCCTCCTCCTCTCCGAACTCTTGTCCAGACAGTCCCTGTCCTTCTTCCTGAAGAAGGCGTCCCTATCGCCGCGCCGGTCCCCATAGTCTCGCTTCTCGCGGCCCCGGCTCTCCCGCTTCTTCTCCTTGCTGTCCTCCTTCACGGTCTCCAGGATCAGTCTGGCCACAGGGTCACTTTTAACGTCCCTGTAGTCCGTCACTGGAGAATCCCAGCTGTCGTCTCCTTTGAAATCGAAGGAGGACTCGGACAGGTCCGAGAGCCACCGGTCCTGCTGGTCGTCGGAGAGGCTGAATTTGGTGTCCTCGCTGTCCAGAAACTGACTCTTGTTACAGTACTCGTCGAAAGCGGAGGCGTCTTCCCTGTAAGCTTTTTCTTTTTTCAGTTTTTCTTTCTCTTCCTTGAAAGCCTTCTCCTTCTCCTTCAGACTCCTGTCCTCCTTACAGTCATTCTTCTTCTCTAACTTGGCGGCCCGGTCTTTGGACTTCTTCTTCCTTTCCTCTCTGTAGAGCCTCAGTCTCTCCTCTTTGGGGGATTTTTCCTTCGCCAGTTTCTCTTTCTCTGCTCTATTCACACGGTCTTTCTCTTCTCGGAACGACCTGCCCACGTCTTTGATTCTCTTCAGGGACCGTTCATCTTTGGAAGCCTTGGCCACGTCCTCTTTGAAGAGCCACTCCCTGTCTTCCGACTTGACCTTGCCGAGCCGCTCCTCCTTCCGGAAGTGGTCCCTGTCGGGCTTCAGGGCCCTCCCCTTGCTCTCGCTGGAGACGTCGCTGTCCAGGAGGATGGCCTTCTCCGACCGCTGTTTGGAGTCCTCGTACTCGTAAGTGAAACTTTTCAATTTGAGTTCCTGACTGACGGAGCACAGCCCTTTCTCCTTGTTTTTGTGTTTGTGTTTTGTTTTGTGTTTCTTGACGACCTTCCCCTCCTTGTCCAGCTTGGGGATGGCGCCGTCCACACTGGCGTGGAAAGAGTTCTTCTTGTCCGACAGCACGCCCTGCGGGCCGCCCCGCTTCCTGTGCTCCTGCTTCTTCCGCACAGGCTTCAGCGACTCCGCGCTGGAGCCCTCGGAGGAGCAGTCAGACTCGCTCGTCAGCCGTGTCCTCGTGGAGTCTGACAGAGAGCTGACCTCCGACCAGGCGGGAGAAGAGATGCTTTTCCAGTTGTCTGTCCGCCAGTGCTTGGCGTGCGGGTCCGCGTGGCCGGGGTTATGTTTCTGGGCGGCAGAGCTCCCGTGAGACGAGGTGGAGGAGGCAGACAGAGAGCTGAACAGGGACGGGTCCTTCAGCACCAGCGGGGACTCCTTGAGGCCGCCGGAGCTCCCCGCCGAGTCCCCGTCGTCCTCCCCGCTCTCGGGGGACTCGCTCTCCGACTCGGAGGAGCAGAACTTGTCAGTCCTTTTCCCAAACCGCACTTCTTTGCCTTTTGTCTCCTTCTTCCGCTTCTTTTTCACTTTATTTTTCTCTTTCTGCTGCTTGGAGCTGGAAGGTTCCCGTGCTTTGCTGCTGGGCAGTATCGTGTGCGCCGAGAGCCTCAGTTTCTCTCCTGTCCCCACAGTGACAGCAGCGTCCTCCTCGTCTGACGTGTCTGACAGGATGCGATGAGCCACTTTCTTTGGTGCGATCGTGTTATTTTTAGTGTAACTTTTCACTTCCATTTTGGGTATAGAAATGAAACTATTTGATTTCGTTTCTTTTCTGTAATCCTTTTTCAGTAAGTGTTTGTCGTCCACTGGAGGGACTCTGTCCTGCTCGTCATCCTCATCAAACTCGTACTCGTCCTTGACGGGGGTGACGGTCTTCTGAGGCTCTGGGTTCTTAGCCTTGTGCTTTAGGCCCTTCTCAAACTCAGAGTCTGTGTTGTTGCCGTCAACCGAACTGGACGGTGCGAACGATGGGGCGTCCTCCTCCTCCGAGCTCTCTGCTGGGAACAGGGAGGAAGAGGTCAGAGGCAGAGTCCCAGACGCCCACCGAGCACGCCCGGGGCCGGCGCTCTGCAGACGCAGCCTGGGCTGCCTCCTGGGGGTGGGGAGGGACGTGGGGGGAGGAGGAGAGACCGCTCTTCGCCCGATTTAGGTAAATCAGAGGCCAGCCATGGGCAGGAGGAAATGAGAGGTCGGTCGGTCGGTCGGTCGGTCGGTCGGTCGGTGTGAGGGCGGCCGGCGGCCGCGGACACCCTGGGGGTGGGGTCCTGGCGGTCCGGAAGCCCCCCCCCCCCCGCCCCGCCCCGCAGCCGGCACGCGGCTCCCGGCCACTGACCGGTCGAGCTCTCCTCGCTGGACGTGTAGGTGCCCTTGCCCAGCAGGAGGTTCACCATGGTCGGGGAGCTGGCCACCTTCAGCGGCGTCTCGCCCTTCCTGTTGCTCTGCTGAGGGTTCCCGCCGTAGCGCAGCAGCAGCTTCACCACCTGCAACACAGCAGCCAGCGCGTCGGGCCGCGCCTTCCCGGAGCCCCGCGCCCGGCCGCCCGCGACGGCGGGGGCCCGTGGCCGTGGAAGGGCGGGCTCCGGAGCTCTGGGGGGAAGCCGGGGGTGACAGAACAGAGAAAACAAAGACCGAGCTGCTTGCAAGCAGGTTAATTTTGTGTTCTCGTTTTTTTTAGAATATAAGATCCCCTCTTCCGTGCTCTGGTCGACACGGTAAGAAGGGTGGTCCCGGGAACGACAGACACACCCCAGGTGACCCGTCAGCAGCTCTGCTCCGCTGTCTGCAGCCAGCAAGCGCGCTCGCCACCGCCCTGGCCCAGGGCGCACGCTGCGGCGCGGAAACAACCTTCACGCAGGAAAACCCCGTCGCGCACGTGTCCGTCCTGCTTGGGACGCCACGTGGCTTCCTTGGCTGCCAGGACCCCACTTCCTGGGCACCGGTTTCCCTCGGCCGCTCTGGCAAATCACCAGCCCTCCTCCTCGCCAAGGCTGGGGCTGGTCTCACTGGCCCTACAGACGTGTGGCACCGGCGCCTGCCTTCCTGTGTGGGTGGGGTCTCTTGTGGTGGTGGGACTGGCCCCGTGTCCCTGCCAGCTGCTGGAAGTCACCACATTCCTGGCCCCTTCTGCCAAGGCTGGCAGTGCAGGGCGGGCCGCCCTCACGTCCCCTCCTACCAGGGGGAGGGTTTCTGCTCCCCGGACCCCCAAGGCCACTGGGCCCGTGAGGTAATCCCGGGCCACCCCTGCATGATCCCTTGCTTTCTCCTGTCTGTGAAGTCCCCTTACCACCTGAGGTCACATATTCAGTCCCAGGACAGGGATCCCTCCAGGGGCTGCCACCCTCCCCCCCAATTCCATGGTCTATTCCATAAGACAGTTTTACAGTGACAAACATGGAAGTCAGAGATCACGAGGGTCACCCCGCTCCACCCCACCCCCGCCCCAGGTACTTCTGGCAGGTCCCAGGCGTTTCATAAACTTTTCTAGTATTTCCCCTGAAAGGACCCTTAAAAAATCAAAACACCCACAGTGCCTTTATCCTAACCAGAGCCCTAACATCAAGTACAGAATCTGCGTCCAGGCTCGTCCAGTTGCTGTGGGCGTCTTTTCATTCCTGCCCTCCCCCCACTGTGGTGACCCATCATCGCCACAGTCTGGGCACTAGTTCCCTAGCACCTGCCCACGGCCGCTGGGAGCATCAGAGGTGCGTTCCGGGCCCCAGGCACAGTCCTCCCCAGGCCCGCTGTCCTGGGCGCGGCGTCTCTGGCCAGGGCCTCTTCACGAAGGTCTGGCAACGCCCAGAGCAGGAGCCCTGCCGTCTCCCGCGCGTCTCCTGCTTCAGACGGAGGCAGCCATTTCCCCAAGGGGCCGAGCCCTCCAGGGGAGACCGCGCACTCGGGCCCTCACTGCGCCTGGACTGGTTACAAGGGTCCCCCCATGTCCTGGCTACCCCCTTCTCAGTGCTCCATCCACAGTAAATACCACAGGGACAGGCCAGGCCCAGCAGCGGCCCCCCCAACGCACCTCCCCCTCCGCGGGAGCGATCGCCCTCCTCCTCAGACCTGGCCAGCACTGGGCCCTGTCACAGGGAGAAAGAGGCCAGCTGGGTGCTGACCCAGGATGAGCAAGGTGGGCTGGCCGGCGAGGACGGCCCTGGGGGCGGGGGCCCACCTTGTAGTGCCCGTTGTTGGCGGCGTCGTGCAGGGGCGTGTCGTCATCCAGGCCCTTGGTGTTCACCTCTGCGCCCGCGGCCAGCAGCTGCTTGGCGACGTCGTAGTAGCCCCGGTTACACGCCTCGTGCAGCGCCGTCCAGCCTGGAAACAGACGCTTAGGGCCTATGTTATTTAATCCTCGAGAACGCTGTTCCCGTCCCCAGGCGGCACCCTGCGCGGCCTTTCCAGGGGCACCTCGTCTGCAGCTTGCTAACCTTCCCGATTAACCGTCTACAAGGCGTGATCTGGGGCAGAGGACTTGTCATGGGTGGTGGTCTCAACCCAACGAACCTGGCCACAGGCGCAGAGCGCGCAGGGGGAGAGGCAGAGAGGGCTGTGGGGGGTGTGGCAGGGCTCGGGTTTGGAAACTCGCCCGCTGTGCAGTACACGGCTGAGGCCACACGGGAAAGGCTTCCACCACAGCCCTGACCGTCCACCAGGTGGCATGGCCTCAGATGTCAGTGTGCACGCCGGGCCGCCCCTGTGGACACAGATTCTAGTGCTTTGGAAAATACCGAGTTAGGAAAATTGTTTTTTAAAAAACGGTGCTAACATAGGTTTGGGTCAGAAGCCCCACCGCCTGGGGCAGGGGGAAAGTCTGCCCCCTCCTGCACTCAGGACCCATGGCTGTGACTGCAAGGGCGCTATTCTGCGAGGCGCCGGTGGGACTCCGCCGCGGCCACGGGGCCCTCAGAGCAAACACAGCCTGGCTGCCTTCGGCCAGGGAGGCGCGCCCACGTCCCCTCGGGGAGACGGTTCCTCCCTGGGGGGTGCGGCCCCCAGACTGACAGGCGGACACATCTGAACACACCAGGGGTGTGACTGCTCTTCCACAGAGCTGGGGTCTACACAACACAGCAGGGTGGCATTGAAGAATTCCCCAGTTCTCTCAAAAATAGTAAGAAGTAAGAAATCGATCTTGTTTTGAGACCCTCCCGGGACCACCCACTCCTCCTCCTCGGCAGGAACAGCACGTGCCCCGGTGCAAGGTCTGCCCCCGCCCCCCGCCCCCCCCCCCGGCAGGCGGGGCGGGGCTGGGGGTGCTGCCCGCTCACCTGCGAAGTCCTTGACGTTGACGTCGGCGCCCTCGCCGATGAGCTCCTTGATGCGCCGGGCGTCCCCGCGGATGGCCGCGCGGTGCAGCCGCGTCTCCCCGCGCTCGTTGCGCTTGTTCACCTTGTCTTTGGTTTTCGAGGCAGAGTTGGGCGTCCCCTTCTGACACACTGTGGACTGGGAGGGGTGCTTTGGTGTCGTGTCTACTGCAGGCCAAGGAGAGGACAGCAGGGCGTCACTGGGCGTGCCCGGGACCCGGCCGCTGCCGCGGGGGCTGGGCGCGCGCTCACCTGGGCTGTTGGCGGACTCCTCGGCCGTCATCTGCATGAGGAGCGCCACCTGCTGGCGCTCGGAGAGGGGGTAGCCGGCCCGGATCCCAGACAGCCCCATGCCGAACAGCAGCCCGGCCTTCCGGGGGACGGGCTCCTTCTTAATCCTCTTCCGCTCAGGACCCTGCTTCTCTGTGAGGCGTGGAGGAGACAGGGGGACAGTTCATGCCCCGCGGCCCTCGGAACCCGCAGCCTCACCTGGCATCGCGGAGCCCCCGCCTCCCGCCTCACAGCTCACGGGGAAAGGGCAGGAACAGGGGTGGCAGCACCGAGCCGCCCGTCATCACCTCCAGCGGCAACAGAGACAAGTCCGACACCGTGTCATCAGCCAGTGAAGCCAGCCCCGCCTCGGCCCCCACCGGCCAGTCACTCCTCTCCGGGGCCTCCCCAGACCGGCCCCCACGCCAGGCGGCGGGTGGGGCGGCCCGGCACCGGGGTCCTGACTCACGCAGGACAGGTCTCCATCTATTAAATACATGTGTCCACACTCGATTCCTCCTTCCCCGTCCCGCCTCCAAACAGTGCAGATAGAAATGGCAAACAGTTTAGAAATACATAAATAGATCAAGGCCGACTTGTCAGTACTGTACCTTTCTTCTTGCTTCTAGGGACCTCCATCTCATGCCGTGGCCCTTCGAGGAGCGACCCAGCCTTGCAGTACCACGACATGGACTGAGCTGGAGGCATCTAAAGGCATCAACACAGAGCACTAACCAGACACGATGGAACAGCTCAGCCGTTCCGCCTCCGCCTCCTCGGAACGCACACATCCTCCACTTGTCTGACCCATTACAGAACTCCCTGCCGGCCCTGAGCACAAACACACCATGTGGTTTCTTTCTGGAAGAGGCAGGAGGAAGGGACAGAAAACACCCCCCCGACCCCGACTCCATGAACCAGGAGCCAAAGCTCGCTTGCCTCCTTCACCCTCGTGCCCCTCCTTCTGGGGATTTCGGGATCCACCAGGTGCCTGGAGCCCTCCCCGCACTGCCCTGTGCGTGCCGGGTGGGGCCCTGGTGTGGGGGCTGGGCTGTTTGGGGGGGGGGGTTCTAGGTCACAGGGTACAGACTGCAGCCAGGGAAGTAGGGTCACCATGGGAGGCTTGGGGCCCTGAGACCTTTCTCTGGGTTGTGGCGGGGGGCGGGGCCTCCTGCTCTCCACTCTGCGCATGCGAGCGGCCCCTCCAGGCTTGCTGGCTGGCTCAGGTCTGCCCCAGGGAGGTGGGTGCCGCCTGAGAGAGGCGGACGGGACAGGCTCCAGTGCGCCCTGCCTGCCCGGCTCCAGGACGACATCCCCGGCCCCACAGATGTGTCATTTTCCATTTTCTCGGGAAGAGTTTTCTGTGAGCTACTTCCTTAGAGATGCTCCCATCGGCCCTTTCAGAAACCACAGCTGCGACTTGCTGAGACACACATTCTCAGGCGCCTGGCAACCATTATCCTCAACCAACCCATCAGGCACAGGTCCAAGAAAGCAAGTAAGTTCCAGAACGCTCCTCATCAGTGACCAAGGACCCCCGCTTATCCACCCTGTCCCCTGTTTCACCTACAAGCTGGTAGAGGCAGGGGTGAGGCTGGCAGCCTCCCTGGAGCCTCTGCACAGGGTGAGGAACGACCCAGCAGCAGGCCTGCCCGGTGGCCCCACGAGATCCCAAGAAGTTAAGCCACACTTTCACAGTCACTCGGGCCCACAGAGCCTGAATCAGGGCTTTGGTTTAAAAGTTCTCACATGGCTGAGTGCTCTACTAACCCATCTCTCTCCTCCCCTCCAGTGACCGCCGTGCCCTGCACCGGTCCCCTGCACGTCCCCATGGACGGACAATGACAGAAACAAGGCCCGCGCCTCCAGGCCGACCTCACTCTATGATGAGAACAGGGGTGAAACTTTCAGGTGCCCGCCAGCTCCGTTTTTCCACCATGGGGCCCTGGTGCCAGGGCAGCAGGAGGAAGGCATGTGCACACTGCCCTGCCCCGCAGTCCCCTGGGAATTACCGCTTAGTCTCAAATCACTGGAGCCTCCAGCTTCTCAGGGCCCCTGCCGCCTCCCCTGGGGCAATGCAGACAGGAAAGCCCACCGGAGGAGGGAGACGGCTTTGGGGCCGTCCCAGGGCCGTGCAACCTCAGGACAGACCGCCCCATGACTCTGAGGTGGCACAGTGACAGGGCACAAGTGACTCCCCAGAGATTGGGGGGAGGGGTATGGAAGCAAGGAGGGCCTTCCTGGGAGCAGCGGCTGAAAACCGCCCAGGGCCTCACAGAACGTGTCCCCCGCTGCGGAGGGGGCATGCCAGCACCACCCCGGCCCGTGGTCTCAGGAGGAGACAGTGCGTAGGGAGGCCCCAGGCCCCACTGGGCCCCCCTTCCCTCTGTGGCCAGGAGCTCAGGACGAGGCTGGACGACGCTCTCTGGGAGGGGCCTTCTACGGCCCACCTGCCCACACAGGTCTCCCGGGGTGTGAACAGGACATGTTCCGAGGCTCACCACAGGAAAAAACCCCAAATATAATCACATCTGTTAAGATGCCCTTTTCTTCACCAGCACCTGCGCCTCCCAGGACCCATGGGGCCTGAGTCCAGCCAGGCTGCGTGTGGCCCTGGGTGCAGGGAGCCCAGGGACCTGCACTCAGTGTCTCCTGCCCCTCTTCCCAGCGGCTGTTCTGTCTGGGACGGGGTGTCCACAACTAGGGGGGTGCTGCACAGCCTACTTTTGCACCCCTGGCCCCAGCTGGGGGCCCCCATTTGCCAGAGGAGGAGCTCTGACCTCTCAGAACTCAGGACAGCCTGCGAGCTGCTCTGGCATCCTGCTAGTCTGTGTTTCTAATCTTCTACCAGAAACAAAGCAGAACATGCGGGAACTCCCGGCAGCCTGTGCCAGGCTACAGAGCACGGGCAGCCTGGACGTGCCCCTGGGGGCTCTGCAGGGCCCAGGAAGGAGGCCCACCGCCACCATCCCCTCCACTGACCCCAGCTGTGGTCCCGACACTCCCGCGGGGCAGGTGGGAGATGCTGTTGCAGACGCCTGGACAGTGCCTGTGCATCATCGTCGTCGGGAAGACGCTGATACGACCCCACCGGGGATTTCTATGGTGTGAACGCTGTGGTCGGTGCCGCTGGTGCCACACTGTATCATCGCAGCCCCCCAGTCGGTGGACGCAGGGGTCCCCACTCTCCGCAGCCCATCCCACCAACCCAGGCCTTCCGGAACACACTCCCTCCACGCCCCACAGCAGCTGGTGGGCTGGAGCTCGGCCTTTCGGGGGGGGGGGGGGGACGCTGTAGAGACCCCGGTTCTCAGACTCCACTACTTCCTGCCCCTGTGTCTTCCTCCCCAGCAGGGGTCACCGCAGGGGGTCTGGCACGGGAAGCCTCATGTGCCCGCCGGGCAGGTTCCTCCCTCACTGGAACCAGGCAGCCTGCGCCGGCCTCTGCCACCTGGTCAGCATGTGCTGAGGTGCACACGCGCCCTGATGCGCAAGGACGCCATCTGACGAAGCAAGTCTGCTGCGTCCCTACGTCCCGAACCTCTTTCCTCTTCCTCTTCCTCTCTCCAGACCTCAGCGCCGGCAGCTTCCTTGCTCGTAACTTCCAAGCCATGAATTACTTCTCATGTCACATCTAATGTAATTTTCATTTCCGGGTATTCCCTTTTGTACTTTCAAAGCTCTACGTGGTATTTTCCGCCAGCGCCTTGTTCTTGCTCATGCTTTCGATTCCTCCTTTCTTGCACTCTACCGACCCACGCGCCGTAGCCGGTCATCCCCACACAAGGTGCCCGGGGCTGCTTCCCTCTCAGGATGGCGCTCTTCCTCGTGCTGCGTGGTTCTGACCCGGCACTGGTGTCTGTCTGAACACTGGGGCCGGGACACCACACGGAAGCCCACGTCTCCCGCGGGGACTGGCCGGCGCTCGTTTCCGGGGGCAGCTCTCAAAGCCCGTTGCCCCCTGTGGACGCCAGCTGGAGGAGACAGAGGGCTCTGGCTCAGGGACAGTGCCTTCCAGCCTGAGGTGTCCCTGATGTGGCTCTCAGGGGCCCACCCACTGTGGCCCCAAGGGCCCTGGGGCCGACTCCCACTGTCCTCAGCCCCCAGGGCCCTGGAGCACTACCAGTCCGTCGTTTGGTCATCACTCACCACCTCCGACTTCTGGGCTGTTCGAGAAGAGGGCTTGTTCAGGAGACCGTCCAGCACAGTGGCCCAAAGGAAAGCCTCTAACCCACCTCCCACCACAAAACCATCCAACGTCAACACTGCTTGGACCCCACTCCACAGGAGGGCACCTGGGGGGAGCTCTGGGAAAGCCGACGGCAGGCAGGGTGCTAGGGCAGCGGGGGCACCCACACCGACAGCAGGCCCGACACCGGCGCTAACAGGCCTGGGAGGAGCACTTCCGCCGGGGCCGCGCCCACCTGCAGAAGCCCCGCGTCAGGCCCAAGCCGCATGGGCGTGTCTCCGCCCAGCCTCACACTCAGGTTCCCCAAGTGCTGCGAGCCCAGCACCCAGGGGTCCCCACAGACCTGCACGGGGGCTCTGCAGTTAGGCCTCGCTTTTCCTTCCGTTCTCCTGGTTTGTATCCCCTTCTTTATTAGCACCACTAGTCACTAAGCCCGAGGGGACCTTCAGCAAGCCCCTGGCGTCTCCGGTCTTGGTCTCCTGTATCCAAAATGGGAGGGGCTGGGGGCCTGGCTCTGATGTCTACTTCTGTGGTGCAGGTGGGGTGCTCCCAGGTCACGGGCTGGGTGCCCTCTGCTTGAAGGGGACCCCGGTCCCCATCCACGGATGCTTGGCAATTCAGTGAGGGCTGTCACAGCCGTGAGGAGGAAGCCAGGGTGTGAGAAAGTGATCCTGGCATACACGCCCCGCACAACACAACCTGAAAACCACCGACCCCTTTCACGGCACCGAAGCATGGTGAGAACTTGCAAAACTGAAGTGAAATAAATCACAATCCACACTTGTGCCGCCGTGAGCCATGCCCTCTGTCCTACTGGCCCTGGGCCTGTCTGCACCGGCCTCCGGCCACCCCTCAGCCCCTGCCCCAGCCCCCAGGAGCTCCACTGGGTGGGGTGGCCGCGTTGCAACCCAGGCTCCTCCCAAAGAGGAGTCTGGAAGCTGCAGCCAGCTCCCCTGGACTGCGCCCTGCCCTTCATCGACCATGGTCCTGGGAGTCCTCCCTGTGAGTCACAGAACCAGGGTGGTCGTGAGGGCCGGCTCACCTACGCTGTGTGGACAGCAGGGTCCCGCAGATTTCCGTCTATTCTGCAAATGCAGGACATCAGGCATTTTAAGTATAAAGAGCCTGCCTTGGCCAGTCCACACTCCCCTCTGCACAGGAAGAAACTGCTCAAGTTTAGGGAGGGAAACGATGGAGCCACAGTGTCACTGTGGTGGCACATGCCCTCCCCAGCCAGAGGCCCCCCCAGAGCTCACCCCTGACCACAGGCAGTGCCCGGAGAGCGAGCGAGCGGGCGGAGAAGCCCTTCACGGTCCCGTATGCACCGCCTCCGGCGCACCGCAGGACACGGGGTGGAGACCCCAGGAGCCCTGCAGACACCAACAGTGCAGCCAGAGGCCCTCCCCAAACAGGGCCAGTCCCCAGGGAAAAGTCGCAACAGCCATCCCGTCCAGTCGATACGTGAGAGCCCCCGGACCCCGAGCGCGGAGCACACGAGGGGCTCACCCGTCAGCACTGCTGAATAAACACCCGGACACTGGACACAACAGCGTTTTTCACAAGACAGACGAAAAACAGGAAAAGGTTAACTGTTCAGTGCTCCGAAGGAGACATTCAGGCACAGAGAAGAGGCCGTGCTCTGAAGGGGAGGGGTCCGCGTGGCCCCTGGGGGCTTCAGGAAGGCTCACGTTCACAGGAAGGGATGGAAATCCGCAAGAGGGCAGTAGACTTCTGGAGAAATCGGAAGAGGGTGGCGGGCAAGTACACCAACCTGAACGTTTGCTTACAGATTTTAAGTTGATGGGAAACAATCATATACGAAGTAGACAGATTAGTGTAATCTGAAGCAAGTGCAGACACGGTAGAATTCCGTCACAAACACGGGACGTGGTGAGGGCTGGGCACGCAGGCCTCGGGCCACCTGCCCGGGAGAGGCACCCTGTGAGGCCTCCGCCTCCTTCCTCAGCGGCGACGGGAGGAGCAGGCTCGGAGCTGCTTTTTCCTAGAAGACGCGAGGCCTGCTCTGGGCGCGCACGCGGCCCGCCCTCCTGTGCCCAGGCAGACCTGGTTCTGGAAAGACGGCTGTCCAGGGAGCCTGCGGGCAGCGGCCCGGCTCGGCTCGGGTGCCGAGTGCGTCCAGCTTCCAGCACGGACGAGCTGCGCTGACTGTTGCTGGCAGGCCGCCCCCAGGCCTAAGCACTGTGGAGGTCCTCTCCTGGGGGGCTGGGGACACAGGACAGTGCTCTCCGGCGGCTTGGTGGTCCCTGGGAGGAGGCTCATCAGCCTCTTCTTAGAGGGAGGCACAGCTGAGCAAACTATTTGTCGCTCAGAACTCCACGTTCTGGAGCCTTCGGCCAAGTTCCTCTCTCAGTGGGTGCAGGACCGCGTCTTCCCAGCAGAGGGCGCTGGAGGGACAGGGCAGGAGCAAGGTTGGGCAGGATGGGGACACAAGGGACCCTGAGCAGATGGGGCCTGGCCCCAGCCTGTCACTCGGCAGAGTTCACTTCTCCACTCTGTCCCTGCATGGCGTCTGCGCCCCCCCCAACTCCGTGGGGCGGCACCCGGCTCAGGCACTCTGCCCGCCAGAGGTGCAGACAGCCTCCCCGGCGGCCGGCTCCCCAGTGCCGTGCGTGACAGGACGCACACAGATTCGAGTGTGGAATTTCAGGCTCCTGACACACCCACGGGAGCATCCTCTTACTGGGAAATCTAGCTTTGTCATCCTCACAAAGCAGATGCAGACGATGTAAAATCGGCCCCCAAAATGATCACAATATGAGGGCAAATACTGTATTTCACGTGTATTTAGATTTCTATAGCACAGTCCTTGGCTAGAAAATTCTATTTTCAAAACGTTCTTCCCTTTTTCTTTACCTAACAGGAACTCCCTCCCTGCCTTCACCTGGACCCAAAACTCAGAGAAAACGCGGGCGCTCCCTGCACGCCCCAGAGGGCCCAGGGGGGCTCAGCCTCTCGCTGAAACACTAGCCAGCAACAGACGCATCCAGAAGGCCTGCTGGCAGCCCAAGAGGCCGAGAAGCCAGCATCACGATCACACGGGGGCCGTGAAGAAACCCACCGGTGCAGAGCAGACGGGCAGCCACGCGCCCGCCCAGCGTGTTCTCCCGGGAAGCAGCCGTCACACGGCCTCCCGGACTCACGGCGAGGCTGCGGGGGCGTTTACAGACCATCCCAGAGGCCGGACCCCAATCACACCCTCACCGTCCAGACAGCTCGTGACCAAACAGCACCACCAGGCCCCCCAAACCAAGACATCTCGGCACCGAGAACACGAGAGAGGATCTGCGTGCTGCTCTGACAGCCCTGACTTCCTCCGGACTGAGAGCCTGAGCTGCAGAGACATCCATGCGCCCCTCTGTCCTGGCAGGAGCCCAGGCCTCGCCCTGTCCCCACGGGGCCGGCTCGGCCACAGGAGCCGGAGGCCACGTCGAACCCCCAGGAAGGATCCCCGGGAGCTCAGAACCTTCCTCAGTATCCCAGAGGCAAAGCCAAGCCCACTTCTCTGGCTTTTAAGTGACCGGACCTGTGCTCAGGGAGCACCTGCGCAGGACGGTGGGGAAGCCCCTGTGACCTCGTGAGTCAAGGCCATGGCACAGACGCACATCTCCAGGCTGTTCCCTCTCCCGTTTCTCCCCACTTTCTAGCCTGCTGATCCTGCTCAGGACCTGTCACTTTCCGGCTACCTGACCCAGACTGTCACACACAGGAAGCCCCCTCCGCCCCCCTTCCGCGTCCTATGGCTGGACCTACCCCAGGTCCCATGGCCCTCTGGGTGTTGTGTGCCCTCCTCACCCCTGCCTGTGTCTGGTTCACAGGCAGAGGCCAGCAGGTGGGGAGGCCCAAGCACAGAGGTCACGAGGCAGAGAGAGGCCGGGCTGGTGGGAGAAGGCGTGGGCCCATGAGCAGCTTAAGATGGTGTCAGCTTTAAAGTGCGTGTGCCCAGTGTTATTAACACCCCCCCACAGACACGCACACACACGCAGGCACGCACACAGCCTGGCCCGAGCCCCAGTTTCCGCCACACGCGCAGAACACTGCCCTGGGCCTGGCCCCACTCAGTGCCCCCTCTGGCTTCCATTTCCGACAACTGGGTTTAATTTGTGTGCTTCCGGGGCCCCGAGGGAAACCACGCTACGCCTCTAACACGGGACTTTCAGGGGGCTGAGAGCCTCCGGGGAGAGGAGCCCACGCTCAGGGCCACCACTGGGCACATGCCAGGGGGTGTCCCTGCCTGGGGACCTTTCCTATCGGCACCGAGTCACCCCGGACATCAAGAGCAGAGAAGATGTCCTTACAGCTCGCTCCAGACCCCACCCCAGCCCCGCTCCCTGGAGAGTCCTGGGGCGGAGCCAAGAGGTGCCGAGAGGCTGGGGGCACCTGTCCTTGGGGGGGGGGGGAGCGGCACGGCCTCTGCGTGGACGGGAGGAGCCCGGCGGCGCTCAGCAGGGCGTGCGGGAGGCCTGTACCTGTGTCCGAGTCCTTCTGCTCTCCATTGGCCCCCACGGTGAAGGGCAGCCTCCGCTTGCTCGCTCGCTCCCTCACCTCCTTCCCTCCATCGCTGCGGTCCAGCTTTGGGGTCTTGGTCAGAGAAACTTTATCTTTATCCTGGAGAAGAAAGGGACACTTTCAGAAGGCGTCATTCCCACATTAAGTTTTCAGAGTCGTTCCGTCTACCACGATTTCAGTTCCCGTGCCCAGGAAAACAAGTCTCGTGTTTGGACAACTGGCAGCACCTCCTGCTGGCGGGGCTCCCACCAGCACACGGCCCCAGCAGCCCCTTCTCCTGCTGACGCGAGGCAGAGAGACGAGCGGGCTTCCTCCGACGCGGCCCCAGGGACGGATCCAGGGAGGAAAACAAGGACTGGCCTTGAGAAGGAAGCGCTGGCAGCAGTCCTGTCTTCCACTCTGAACTCCTCCGCCCTGGGGCCTCCGGAGACACTACACTCCTCCCTTCCCGGACGGGGCCTGCTGCGACACCATGGGGTGGTTCTCGGGGACAGATGCTGGGGGTCAAACCTACTTCCTATTCTGGTCTCAGGGTGGTTTCCCTGCAGGGTGAGGATCACAAAGCCCGAGTCGTGGGGCCGCCCTGCCCAGGCGAGGCAGCCTGCCCCGGAGCCGCCATCCGCAGAACGACAGGTGGCTCCCACTCGGGACAAGCGACGCAGCCGCCCACCAAGTAGAGTGTTGCAGCCAAGTGGAAGGTGGCGGGGGCCCTGGGGGCAGGGGTGGGGCGGCCCCATCCCCAAGTGCAGGTGCTGGTGGGGCGGCTGACCAGGGACCCGGCACCGAGTCCCTTGCTGGCTGCAGTAGCTGCCCGCCTGGACCCCTCCACACGCTGACCGACAGCCTGGCTGTTTGCCCGCGGCACCACCACCAGCCTCCCTGCCTTGTCCACAGTAGAGCGAGAGGCTCCGAGGGGCCGCGGGGGCTGCACCTGCTCCCTTCCCCCAGAGAACCTGTTAACAAACAAGCCATGCGCCCATGCCACCCCCACCCCTACACCCGTGCAGCCAGCCGGGGCCTCTACCAACCACGGCACTGAACCAGAGACCCTCCCTTGACCAGGGAGATCTCTGCCAGAACACACTGCCAGCTGTGAGGGCATGTGGAGTGCAGAGCAGGGCCCGAAGCAGGGGTGAGGAAGGGGTCCTGGGAGACGGGGCTGCACAGACATGCCCCCCATGGCCTGCACCCTGCTGCACCCACCACTGACAGAACACCCGCCAGCAAACCCCCACACTGTGTGAACACTCTCCCACCAGGAGCACTCCTGGCGAGGCTGAGCTACAGGCGGGTCGGGCCCTCGAGCGTCTGTAACAGCCACCACAGAACATTCAGTAACGCAAGCAATTTCAAAAATCAGCGTAACTTGGGGCGCCTGAGTCAGTCGAGCATCGGACTCTTGGTTTTGGCTCAGGTCATGATCCCAGGGTCGTGGGATCCAGCCCGTGTCGGGCTCCATGTTGACAACGAGGGGCCTGTAGGACATTATTCTCCGTCTCCCTCTCTTTCCCTCTGCCCTTCCCCTGCTTGCCATGCACGCACACTCGCTTCTCTCAAAATAAATACACTTCAAAAGAAATCAACGTAAGTAAAGTTTAGAAAATCATATGTTCACCCCACCAGCTGCAACAAACACCCCCCCGTGATGAAGCTCAGCACTGACCCCGACAAGAGCTCTCAGCGCGGGGCGCGAGGTCCCCAGCACGTGGTGGCCGACAAGGGGTGTCTCCTCCAGGAGGGAGACGCAAGGATCACCACGGCTACTGCAGAACAACTGGTTTTAAATGAGCAGAAGCTCTGAACACGCGCTTTGCCAAGGAAAACATCCCCGGATGATGCAGATGAAACCCGGAGGAGGGGCCAACGCCCCCACCGGAGCGGCTAAAACGAGAGGCGGAGTCTGGTCTTGGGTCTCAACTCAGGTCATGATCTCACGGTTCGTGGGTTCACGCCTCACGTCGGGCTCTGTGCGGACAGCGCGGAGCCTGCGGGGGATTCTCGCCCCCTCACCGTCTGCCCCTCCCCCACTTGAGCTCACTCTCAAAATGAATCAACTTAAAACAGTGAAATGGGAGGCTGACAGCATCAAATGTTGACGAAACCGCGGGCAGAGCCGGCCGGCGGGACCTCACACAACGCCCCGGCCCCGGGGCCCTGCGCTCAGGAGCAGCACTCCTGCCCGGACCTCACAACTGCACTTCAAGAGGCAAATGGATACGTCAAGCCCAGCCCAGTTACAGATGGAAAGTTCCAGGGTCAGAAAGGCGCTGGCACACATCGCCTCCCGGAGTGGCTCCTGGGAGCACACAGGGCACCCCTGTGCTCAGTAGCCAAATCCAGACACAGTCTCCTCTGCCACCAGATTTGGCTCAACCCCTCCCCCCCACCTCCGCCAACCCCTTCTCCACACTTCCCTTCAGCAACAGCAACGTATGAGGACAGGCATGAAAATCAAACCACTCAAACTAGTAAGTGAATCAGGAGCTGCTGGATACAGGAAAGTGGTTAGTTTTGTAGACAATAAACATCACTTAGGACATCAAATACACAGGAATAAATCTAACAAAAGATGTTTAAGCTCTCCCAACTGTAACATGTCACTGAGAGAAAATAAAGACTTCCAAAAATAGAGGAATCCCCCCGTTCGCAGGTCAGAAAACGCAAAAACTTCGTATGGCAGCCCTCTGGGAGCTCAGCTGTATGTTCAAAGAGATCCGGTCAGAGCACCAGCAGGCTTTCTTTGGGAATCCACCGGCTTATTCCAAAACGTATGTGGAAATGCAAAGGGTCAAAATTAGCAAAGACAATTCTGGAGGACGACAAAGCGGGGCAGACCGAACCGGAGACAAGCGGGCTAGGGAACGCCAGTCACTCGACGGGGCCAGGGGCCGGGCAGAGGCTGGACCCACCTGACTGGGGACAGAGGCGGGAGAGGGACCCTTTTAAGTAAGTGATGGTGACCGCGTGAACACCCACGGGGAGGAAAAGCCGGATCCCACGCGAGCCGCAGCCTGAAGGGAAGGAGAGTGTCGCCCCGAGACCACAGATGAGTTGGCAGGACACTACCCCGCCCCCGGGGACTGCAGGTGAGCCCAACTGGCCATGTGACAGGGACAGGGACAGGGACCGCCTCAACTTACCAGCGTCGGGGGCAAGAACTGGGGCCATCACCTTGAGAAACCACTGACCCGTGTCTACCAGCGTGCGTGGCCCGAATGTTCCCCACGGCTGCGGGGCATCTGCGGCGGGCGGACTGGTGACCGGCCCGTCCCTCTTACCGACCCCAGCGGGGGAGAGCCCTCCAGGTGACAGACAGCCGTCGGAGGCCTCCCAGGGCGGGGGCGGTACTGCACGTTCTCATCTGGGTGGGGGTCCAGCCCAGGCTCTAAAAAACGGACTAGAAGACATGACATCTCACTAGAAAAGCCCACAGGTCTGGCACCCCAGCGCCTCTCCTCACTAGCTGTGCAGGGAAAGCAGGCAGGCGCCACGGGACAGGGTGGGCCCGGGCTCCCCCGGAGCGGCACCGCGGCCCTGGCGAGGCTCCCGGGGCTGCAGCAGAGAGCTCGCTCACCCTCGCTGGGCTTCCCTCGCCAGCAAAACCGGGATCGGCACAGGAGCCGAGAAAGTGGTGATCTTGGCTGGAATGGAGGAAAAAAAACAAGAGAGAGCCGAACTCCCGCGGCGAGCGCATCGGCACCGCCCCCGCGGACCACAGAGGCTGTGCGGGGCCAGGGAGCGACCTCGAGGGAGAAAGCGCCTCGCAGCAGCCCACGGCAGGGCCCATGGGAGAGGGTGGCCAGGAGTGCGCAAGCCCCACGCAGCTGCCCCTCCAAGGCAGGTGCTGGGCCCTGGACGCCTTTTCTGCTGCCCACCTTGGTTGGCAAGTCCTGGGCAGGCCACGCACGTGGCGAAGCACGGGCCGGCGGACACACTGTCAGAGGCTGCTGGTGCCCACCTGGTGGGGGAGCCAGCGCGGGAAGGGCTGCGTGGGGCCTCTCCTTTGTCCTGTGACCACACACAGACCTGGGGACCATGACTGCCAAGGATGGTCTGGCCGTTTGGGGTGAAAGTGTCCTGGAGTGGGAGTTAGCAAGCTCCCCCGGGGCACGTCTGTCCCCAGTGGCCCCAGCTCCGCACGGACACACCTGCACATGTCCATCACGAGCTGCTCCCAGACCCTCCACAGGACTTCCAGGCCTTCTCTCCTCCAAGCTCAGGCCAAGCTCACGCCTCAGCCTGCCCGCAGCTCCTGGTGGTGGCTCCTGCCCATTACTGCAGTGGGTGCTGGGGGGCAAGGCAAGTGGGGACAATGTGTGGCCAGGAACGCCCAGACCCCAGAGCCTCAGAGGCCTGGTCACTCTGACGGGCACCGACGCACGCTCAAGTTCACAACCTGATACGTTTCTCCTAAAACAGATGCCGTGCACGGCTCTGCTCACTCACTTCTCACACAGAAAACACGCTAACCTCGCACCGACCCCACCCAACCAGGCACCGCCGGGGACAGCAGGTGCGCGACAAGAAAGTCCGGTTCAGACCCAGGTGCTGGGACAGACTGGGCGGGGGGGCGGCCTGAAAGACCAGCACCGGGGATGAGAGTCACACAGGCCACAGTACAGATGGTTGGCAAGTCCTGGGCAGGCCACAGCTGCATGGGCAGCAAGGGAGGCACGGACGCATCGAGATCGAAGATGATGAGGGCAGGGCCACCCCACGGGCAAATCCGCGCGGCCCTCCCCTCCCCTGCAGCAGCACAAGCCGCCCTTATTACTGCTCTGCCTGCAGACGTGCTCACAGTCACAAGCAGAGCACACAGCAGGGCCTGCCCCTGCTTCTGTCTGACTCCGAGCCCACACCCGCGAGCGGCACCCAGGCTGCGGGGCAGGGGCACCTGGAGCCCGGAGCTGACAGCACTCTTCTAAGACAGGGATTCAGGGTCACACTGCCTTTCCCTGTTGACACGGAGAGCGAGCCCAAGTACAGGTGCGTACCCCACAGTGTCTCTGCTCGGGACCAGGCCTACACGGCTAAATGACAGGCCGGGGTCTCAGTGAGGCCATGACAGACCTCTGCGGCCCTGAGAGCCAGAAAATGAGGCCAAAGCGACATTTCCTCAACCATGTGTACATAAACATAAAATTTAAAGCTTAACTTTGGTCCCCAATTAACGAGCACATCCTTAAGATAAAGGTCCTCTTTGGAAAGAGCAGACCACCCTTGTTTCACCACGGCTGCAGAAGGAAAAGGGACAGCCAGCCAGCCAGCCAGAGCAGGCAAGTGCCCAGTGATGGGCGCCAGCGAGGGGGAGGGCGGCTCACACGTTACCTTTTTCCCCGTTTGCTTCTCCACCATGTCGCTGCTGAGGGAAAAGTCTTCGTGCTGTGGTGTTCTAGAACACCCGCCCTTGGGCATCGTTCTTCTCCCTCACCCGATCTTCATTTAGACCGCCATCGCTTCGTCATCGACCGTCTGCTTCGAGAGAGAGAACACAGAGGGTCAGTCAGGATTCACGCAGACCAGGCCCGGGCAGTCTCAAATCCGTGCCCCCGAAGGGGCTGAATGTCAGCCGCTGCGCCGATGGGGCTGTGCTCCACGCTGGGACAGGTGACTAGGCGGGGGCCTCGGGGCTCACAACCCGGGTGGCGGTGCTGTGCTCCATGATGTAGAGCCTGGCCCTGTTCTTCTGGGGGCCCTGCACCCGCCCCGCGGGCAGGCTCACGTGCCAGGCGCAGCGCATCACACCCACCGCCCTCTAAGTCACGGTCTCGACCCCACCCGCGCTCTGGGAAGGCAGCCCCCGCTTCCCGCACAGCCCCCGACAGGAAGTCGGGATGAGAATTCTTTTGCTTTTCAGAAAGCACCACACAGACCCAATTCTCCAACTTTTCCCAAGTAAAAGGAGCAGAAGGCAGTCATGTGACGCCTCTGAGGGAGTCCTCGTGGCTCCCCAGATGCCCGGATCTGTGCCCCTTGAGCCAGCCCCTGCATTTCCCAGGACACATGCTGTGTTAGGCATGGTTTTTATTTTCTGTATTTTGATGCTCTGACCTGTTAAAACAACAGCAACAGCAGCAGCAGCCTGTTACGTGGGGAGAGACGATCCCTTCCCTAGCGACAGCAAGCCTGCCACCCGGCAGCCGGGGCCCAGCCCGCCGCAGCAGTCAGACAAGCCAGCCCTAGGCTGTCCACCGCGTCTGCCCGCTTCTCCTGCAGAACCCCCGGCCCAGGCTCTGGCAAAGGCCGCCCCCTTGCTCCTGTCTTCTGCCTCCTGGCCATCTTGGTCCCTGCCCCGGTGCCCTGGTGGCCCTGTGTGGACTCCCTCTGGTACCCGAGAGTACAAGCACCTTCCTCTTAGTGTCTGCCCGCGGCCGGATGACTGACCAGACCACGGCCTCTTCCGTCCCTCCGCGCCTCCTGTTTGCAGCCTGCACCAACTCTGTCTTCCCAAAAGCCAACGCCTTCCTTTTTATACTTTTGACATTTTCATCATCAGAATTAGAAAACATTTTATTATTATTTTCTTAAATTTATTTATTTGAGAGAGACAGACAGCGTGAGCAGGGGAGGAGCAGAGAGAGAATCCCAGAGATTGCAGACTGTCAGCGCAGAGCGCAACCAGACCATGACCCGAGCCAATACCGAGTCGGATGCTCAACCGACTGAGCCACCAGGTGCCCCAAGAAAACATTTTACACAAACTATGTGCATGTTTTATCTCCTCTTTCCTCAGCGACCCACCTCTGTGCTTTGCCACTTTGGAGGAGTATCGTCTGTAACTAACTCACCTGGAATTAACGGCCCTGACCACGCATGAAGTGTGGCTTTGACACGCCATCCGTGAGCGGCGGCTGCGCCCCCCGCGCTGAGGACGAGCCTGCCCGCCACGGCGCCTTCCGGAGAGCCTCCCGCTTCCCCGCACTGACTGCTGAAGTCCCAGACAGCGTCCTCTTGGTCCCCGCCTGACCTAAGACACTGGGGTGTATCTGGGGAAGAGGGAGAAGGCGGACCGTCTTCACTCCCGGCCTGACGCTCCCGGCCCCCTCGCGCAGAGCAGGCTGAGCGGGGTTTCCGGCCACAGGGTCCAGTGTGGCCGGAGCCACAGACGGCACTCTCCATCTCCGCACGAAGCTACGACTCCGACACCCCCTCCAACGCCCCCCCCGCGAAGCCGGGGCGCCTCGGCCGGGAGGAGCCGCCTCCCAGAGCCAGACTCAGAGCCGGCTGCCGGAGTCACAGACGACGTTCCAGGAGAACTTCAAAGACTGCACAGAAGTTATGTCTCTAGAAGCTCCCGCCTGCCTGCTCTCACGAGGGGAAACCGAGCACAGCCGTCAGCGTCAGGGCACGTCCACCCCCCCTGCTCTCGGGTGTGCAGCACGAGTCGATGGAGACTGTGTGGGACACGCCTGGGCACAGACCCCACGGTGTCCGCGCCCCGACCTCGGTCCACCCCACGAGACGGGCGCGGCGGCCACTTCATTCTCTGAACAAGTGACTTCACTCTGTGTCCCAGAACCGGCTCTGCTAGGTGGTCTCTCTGTTCACTGTAGAGTTTTGAGGCCCCTGCACGGAAAGGCCTGCCCCTCCTCCCACTCGCCCTCCCTGGGAAGGCGGGCACGACAGCCGCGGAGCGGCACGGAGGGAATGCAGTGTGGTTCCAGGACACCGTCCCAACCCCCAAGCCTAATTATCCTTCCAAATGGCCACAGCAGCCACAAGGCAAGAAGAAGGAGTGAAGCTGTGAGCTCGCCCATCCAGGGTTAGAGAGCCTTAGGGTGCTGCTCTGGCCGGGCCCAGTTCGGAGGCTGGGAAAGAGCTCGGCCTCGGACTGGCCGAGCCGAGCCAGAGTGCCACCTGAAGGGCTTCCACAGGGGCCCTCCAAGGCACACCTGGCGGCTCAGGAAGTCCGTGCAAACCGCTAAGCACCACGCCACGGCTGCCTGTTCGGTTCTCGCCGTCAGCACTGGCGCGAGGCGTGGGGGGGCCGCTGTGAATGAGAGTCCACTGGAGCAAACCGGGAGCTGGAGTGGAGCGGCCGTCCCTCCCCGGCCGGGCTGCTGCTGGGGGACAAGGAAACCTTCTGCCCTCCCGCTGGGGGGACGCAGCCCGCACCCTGGCCTCCTGTCGGGTCTGATGGCCAGCACTGGGCGGGAGAGGCCCCCGCTCGCCCCCCAGCTCCACTGTGGATGAGACTTCCCTTTATTAGTTATCACATTTCATTTTGTGAGCATCCAGCTAGTTCCATGCAATCTGTCACAGAGTGACTGTGGGCCCAAACCTCACCAAGATGGCCCAAGGGACACTTCATGCCAGCCGCTGGCCTCAATTTCCCCTGAAGGCCGCTGTCCTGAGGGCACCGCCCACCTCTCCCCCAAAGGCTGGGACCACCACCCCCAGCTGGCGGGTTAAGAGTGTGTTCTTCCCCCTAAGACAATGTGCACGAGGACAGCCAAGGCCACGCCGGCCACCTCGCTGCCGCGGTCACAGCCCCCTCAATACTCAGAGCTTGTCAGGAGCAGGAGGACCCGCACGACGGCCCATGTCCTCAGGGCCCGGGAGCCCAGCACACTAGACGCATTTCTTTAGGGGACGTCGTGGGTTCATAAGGGCTGTCAGCTCCAGGGCTCAGATTTGCCACCAACGCATTCTGGCTCATTTTCTGGGAGAGCTGGACCCATGTGGAACCCGGCGAGCCAAGGGGACCCGAGTCCCCCTTTATTTCAGGGACAAGGCAGCTGATCTCAAATGCACCTTTGTCTTCTTCCATCTACCTGGCCTTCCCAGTCCTCCCCCAGGCTGTCTGGTCCCTGCGTCCGTCGGCGTCCCCCTTGACCTTGGGAAATGGCCGCGCCAGCAAAGGGAAGGACGCAGACGCAGAGAGACCAGACCGAAGCAACTCTGGTCACCAGCCACGACCTCGGAGCCGGGCAGAGCCCCGCGCCGGCTCAGCTCGCCACTCCCTCCGTGGGTCCGCTCTGAGGGGGGAGGCTGCCACGATGCCACGGGCCTCCCTGCATGCACTGCTCAACCCAAGGAGAGGCCGGGCCCCTCACCCCCACCCCAACAGAGCCATCACGGTGGAGACAATCTTTGTTGGGGGGGGGGGGGAGTCTTCCCTTCTAACAAGTTACAAGGCTACCTCAACCTGGGCTCTGGGGCTTTCTAACCCAACAATCCAATGGGTGGCCATCAAGTCTCAGACCCTGGAGGCAACCTGGCCGTCCCCACTCAGACATGCCGGTGTCAGAAGCTGCCTCCTCTGAACACAGGGACACTCCACCCCCCTTAGAACCAGGCACCCCACAGCACTCCGGGGCCCACACGACTGGACACTCAGCACCCATCAGCGGCACGGCAGGAGACGGCGGGTCTGAGGCCTGGCGGCTGCGGCCGTCTCCCTGCCCTGGCTTCGCAGGCCGCAGGGGGTCCAGAGGCCCCTCAGGAAAGCACTCGAGGGCTTCTGGAGCTGGGCGAGTCCTCTGAAGAGACCCCGGCCGCTTCCCTGAAACAGAGGCACAGTGTCCACGCCGCTGGCTCCAGGAGTTTGCCAGTGACCTTGTGGCCGTGGGTCCGAGCCCGGACAGAGCGCGGGCAGGGCCTCTCCTCTGCTTGCCTGGGGACCCTGCACCTCAGGTTTGGAGAGACAGGCCATTCAAAGGGGGTGGCAGGGCAGACATGACAAGAGCCCTCCAAACAAGGATGGCGACGAGGTGCATGCCCTCCCAAAGGTGCTCCCAGCGCAGCTGGAGCCAGAGCCCCGCCCCGCAGCCAGCCCCGCCCGCTGTGCCAGGGGCACACACGCAGGGCTGGTGTCCCTTCGCAGAGCAGGCTCTGCTGCCGTCCCTCTACCTGGGCAGGACACATGACGCATGGGACAGAGGCTCCAGCCGAGACATCGCTGCAATGCCTTGAGTTTAGCCAAAATCCAAGGATTTAACCCGATCTCCTCTCTTCAAGTGACAAGCTGACAGCAAAGAGCTATGGAAAACCGGCTTTGTGCGGATCAGAGCTGGAAGGCCAGGCGGCACGCGCCAGCAGCCAGGAAGGGCGGCCAGGTCTGAGCGGCCACCCTGGGAGGGTGCCCGCCGTGAGCAAGCTGACAGCCGGGGGGCAGTTCCGGGAGCTCCGCTGACGCGCGCGGCAAGCGGCAGCCTAACCATGGCCTCCGGCGACCCTGGATTCAGGAGAGCAGAAAAGTTCAAGGAGAGAGAACGAAAGATCCAAAAACTTTAAAACTAAGGGAAAAGGCTGAGTTCTGGAGAACCAAACACGAAGTCCACCGTTACCCAGAGGCAGAGACGGCACTAAGGAAGTCACAGGACAAGCAGCCTGGAGGAAGCTGAGCAAGGGCAAACTGCCAGCCCCGACTGGACTGGCCAAGTCCCCAGACGTGTGCCCGCGGGGAGGGGAGGGCACTAAGGTCAGAAGCGCTCCGGCAGCAGTGGAGGGACAGTCCAGAGACCCAGACACCCACTTCGGCTACACCGCCGCCCGGGTAAGGACACACTGAAGCTAGCTTTGGGCTCACCGCCCTCTGCCTTCCTGAGAAGCGGGCCGGAGGCCGCGCGGGTCACACGACGGCCCGGGCCAGAGCCAGGCCTGCCCCCTCCTAGGTGAAAACCGAGAGCTGACAACGGGCCCCAGGGGCGCCTGGGCGGCTCGGTCAGATGAGTCCGGACGACTCTTGGTTTCAGCTCAGTCATGACCGCACGGTCCTGAGATCGAGTCCTGTGTTGGGCTCTGTGCTGACAGGATGCATTCTCTCACCCAAAACAAACAAACAACAACAACAAAAGAATGGGTTTTTTTTTTTTTTAAGATTTTATTTTGAAGTAATCTCCTCCCCCAGTTTGGGGCTCAAACTCACAACCTCAAGATCAAGACTCACACACCGCACTGATGGACTCAGACAGGTGCCCAGGTTTCATACTGTAAAGCTTTGGGAGACAAAGAAATTCAAATCTGTGACATGGGAAAAGCGCATGAAATTAGAATACAACGTCCATGTCCATAAATCAAGTTTTCTGGGACCGTGGCCACGCCCAGGATGCAGTCCTGGCCCCTGGTCCAGTCCGGCCCGGTGGCCATGCAGGGGTCTGTAGATGCTGAGGGTGTTCGACGCCAACCCTGCCTTCCCCACGGGACTGGCGGGGCTGGGGTGCCGCTGCACCCCGGGAGAAGAGGGGGTCCTCGCACACCCGCAGGACGGCACTGCACCTGTCCTTGGGAACGGAGCCACAATTCAGAATCTTACTGAGTGGCAAACCTGAGTCCCCGTGCAGACTCGGACGAGACCCCGGGGGGCCTGTGGCACAGCACCGGGCCCGTCAGAGCCTCTGGGAGTGGCCGGCTGAGCCGGGGGGCTCACCTGCGATTTCACGGGACACAGGCTTCACCAGAAAGACTCTCCGACAAAATACATTTACTATCATCAAGAACTGGTATTGGTTACCTTCTCAAACATCAACCAACCGGAGCTCGTCCCTTCCCAGGGACGCCGGAGCTCAGGAAAGCTGGCATCCCCGTGCTCAGACATCTTAATGAGATTGGGGGTGGCTTTCAAAGGTTACTTTTTAGGGGCGCTGGGCGGGGGGGGGGGCTCAGTCGGTTGAGTGTCTGACATCAGTCATCAGCTCAGGTCATGATTTCATGGTTTGTAGGTTTGAGCCCCGCGTCGGGCTTTGTACTGACAGCTCGGAGTCTGGAGCCTGCTTCGGATTCTGTGTCTCCCTCTCTCGCAAACATAAATAAACATTAAAAAAACTTAAAGAAAAAAATTTAAGGTTACTTTTTAAATAACGTGTAATGAAAACCGTCAACATTAGAGAGATCTGCATAACTCAATGAATCACCATTCTCCAAACAGCCGATATGGGACATTACAGAATCCCACAGGGAAGACCCAATACTGCAGAGAACGTGGCCCCCTCAGTGGTCTCAACAGCAACCAGGAGGGTTTCCAGACCCTGCGAGAAAGACAATCCAAACGGCCCCTTCTCGTCCCGCCCGTCTGTGAGGGGCGGTTATTTTTCCACTTAGGAGAAAAGAGCAGAACGCAGCAGCCGGGAGCGCAGACGCAGGCCGCGCCCGGCGGCTCCTCAGGGCAGACACCCAAGGGGGCTGCAGGCAGAGAGAACAAATGCCACTGTTTTCACTTAATTTTTATTGATTTTGATTGTACAAGTTACTTTTCAGTAAAAAATTATATTTTTTATTATTTTTAAGTGAATTAAAAATTTAAAAAAATTTTTTTATGGTTTTTATTTATTTTTGAGAGACAGAGAGAGGCAGCATGAGCAGGGGAGGGTCAGAGAGAGAGGGAGACACAGAATCCGAAGCAGGCTCTAAGCTCTGAGCTGTCAGCACAGAGCCCGACACGGGGCTCGAATCCACAAACTGTGAGATCATGACCTGAGCTGAAGCCGGACGCTTAACCGACTGAGCCACCCAGGCCCCCCCTGTGAATTAAAAATTTTAAACTTTCCTCAGTTACAACTGTTTTTTTTTTTTTTTGCTGTTTTTTAAATGTTTATTTTTGAGAGACAGAGACAGACATAGACCATGAGCGTGGGAGGGGCAGAGAGAGAGGGAGACACAGAATGTGAAGCAGGCTCCATCCTGGCTCCAAGCTGTCAGCACAGAGCCCGACGCGGGGCTCGAACTCACGAACTGTGAGATCATGACCTGAGCTGAAGTTGGACGTGTAACCGACTGAGCCCCCCAGGTGCCCCTCAGTTATACTTTTAAAGACAACACGTTAATACAGTAACTTGAGAGCTATAACCCACAAAGCTGTGTGGGGTCCTCACTCATCCTGACCGGTGTACGGAATCAGCCCACCGAGTCTGCGAGGCTCTGCAGAAGCACAAGGCAGGGGACACTGCCGAGAAAAGACCAGCTGCCAGGAAATGAACCCAAACCAGGAGGGGCTGGATGTAGCCACAAAACTACTGAGCAGAAGCCCAAACTGTCCTAAGATAGAAAGTGGAGAAGGTCTCAAGACAAAGACAGAACTCATGCAAATTACCTTAAAATCAAAAGGAAAGAATCTCAGACTACACAAACACATGTTAATAAACAAAACTAAATAAAGTCAAAGCCAAAACGTGGAGGAGACGGTGTCAAAGTGGCACCGTGTGGACAAAGTGCGGGGCAGCACGGCAGAGCCAGGAACAGGCTTGTGCCCGCAGCAGACAGGGGCTCAGAGGCACCAGACAGCAGGACGAGAGTGAACGACAGCTCCGTCCACCACTGGTGGGGACAGCGGGACGTCTGTGGGAAAACTGTGACCGTGCACAGAAATCACCTCTGGACACACTGCAGCCCCAGACGTCAGGGGCCCAGGCAGGAGACTACGGGCCGGCGGGTGGGACCGGAGGCTCGTCACAGCTCCTTCCAGGTAAAGACAGACTTTCTAGCCGGAAGCATCAATCATAAAAGAAAGCTCTGAAAATTTTTTAACACTTTAAAAACTCCTATAAATCACTAAGAAAAAGGCAAACCATCCAGTACAAAAATGGACACAAGGGGCACCTGGGTGGCTCCATCGATTAAGCATCTGATTCTAGATTTTGGCTCAGGTCATGATCTCATGGTTCGTGGGATCAAGCCCCCCCCTGGGCTCTGCGCAGACAGGGCAGGGCCTGCTTGGGATTCTCACTTCTCCCCCCCCCCAACCCCCGATTCCACTGCACGCGCTCCCTCCGGTGGGAGTGGGACCCCGTGACCACACC
This sequence comes from Mungos mungo, assembly GCA_004023785.1. Taxonomy (NCBI): domain Eukaryota; kingdom Metazoa; phylum Chordata; class Mammalia; order Carnivora; family Herpestidae; genus Mungos; species Mungos mungo. The sequence continues at coordinate 193,143 of PISW01002850.1, read as the reverse complement.
CGCGGGCACAGGCGCCCCAGGCCGCGCGTCAGAGGCCCGCCCTGGCGTGGAGCACACAGCAGTGACAACGCACGGATGACCCGAGTGAGTCTCACACCATGAGTCGACCCTGATTTCTCCCCGCGGCAGCCCACGCGGGCCCGGGCGCGGGGCCGAGGGGCTGAGTGAAGGTCCACAGCGGTGAGTGAGCTGCACACTTTTCCTCCGTGGACACTGGGGGGCACGCTGCGGTTCACAGGAGGTGAGAGGTCACAAAGCTGGCTGTGTTCGAGACCCGGTGTGAGCGGCGCCCCGGGCCGGCGTGAGAAACAAGGCTGCTGAGCGGACTGCTGCGGAGCCGCCCCCTTCCCGTGGCCCCGGCCCCAAGGGAAGGGCAGGGGAGTCCCACGGACGAGGGGGGGCAGCACCTCAAAGCTTTCCAGCTCGTGCAGCGAACCTAACCTACACACACAGCACAGCACAAGACGCTAATCACAGCGCAGAACGAGACCGAACCCTTGGGACGTTAAAGGTGAACACACAGTAGGAAAAACACGGTCTCCCAGAAGGAGCGGAGCCGCCGACGAACCCGGGACTGACGTGGGCACGACAGCGTGGAACAGGAAGCACGTAACGGGCGGGGGACCCGAGCCACCCCCTGCGGCTGCCCTGCGTGGACAGACTGCTGGAGGTGGCCCAGGGGGAAGAGACACAAACGGAGAGAAAGACCAGGAGGACCAGGTGTATCTGCACACGAGGGCTGGCCCTCAAGGACAGGACTGGGCTCACCCTGCAGCGTCGACCACGGACCGCCCTGCGGGCCAGCCGGCCCACGGGCGCGGTCAGAAAACGGCAGCACGGGCATTCATGGCAGCACCAGGCAGGGCGGTCCTGGGACACAGAGCGCACCTGCCAGGAGCCTATCTCCACCACACGCAGGACAGGAGGGGGACGACCTAGGACTCTGCGGTGACCTCCACAGCACCGTCAGGTGGGGACAGCTGTGTCCGCGTTCATAAATGCAGAATATGCAGCGCTGGCTCAGCCTGGGAAAACGCCCCAAGTCAACAGGCTAAAGAAGAAAATCACGATGACCACTGCTGATAAAGGGGAAAGTGGGCATTATTTTTAGTTTGTCATTATCATGGAAAGAGCGAGCGAGCGCAGGGGAGGGGCAGAGAGAGAGAGAGAGTCCCAAGCAGGCTCCAGGCTGCCAGCACAGAGCTCGATTAAGATCTCAGACTCATGTACTGTGAGGTCATGCCCTGAGCTGAAATCAAGAGCTGGACCCTTACCCGACCGCGCCCCCAGTGTCCCTGCAGAAGGGGCAGCAAGCACGGCCCAGTGCTCCTGAGAGCTAGTCTCGGCCCAGGAAGACACGGGGGAGACCCTCAGCGTGGAGACCAGCGTCCCCGAGAGCTCACGGCTGCTGTCGTGCCTGAGAAAAGCAGAATGCTTTCTCCCCCAAACCAGGAACAAGGCAGGGATGTCCCCCAGCCCACCGCTGCTTTTGGACATCAGACTGGAAGTAAGAGCCAGTGCAGTAAGGCAAGAAAAAGAAATTAAAAACATACAAACTGGAAAAGAAGAAATAAAACGTTCCGTTTGACAATGACATGACCGTCTATCTAGAAGCTGCAAGGAGTCTCCAAACACCTCCCGAAAGAATGAGCCCGGCGAGGGAGCAGACCCAGACCGACGCCCAGAACCCGGGTCTCACGTCCGCGCAGCGGTCTGCAGTGACACTCCCCAGCGCACTCTACCCTAAGGACAGGTCACACGTGGGGCACGCAACGTATGCGTTCGTCTACTGTTCGCGCCACTGGTAAGGCTTCCGGTCGACAGCTAGTCGTCAAGTGCTGAAGGAGTAGGGGTCACACCGAAGTCGCACACGGGTGGGGGGTGCCCCCCACGCCCACACTGGTCAAGAGTCAACTGTACTTCACAAGCAGCAACGAGTTTGTAGGAACACAACACCGACCGCAACTGCCCTAAATAAAAATGAAATACTTAGGTGTAAAACTAAAAAAGAAAAACTCTAAGAACCTGTGAAATTTTTAGGGAAAAATAAAACCAGGAGAAAATCTGAGACCTACGGCTAGGCGAAAAGTTTTTGTTTTTATTTTTAAGTAGTCCCTGCACCCAACACGAAGCTCAAGCATCACGCGCTCCACCGACGGAGCCAGCCGGGTGCCCTGAGCCAGGACGACAGGACCCCAAAAGCACCCACCCCAGAAGGAAAATGATAAACTGTGTACAAAATTAAAGCCTCCATTCCCAGGTGAAAGATGAGCTGCCGGTCTGCGAGCCGCCAAAGGGGAGTAAGCAGCACACAATCCAATCAGAAAATGGACAAAGGACAGAAGAGGGGTTTTGCCAAAGAAGAGGCTGGGGCGCTACGTGGTGGCGGTGAGCCGCGTGCAGCTGGAGGTCACCTGCCCGGGTGTTTCCAGAACGTTTAGAAAATGAAACAGCACAGGGCCGCGGCATCAGGGGTATCACACACACACCCTCTCATGAAGACTCCGGCCTACCTGGTTATGAACCCTGAGTTTGTGGTCGGATGTGTCTAAGTTTCTCAATCTATAAAATAGTGAAATAAAAGCTCCAATGAAGAGCTTAGGACAACGTCTACGCCTGGACCGGGGCTGGCTCAGTTCCCCTTCGCGCCCCGCCCCTCAGACTGGGGAGGGCGGGGCCGAGGACGGAGGCCCAGGCGTGTTACCAACGCCGGCCCCAAAGCTGGGGTGCGCACCTCCATCCTTCCCCGACGCCTCACTCCCCACCCTTGTCACTGCCTTGCTGCCCCCCACAGTGCGGTCCCGGCTCTTCCAGACACAGGCTGGCAAAGAGCCACAACCAGCGCAGAGCGGCAAGACGCCAGCCGGGCGAGGGGTTAAGCAGGCTGTCGGGTCCTCAGAGAGGCGGCCGGGGGGTGGGGGTGGGGCGCTGGCTGGGACCTGGCCCGGGAACTCGGGGTGTGGGAGCAGGCAGGTTCAACTGCAGGTGGATGTGACTCAGGTGCCCGTCTAGACTTACGCCCCAAGTGATGTGTGTGCGGAGGCCGCCAAAGCCACATCACGTGCACACTGACTTGTACAAACCCTGCAAACGACCCAGATGTCCCCCAACAGAGAACAGATGGACCATGGTGAGGCCAAGACACTCAGCACACTGTGGACGCCGTTCCCGGAGGCTGCAAGTCAGCACGGTGACTACGCGGGGAGGGGACGGCTGTCCTCACCTGGGGGGCTGCACAGGCGCACACAGAAGGCCGCGCCGTCTCCCACATCACTGCTGGCGCGAGGGGCCTTGGCGCCCCTGAGCTCCAGACGCCACAGGCTCCCCCTGGAGGCCCCTCGTCCAGTCCCCCCTCTCCGGTGACTTCCGCCCTGGCTCACAGCCCCGCCTGGGGGGGGGCGGGGGGAGGCAAGAGGCCCTCCACACAGGCGCGAGTCCCCTGTCCCCACACGTCTGTCATCTCATTTTCCCAAAGGGCGCTCCCGAGTCTCCCTGAGCCTCCGCTCTGAGGCTGGAGGGGGCCTGGCTGTGCTCTAGTCCTGCCGCGAGCACACGGGGCTTCACGTGCCCGACGACTCTCTCCGGTAGATCTTCTGTTAGAACTGCTAAGCTACGTGACGGCTGACACCACAGGAAACGCATCTCAATAAGCACACAGAACAGGACGCGACACACACCCCGTAGAGGCCGGATCTGCGGGCCCCTCGCGGAGGCCGCTGACCCCTGCCTCTGCCACGCTGGCCGGACCGAGAACTCTCTCGAGACGACGGGCCTTCAGAGAAAGGGGAGGGAAGCCGGCCGCTGAAGCGGGGCCCTGCGGGGGGCACGTCCACGCCGCTCCCGGGGGTCTGCCGACACGGCCAGCGGCCTTCACAGAAGCGGCCCAGAGAAAGGACCCCCCCCCCACCCCGACACGGGGCGCGCACACAGCAGCCCCTGGGGCAAGGCGCTCTCCACTCACGCCCAGGGTCACCAGCTGGACCCTCACCCACAGTGTTTATTTGTCAATTCTTTTTGTAAAGATTTCATTTTTAAGTCATCTCTACACCCAACAGGGGGGTCCAACCCACGATCCCGAGGTCAAGAGTCACACGCTCCGCTGACTGAGCCAGCCGGATGCACGTCCCGGGCAATGTCAATGGACCACCTGCGTGCCCTCCTTCAGCCTCAGGGCGTGACACGGGCATCCTGGAGACCCCACTTGTCTGCTCTCATGCCCTGTGCCCCCCCTGCATTCCTGCTGTGCCACCCGTCCATGTCACCACCCTGTCTATGTCACCAACCCCAATTTTTCCCTATTTTTTAAATTCTAGTTGGTTGTCAAGTTGGTTTCCATATAACCCTCAGTGCTCATCCCCACAAGTGCCCTCCTCCGTGCCCATCACCTATTTTCCCCTCTCCCCCACCCCCATCAACCCTCAGTTTGTTCTCAGTATTTGAGTTTATGATTTGCCTCCCTCCCTCCCTCCCTCTCCCCATTTTCCCCCTTCCCCTCCCACATGGTCCTCGGTTAAGTTTCTCCTGTTCCACTTATAAGTCAAAACATATGGTATCTGTCCTTCTCCGCCTGACTTATTTCGCCTAGCATGACACCCTCGAGGTCCATCCACTTTCCTACAAATGGCCAGATGTCATCCTTCCTCATGGCCATGTAGTACTCCATTGTGTATATACCACATCTTCTTGATCCACTCATCAGGTGATGGACATTTAGGCTCTTTCCATGATTTGGCTATCGTTGAGAGTGCTCCTGTGAACATTGGGGTACATGTGCTCCTGTGCATCAGCACTTCTGTGTCCCTTGGGGAAATCCCTAGCAGTGCTATTGCTGGGTCATAAGGGACTTCTATGGATAGTTTTTTGAGGAACCTCCACACTGTTTTCCAGAGCGGCTGCACCAGTTTACATTCCCACCAACAGTGCAGGAGGGGGCCCGTCTCTCCACTCCTCGCCAGCATCCGTACCCTCCTGATTTGTTCATGTCAGCCACTCTGACCGGCGTGAGACCACCCCCATTTTCAAGCCCACATGCCTACACCAGACCCGTGGCAGAGACGGGCAGGAAGTCAAGATACTCATCCACACAATCCTGCCAAGCGGGCTTCAGAAAGGCTCCCAGCACATCCTCCCCAGGAGCACACAGGGCACCCAGTCCCCATCCTGCCAACACCACTTTAAAACACAAAAAGGCGGTGACCATCTGCCTACTGGGCTCTCGACGGCGCCGGCGGCTGCCTGTCCGTGGTGTCTCTTCCCATGTGACCACCTGTGCCCTCAGTTGATCGTGTGCTCTGCACGAGCTGACAGCACTGCCCTGTGCCCAGGCCCGGGGACTGCAGCTGGCATGTGCTGCTCTGTTACAGTGTCACGAGAGCGGCTGGACACCAGCGGGTGGGTCGGTCAGACAAGGACGACGCGGGACTCGGGAACGAAACATTGCCCACACGGGTGGACACGAACTCTCGGGGCCAAAGGAACGGCCCCGCCTCCGTTCCTACGCCCAGCAGGGCGAGCCCAGACAGGTGCTGGACCCTGCCTGGAAATGGGGCGTGCGGGGCTCACCTACTGAGCACAGCAGTCCTGCCTTCCCAAACTCACTCAGCACACACCGCATGCGGCCATCGGAGTGACCTCATGGCACAACGGTGTCACCACAGAACGCCAGGGCCCGTCTGGCTGCCAGGAAACACGGCCCCTGCAGCCCCTGCAATGACACACCTCTCCCCTGGAGCCCTTCGTGTCCATCTGTCCATGCCGAGCACCACGGAAGCCACTCTCCCTGTCCACGTGCTGGGACCTTCCTTCAGAGCCACACGGTGACGGTCCCCAGAACAAAGCCCGAACCAGGAAGGCCATCTGTTAGCAGAGGGTGCCGACGGGGGCGGACGTGCTCCACACCAAGGCATCGGTCTGAGAGGGACCGGCTGTAGGAGAATCCTGAGTTCAAGGGGCGCGCTAGCTTCTCAAGCAGACCAGAGCTACAGAGCCCCCATGTCTTTGCTCTCCTACGTCGGGTAACTGGCCAGGTTCAACAGTAACTTCCCTCCTTTACCTGCAAGGGCTGCCGGGAGGATGCCGGGAACACAACAAGCCTAGTCAGTAACAGCTGCACCTTCCAGAAATAACCCTGTGACGTAGCCACTTCCTCTCCCCGCAAAGTCACTGTCAACCGGTCTCCCCAGACTCAGGAACCTAAAACAGGAAGGCAGTGTCTCCTGGGTCCCGGGGTCTCCCCCATGACCTGGGCCAGAAGGACGCACCACAGGAGCACACACACCCAGAGGCAGCGTAGTGTGAAGACCTGTCCGCTCTGACAGGACAGCAAGCCACTCCCCGTGCCCCGTCCCCGTCCCGGTCCCCGTCCCCGACGCGGTGACCGCACTACAGTGGCCTGGCTGCTCCGAGACAGCCCCCATACCCCCCCCACGCCCTCCCCCAATAAAACAACAACAACAAAGAAGCTTCCGGGTGAGAGGCGCCAGGATCGCTCAGTCGGTAGAAGGTGTGACTCTGTTTCAGGGCTGAGTCCAAGCCCCATGCCAGGTGTAGAGCCGACTTAAAAAAATCAAATATGGGGGGTGGGGGCTTGTGGGTGAGACAGCAAGTGCCCGGAGACATAAGATGCTTCTTCCCTTGTAAACAGAGAGCATTCCTGAGAGAGTATGTTCACAATACATCTACCCAAACGTCCGACGTCCTGCGGACGGGCGCCCATCTGCCAGCAGCACAAGCGTCCCCGACGAGGGGAATGGAAGAGGGCGTCCTGGGGGTCACCCGCGGGAGACAACGCGGCCCGGCGGGGCGCACAGAGGCCAGGGACGCCGACGGGGGCGAGGGCCGCGCGCAGGCAAGACAGGTGACCCCAGGCCACGGCGACGGAGACTCAACACGGGGTGGGTGCCGGGCAGGTGTGCGCACTCACTCACACCTGTGCTCGCTCAGGCTGCCATCACACCTACATTTAAAAGGAGAAAAAAGTGGGGCACTTGGGGGGCTCAGTGTGTTAAGCGTCCAGCTCTTGGTTTCGGCTCAGGTCATGATCTCACAGTTCGTGAGTTCAACCCTGACTGGGCTCCGTGCTGACACAGCACAGGGTGCGCTGGGGGTTCTCTGTCTCTCCCCCTGCCCAGGCCCTCCCCACGGCAGGCATGCACCCCTTTCTTTCTCTTATGTACATGTAGCTCAAGAAAGCATCAGCAGAGTGTTGAGTTGTATTGCCCACCCCCTAAAATATATCCACGTGGAATCTATAAACGTGACCTTACTTGGAAAAAGGGCCTGGGCACATGTCACTAAACTGAGGACCCCAGAGGAGACCGAGCTGTATTATGTGGTCAGACCCGAAACCCGACAACTGGTCCCTAGAAGAGAAGGGAGGGAGAAATTAGGACAGGGGGCCGCGTGAAGACGGGGTGCCAGGGAGGCGAGGTGGGCTCTGCCTCGGAGTCTGTGGGGAGTGCTGCAAGCGTGTGTGCCTGGTCTCAGCGGCCCCAGGGGACCGACACAACACCTATGCACGGTAAATGCCTGTCCCCGTGTCCCCAGGCCCTGGTGGCCCAGCCCGGCCGACATGGCGAGCAGCTCAGACCGTAGGCCAGCAGACCCTTCACTTGGCTTCCCGTCCTGCTCAGGGTGACCTCTCAGACCACTGGGGCTGAGGCGCCACCCCAGGTTCTGGGATGATCTCCACCCAGTGGAGGGGACTCAGGCTTGGACCCCTGGCTGCTTCCCTCACCATGTCTACGGCTCTGAAAGTGATTCTTCCACGCCAAGGAATGCTCACCACAGAAAGTGGGATTTCTTCCTAATAAACTAAAAACAAGCCTCTGCTGAGCGCAAAGCAGGAGGCTGGGGGCACAGCAGGTGGAGAAGGACGGCTGCGGAAACCCAGTCAGGGCTCACACGCGGTGGCGCTCACGCCCCTGGTCCAGATCGTCCTCGCTGCCAGACTGAGCAGGCCCAGGAGCTGGGGAAACGTGGCAGGGGGTCTACAGGTACCCAGTGGACCTCCCTGCCACTGCCTCTCAGGATGCAAAGTCTGCAAAAGTGACTATCTGGCCACGTAAGAGAAAGTCTGCCAGCCCCTGTGCTGGACGGAGGTGCCACGCAGGACCCAGAGACGGGCCGGTGACGGTCGTGCCTGAGAGAGTACCAGCTTCCACGGAGTAACTCTCAGACCTACTGAAATACAACAGCAAAGAGAAAAGGCTGACGGGGAAGTGCAGGTTACAAAACAGTCCCAGTGCCGGTGAGCACGGAACACGGACCGTCAGAGAGAACCTCTCCATGGAACAAGGGCTCAGAAGCGGTCCGCACTGGACATCCGAGCAGCAGGCTTGCATTTTCCACAGTTCTGCCTGTTTGTATTCCCTAATTTTCTACTACGCACTCACACTGTTCCTAGAAACTGACTAGAGAAAAAGACAGACTGAATTTCAATGTGCATTAATAATATGTTACTCAAGTAACATTTTTAATTTTACTCATCATTTTACCTTCATGATCCAGACAAAGCCCTGCGAGTTTTGTCACAGGACAGACTTCTCGGGGTGAAAAGCTGGAAACCCATGTCGTGGGAAGGCAAGGAGACTAAGCCCACACGGTGCCCCCTCGGCGCCACCTGCCCAGAGCCCCGCAGCCCCGGGAGCAAGTACACGGAAGCCCCTCCGGGGCGCACACACAGGAGGATGACGATGTGACCAAGACGGCCTTCAGGCTCGTAGCACCAATTCAAAAATCAGAACAAAACAAAAAACTCAACTATAAAACTTGAAAAAAAGGGGAGGGGGGGCTGCGTCCTGGGTGAGGCGGCCCGCACGGCACACGGCACCCAAGCCCGACATCGCCCCCAGTGTGAGCTGCATTATAGAACGTAGAAGGTGAAAACATTACTTTTCAAATGATCCCAGGAATATGGAGCGCCCCTAAATCTGTTCGAAAGGAGTTATTATATTTCATGATTTCCTCATTAGAAATATTTTCCATCCCATCATTTTATAATAAAGTAACGACTATGATTTTCACTGAAATGTTTCAAGTATATAGAAACACATGAGAAATAACGAAACAAACGCTTATGTATTCACCATCTGTTCATTTTGCCCTATCTTCTTTAGAATTTTTTTCCCTTAGAGAGTGAGGGAGAGGGAAGAGGGGAAGGGGTGGGGGGGAGAGACACACTGTCAGAACAGAGCCTGACTTGGGGCTCAATCCCAAACCATGAGATCATGACCTGAGCCAAAATCAAGAGTCAGACATTCAACCAACTGAGCCACCCAGATGCCTCAGACTTTCTTTTTTAATGTTTATTTTTGAGAGACAAAGAGAGAGAGCATGAGCAGGGGAGGGTTAGAGAGGGAAAAGGAGACACAGAATCTGAAGGAGGCTCCAGGCTCCGAGCTGTCAGCACAGAGCCCAACATGGGGCTTGAACTCACAAACTATGAGATCATGACCTGAGCCAAAGTCGGACACTCAACAGACTGAGACACCCAGGTGCCCCAGAGTGATGGTTCATTTAAAATTTTCTCCTTTTTTAATGTTTATTTATTTTTGAGAGAGACAGAGCACAAGCAGGGGAGAGCAGAGAGAGAGGGAGAGACAAGAGAGACAAAGGATTCGAAGCAGGCTCCAGGCTCTGAGCCGCCAGCACAGAAGAGCCCGATGCTAAGAATCCCTTTCAAGTTATAGCCAGATAGGGAGTTACAGGAAACTGACTGTAAATGCTTTTAAACATCTGGTCAAACTTCACACTGCAGAGTCCTTCACAAACATGCCCTCTTTTACACTGTAAACTGGTCAGGAAATTCCGGCTGGGGAGGGAAGGAAACCCGGTAAGAGACCCCTGAGGAACCAGGTCAGGCTCTACAAAAAGTCAGGAACCCACTTTCACTCAGACAGAAACTGTAAAGTCCAGTGGTCAGCCGAGACCCTCCCTGGGCGAAGCGGCACCCCGTGTAAGAACAGGAGGTGAGAGACCCACGGTCTGGAGAGTTCCGAGACCCCAAAAAGCACCTGAGCAAAGGGCACGGTACTCAGGAAGGATCTGGAGCGTCTGTCCGAGTCTTGGCATGCCCGTGACCCAGAAAAGGTTTTGACGGTTGTTTCTCTTTCTCCAGCAGCCAGGCAGGCGAGCTTCCCAACTTCCAGGTCGGCCAAAACCGTAACTAGCAAACCCAGAGGAACAGGTTTATATTATAAATGACTTCAGACCTTTTTTTTTTTTTTAACATTTATTTTATTTTATTTTGAGAGAGAGAGAGAGAGGAAGAAAGACAGAGCATGAGCTGGGGAGGGGCAGAGAGAAGAGACACAGCATCTGAGCTGTCAGCACGGAGACCAACATGGCGCTCAAACTCATGAGCGTGAGGTCACGACCTGAGCTAAGTCAGAAGCTCCACCAACTGTGCCCCTCGGGCCCCTCAACCCAGAAAAAAACGATAAATCGTAACCCAAGTCACGTGACTCATGCTCTTCATACACAATACTGTAAAATTTTTAAGAATTGAGAGTTCCACCGAGGGATGTCGGAAGCCCAATTCCCAGGCCCGTGTCCAGGGGAGCGAGGCTGCCCCGCTTCTCTCCGCAGTGAGTGCGGCCCGGGACTTGTCGGGGCGAGTCGGCGGGAGGGGGACCAGGCGCGCACGTGGAGAGGGGCAGACGGCACGTGGCGGCCGGACGGCCCGCCAACTTCGCCAGCAGGCCAGCAATGCTCTTGTGGGCACAGACCCCACCAAGCGTTCCCACCTTCCAGAAGGCTGTGTGGGTGAGACCAAGGCACGTCACCTTAGCAACAGCTCCCAACACGAGTACACCCGACACCGGCTGCCTTCTGGAAGCGGTAAACAGTAAACAGAGGACAAAGGCATAGAAGTTCCAGGTTAAGGCAAGGGTCATCCAGCGCCTGCCTTCTCTGCCCTTCCCGAGCCCTACGTCCCACGGAGAACACCGAGCGACTCGCAGGTGCAAAGGTGCTTTTAATCCCCAAGGACGTGCGACACCGAGTGACTGCGTGCCCTCTGCAGGCACCTTCACGCACAGACACGAAGTGGCCACAGGACGTCAGTCTGCGGCACAGGACGCTGGGCGCGGAGCAGCCGTCTCCCCGGTAGGGATTTCTGGGCCTGGTGGACCCGAGGTCTGCTGGAGGGCCTCCTCCCCACAGGCCGCAGGTTCCAAGGTTCTGTGACAAACCAGGAAGTCACAACAACACAAGAGAAAGATGTGGCGGGCCTCCGGCCTCAGGAAATCAGCCTGGGAGAGGTTCCTGGTAAAGTCCAAGCTGTGAGCCTCAGAACCCACTTCCATCTTTGTTTGGAAAACAGAGTCCATTTCATTGTGGGGGAAGAAAACCTCGTACTCCCTGGAGATCTGAAGACCCTGGAACTCAAATCATTTGGTCTGGGCCAAACCAGCAGCATAAACAGACGTGCCCGGGCCCAGGCCTCCAGATGGCCCGAGAGGAGGACACACCAAGACTGAGGCGGAGCCGAACATAACAGACACTGGCTTGGTTTCAAACTGACTTCGTTCCAACCCTCAATATCCATTCCACCTCCTCCCATCTTCCTCCAGCTTCTGAAATGTGATGGAGAGCCAGCTTTCTCCTGATTCCCTTTCTACCATACTTTTAAAGCATTAGACAGAAAACGAGGCAAATAAATCCACATGCACGGACTGACATTTTTAAGAGAAAAAAACAAAGCTGGTATTTCACGCCGCAAACCCCACTGTGGGCTGGACAGACCCGCTTCTCTGCGCAGCCGCCAGCCACTCAGTGTTCCGCAGAGACACACCACCGCGTGCTGAAACGGAGACGTGGAAATGCTCGGAGACACCGCTGTTACAGAGCAATCCCACTCTGTTCGCTGAGGACGGGGGCGCGTCAACGTCGCCCACAGAGGCACTGACCCGCGTGGCAAAGGGGCGGCAGAAGGACAGCGGCAAAGGCAGGGAGGCCCCGCATCGCGGGCCCCGGGGAAGGCGCCTCAGGACGCGGACGCCATGGGAAACCTCGCACTCAGGTCTGCGGGCGGCGCTCGGTGCCATTTTGCCAAAGCGACGTCCAAGTTCCTGATCAGAGAGAAGCCAACCCCGTGAACCCCACACTTTGTTCTACAGGCCCAGCTATTCAAATGCATCGTGGCAAATTCTTTCAAAGTAAAACCAACTCAAACTGTCCCTCGAGGTGACCGTGCCCCTGTGTGCAGACTGGGGGCCAGGGGAAGGGCGGCCCAGGCGGTGGAGGAATGTCACCCCGAGAACGCGCTGCCGGCAGGAGCGAGGAGCCCGGAGCCGACCACTGGCTGGGGGGCCAGCACCCGATAAGCCTCTGTGGTCCCCTCTCGGAGAACAACGGAGAGAAGATCTCGTTCCCGAAGATTCGCTGTCCCTCCTCTTCAGGGATGCTCCCGGAGCTCAGGGAGGCAGGCCGGGGCCGGGAGGCGGCGCAGACGGGGCCAAGGCCTGGAGACCGCTCGGGGCCAAGGCCTGGAGACTGCCCTCCGCTCGCCGGCTGGGCCTCCTCGCCTGGCGGCCGGGGGGGGCCCGGGAGCGAGGGCAACTGCCCTTGGGGACGGCGCCCACCCTCCGGTCCGCGCTGGGATGTCACGATCCATCAGGTCACGTCCGCACAGCGCTGTCCTTTCACACGTGGGTGTCCACAGAGCCCCTAAGTAGTCTCGGCCGAACAGACAAACGAGGTGGGAGCCGAGGCGATCCGAGACCCCCCCACCCCGCCCCCGTCACGGGGGGGGGGGGGGTGCCCGACAGGCAGGACCCCCGCCTGGAGGCTGGGCGTCAGCGAGCTCCCGGGGAAGGGCGGACAGAACTTATCCTCTTGGGGATAAAAAATGGTTCTGCTGTTCACGGTTACCCATGAGTCGAGGAGTGTCGCCCTCCGCTGTGGACACGCCGCCTTGGCCCCGGGGGAAACTCTGGGCGCTTCTCGGCCCCCGGAGGCCCCCGGGACCTAAGAACAGGCTGGGCCGGCAGGGGCTGCCGGCAGGGCCCTGACGTGTCAGGGTTAAAAATGAGGACAGGAAAGAGGATTCTGGGAGCGGCATCCCTCATCAGCAACAAATCGAAGGACACGGAGGCAGGCAGCAGTGGCGCGGGTGGCTGCACCCCGACCGGCTGCCTGCGGCGGACCGGGGACAGCCCCTGGGAGCCTCCGCCAGGACACGGAACACGGTGACCACAGAACAGCCACATTTGTAGAGGAGGAAAAACAGTGACTAGGAAAAAAATGTAAAGGAGAGGGGCACCAGGGTGGCTCAGTCAGGTGAGCCTCCAACCTGGGCTCAGGTCACGCTCTCACAGTCTGTGAGTGCAAACCCCACGTCGGGCTCTGTGCTGACAGGTCAGAGCCTGCTTCAGATTCTGTGTCTCCCTTTCTCTGTGCCCCTCCCGGGCTCATGCTCTGTCTCTCAAATAAACATCAAAAAAAAATTTTTTTAACGTAAAGAGGAAAAAAAAACGGAGAAAAAAACACAAGTGAAAACACACGGAAAGCCCAATACCGTGTGACACATGTCCCTCGGGCACGAAAGAAAGAGGGCGAAGAAATGCAGTTAGGAGACAAAGTCCGCGGCCTGGGACCGGAGGCTGAGAGTCTGTGAAGGGAACCGAACACACACAAACCTGGGAAGACCTCAAGGAGAGAGAAGAGACAACCCACGTAAACCCCGAGCAGGGCCCAGGCCCGGGGCCCACGCACAGCCCAGGAGACACAGTCACAGCAGCACAGCCGGGGCCCCCCCACGAGGAGGCCGCGCCGGGAAGAGCCAGCGCTGACGGACGGGAACCGGAGCCGACGCGACCAGAGGAGCAGGATTTTAGGAGACGACTCCCACCGAAACTCGGAACACGGAAGGTTCTTGTGTGACACTGAGCAAACACGACGCACAGCTGTGAGCACTGACCACGCACAGGCCTACAGAGCGAGTCTAAACCCTCTGAAAACGCCAACTCCCTTCCCCGCGCTGAAACTCAGACGCGGGAAGGGAGGGCCAGGGAACCCTTCACTCTGAGAATGAGGGAATGTGCCTCTAAGGGAAGGACCAAGGACACACTCAGAGGAGTGGGGATTCAAAACCTCTGAAACAAGGAACGACCCAAAGCTACACAGTACATTTGGAAATCCAGGTAAGGCAGCTGCCAGAGGAAAACGTACTTGCTTCCAGAAGGCAACCCACAAGAGGTTTGAAAACTCAAATAGGGGCGCCTGGGCAGCTCAGGTGGTTAAGTGTCCAACTTGGGCTCAGGTCATGATCTCACAATTTGCAAGTTCGAGCCCTGCAATGGGGCTCCGTGCTGACAGCTCAGGGCCTGGAGCTGCTTCAGACTCCGCGTCCCCCTCTCTCTGCCCCTCCCCTGCTCGTGCTGGCTCGCTCTCAAACATAAGTGAGTGCCGGGGCGCCAGGGTGGCTCAGTCGGTTGAGGGTCTGACTCGATATCCACTCAGGCCTTGATATCAGGGTCGTGAGTTCAAACTCCCCCACAGGCTCTGGACTGGGCGTGGAGGCTACTTAAAAAAAAATCAGAATATATCCAAAAACAGAAAAGGAAAACACGCCAAGAAACACAAAATAAAATACAGAAGGGAGACTGGTGGGTTTTTATTTTAATGGCCCATAAAACAGCCACGCTGAGGTCTGCACACCGCGCCCAGCGGCGCAGCAGGACCGCACCAAGGCAAGTCAGGAAGCAAGGACTCTCCGGCCGGCAGCAGGGAAAGCAGTGTGCGGAAGAGAAGCGGCCAGACCGCCGGGGGTGACCTTGGCCCACGCTCAGGCCAGACCCTGCTGGGGCAAAGCAGTGGACCCACAGGACGCCCCCCGCGCCGGGGCACAGGGGAAGACTCGGGTCCCGGGGCTGTGAGGGCAGGTGGGGCACGCTCGACTCAAGGTCCCTCAGCAGGCGGACCTCAGCTGCTCAGGCTCCCTGGCTGCCTGCGGCCTGTGAGCGCAGGCACGGATCCCTTCCCAGTGACACCTACGCTGGCCTGTGAGCAGCAGCACAGCAGCCTGCCCCGGCCGACACACGTATGTGCACGCACGTGCATGGAGACACACGCAGAAAACGGCTTCCGGGCAGTGAAGACGTCGTGTTTTAGGTTCTACCTTCAGCACTGCTTCCTAGCTTCCCCAAAGGTGGAGTCCTGCTTCGGCACTCACGGCTACTTTTAAAAGGAGAACGGAGCACCGGCAGCAGGAAGGCGCAGGGACCCGCCTGCATGTCGGAAGGCGGGCGCCACAGGGGCCTGGGAAGAGGTTTGTCATCAGACTGAGGAAATTCCCTTACATCTGCAGAGTGTTTTTATCATAAATGGGTATGGAATTTTGTCAAGTGCTTTTCTGGGAGGGGGGCAATCTTTTGAGATAATCTCATGGTTTTTCTCTTTTATGATGTCAATATGGCATATTACATCGATTTTTGAATGTTAAACCAAATTTGAATTCCACTTGCTCGTGAAGCAGACCACCCTCTTGTAGCTAAATCTGCTACAAAGTAAGGACTCTGACGGCCACACCCGTGTGGCTGTGGGCCCACACCCTTCTCTTCTCCTCCCTCCCTGAGTGTGGAACGGGGCTGTGGCGGGGCGCAGCGTAACTGGCATCGCTTCCCTTCTTTAATTGATGCTGTAAATCAACGGTGAGGCCGTGTGGGACTAGAGGTTTCTAGGCGTCAAGAACTGCAATTAAATATTCAATTTCTTCAATAGACACAGGGCTACTCAGGTGATCTATTTCTTCTTGAGTGAGCTTAGGTCACTTGTGTCTTGTAAGGAATTCATCCAATTCATGTCAATTGTCAAACTTATTGACATAATACAGTTGATAAAACTCCTTTACCCTTTCAATGGCTACAGGCTCGCAGTGACAGCCCCTCTGTCATGCCCAGGAAGGAAAACTTTAGGTCTCTTTTTGTCCTGATTTGTTTGGCTAAAGGTCTATTAGTTTTATTTATCTTTTCGAAGAACCACCTTTGGAGCTCATTAACTCTTCTCTATTGCTTTTTTAAAAACGATCATCTTGATAGATGGGCAGAGCAGAAGCCAATCCACTCCCAGGCGCGTGGCCCTGTCCACCTGACAAAGGCGGTCCAGTGAGACTCGGGAGGGAGGGCTCTGCGGTGAGAGACGGACGCCTCCCCTCGCAGACTGAGCGAGGCGGGAGCGCCCACCCGCAACACACCTGTCCCGCGTGCAGGGCCCCACGGCGAGGGAGACAAGAAAGAAATGGGTACGCAGGACGGGAAAAGGAAATGTGTCTTTATTCACATTGGCTAACCATCTACGTAGAACAGTCTATGACTCTACTTTTTAAAAAGCTCTGGTCATGGTCTCACAGTCGTGGGACTGAGCCTGCGCTGGGCTCTCTCTCTGCCCCTCCCCTACGCACGCTTGTTCACACACACTCTCTCTCTCTCAAAATAAATAAATAAACTTAAAACACACACACACACACACACACACACACACACACACAATACACCGAGTAATGTGCCAAACTGCTGAATCACGATACTGTATACCTGAAACTAATGTAACACTGTAATTTAAAACATAAAGTCTCAACAGATCCCCAAAGTGAGTCACTTAGGGATAAAACATGTGTGAGACCTTCTCTAAATAAACATGAGTCCATGCCAAGATGTCAGTTTTCTCCAAATTAATCTACAGATTCAACACAATCTCAATCAAAATCCCATCTCTTTCTCTGTAGTAAATGACGAGCTGATGCTGAAATACAGACACGGAGATGCAGACCCCCGTGGGAAGCTGCACCCCCAGTTCAGGACGTCCTATAAAGCTGCAGTCACGGAGACGGCGGGACACGGACACGCAGACCGACGGGGCAGAACGGAGCCCGGGAGCAGACCCGCGTCCACGCTGCTCTTCCGGAAGAGGAAAGCGGCAGAAGGGGACGCCGCCCTCTCGCCAGCAGGCGGGGCCGCGGGACCCGAGGGGCCTTAACCTCGCCTCAAAATGGATGAGAAAACTGAATCCAAGAGCCAGAACTACGTAACTTCCAGGAAATGTAAAAGGGAAAACTTTTGTGACATTAGGTTGGACAAAAATTTCTTAAGACGTAAGAAGCCTGAAGCAGCTAGGGAAAAACCTGTTAGGCTGGGCTTCACTAAGAACTTCTGTTCTGCAAAGACACTGAATTAAATGAAATGACAAACCCCAAACTGGAAGAAAGTATCTGCACAAGAAAAATCTGGTGGATGGACTTGTGTCTGAAATACACAAAGAACTCTCAGTAACATTGAGACTAAAGTAAATAAATATGCACGGATACTTCACCAAACGAGATATATGGGTGACCCCACCCCCCCCCAAAAGAAAAATATTTGTCCTCAGGGGAAGGGAGAGGCAGTCCGCCAGGGCCACCACGAGAAATCCACCCGAAGAGCTGGACGGCAGAGACTGCCTGCAGCAGTGACAGTGCGGAAGCCCAGCGACGGGACCCTCTGTCGCTCCGGGTGGGCGCCGGGCACTGGGCGGACAGTCGCTCCTAAAACTGTACCTGTCCCCGCCATGTGACCCAGAAACCCCAGTCCTGAGTATCTACCAGAGAGAAAGTAAACCACTGAGACACGGAGTGCTTTGTCTGTAACTGTTCACAGCAGCTGTTTTTAGTAGCTAAAAAGTGGAAACTGTGTAAACGTCTATCAACCCGATTAGATAAACATACGACAGACGCAGTCAACGGCAGAGCGCACTAAGTGCAAGAAGCCGCCCACGTTATACTCTAGAAAAAGAAAGCCTACGATGACAAAGCCCGTCCGTGGTGCCCTGGGTCCAGGGATAGGAGGAAGGCACTGACCACAGACGGGCACTTTCCAGGGCGATGGAGAAATTCTAGGTCACAGCTGTGCTGGTGGGACGTGACTCACTGGTGTTGGCACGGACCACACCGCACACTTCCAACTGCTGTGTTCCGTTACACTTCAGTGATGTCTCCGTGAAGCCCTCGGAAAGAGGGGCCGAGGCGCTGAGGGTGACAAGTGAGGACCCTCTCCTGAAGAGGGCTCCGCTGCGAGGGGAGCAAAGACAAGGGGCGGCAGCGGGTGGAGAAAGGGGGGCTGGGCGTCTGGGGTTCTTTGGTGAAGGGGAGGCTGGCAAGCTCTCGTGCTGACGAGGGCACCGCACGTCTCCGGGAGAGGAGCTCTGGAAGCAAGGGGACCGGCAGGGGAGGTGCCCAGCGCCCTGCGGGGCAGGGGCCGCACAGGAGCACACGAAGGGCAGCTCGGAGGCCAGGCGCACCGGGAGGCCGATGGGACAGGCACGCGGCTCCTCTGGCAGGACCGGTGGCCGCGCAGCTGGGCCGAGGCTGACCGGCTCCGGGCTGGGAAGGGGCCCTGCCCCGAGCCCGAGTGAAACAGCTGCTCCTCTGGGCGCACACGCGGGGTCCCCGCTCACACAGGGTCAGACCCGACTTTCAGATGAAGCGTTTGATACCCTCTCTTTAGTGTGTCTCTGTGTTACATCCTGGACACAGGACACACTTGCTGAGGCGTGTATGCAGTGTCCAGAGAAGGCAAACCCCCGGGACAGAAAGCAGGTCGGTGGTCTGCCCAGGGTGGCGAGGGGCTGAGCAGTGAGGACCACGGGGCCCGGCCTCCTTCCTGGGTGACGGCAGCATTCTCCAGTGCCGCGCGGGTGGGGGCGGCGGTGCCCGCGAGCACACGGAGACCCCGTAACGGGACGGGCTGTGCGATGCCTGCTTTCAAGAGCCCGGAACCAGGTGCCCTACGGGTGGACTGCTGGACAAAGGGCAGAGTCTGTCCAGAGGACTGGGCATCGTGATGGCGGAGCACGTGCCACCCCCAAGGCCAGGGTCAAAGCCAGGCGTCCAGACCAGCAGGGTCTTGTCCACCGCTGGCTGGCAGGGAGCAGACTTTCGTGCGGCCCTGGAGACATGCGCTCTTTCTGTGGTGGTCAGTGGGCACAGAGGGGCACGTCAAGGAAGCTTCTGGCAGCTGTCAGGCCGCGCGGCAAACGCCACCTCGGGAGCAGCCGCGCCCCCCTCCGCGCAGCTCTCGCGGCGGCCTCCCGCCCAGTCACCCCCAGGCCTCGGCACAAAAGCGTCCTGTGGCCCTTGTCTGAGGGTCAGAGCCTCGTCAACGTGCCTTCCACCTGCTCCGGCGAACCAGTGTCGCCAGCCTGCATGTGCCGCTGTCCTCATGGGCACCTCCAGCGCGGCCTCTGCCACCGTGCCTTCCACTCAGTGGACGTCAAAGCAAAGGGGACCAGCACACCAGCATTGTTTTTAAATAACGTATTTGAGGAAAGGTGCATAAATCTTAAATATCCAAATATTAACTACACAGGGCCTATTTTGTTCATCCTAACACGGATGTAAAATTATAACAGAAAGCAAAGGCTGTCAGGAAAAGTCATCACAAACGAACACTGTCCAGGCAACTGGACAGACCTGGTCACGTATTTATGTAATGTCACATGTCCAAGAAGCAGACGCGCAGACAGGACACAACACCCAGCAGCACTGAGACACCAAGCGCACCCCCAGCCCCTGAGGGAGACACGGGCGCTGCCGGCCAGGATCACAGGGCGGCGGGCCGTGGGGCAGAGGCAGGGCAGGGCAGACCCTCTGCTGGCCGAGGGCCCTGGGTCCGTGACGACAGGTAGAAGCTCCGGGCCCGAGAGCCTGCTGTCCCTCGGCACCCACCCGCGTGGCCAGCGACGTCACTTCGCTGCCCTGGGCGGAGTGGTGGGCGGGGGGTGTCGGAAGCACACCTTGGCTCCTTCTGAGGCATATATCATCACAGATAAGTCTACTTTGTGTGATAAATGCTGCATCAAGAAAAAACTGTCGGGGCGCCTGGGGGGCTCAGTCGGTTGAGCGTCCGATTTCGGCTCAGGTCATGATCTCACAGTTCGTGGGTTCGAGCCCCACGTCGGGCTCTGTGCTGACAGCTCGGAGCCTGGAGCTGCTTCAGATTGTGTGTCTCTTTCTCTCTGCTCCTCTCCTGTTCACACTCTGTCTCTGTTTCTCATAAATAAATAAATGTAAAAAAAATTAAAAAACAAAAACTGTCCCTGGGGCGCCTGGGTGGCTCAGTCAGTTAAGGGTCTACCTTCGGCTCTGGTCATGATCTCACAGTTTGCGAGTTCAAGCCCCACATCAGGCTATCTGCTGTCAGTGCAGAGCCTGCCTCAGATCCTCTGTTTCCCTCTCTCTCTTTAAAATAGACTTAGGAGCACCTGGGGGGCTCAGCTGGTTAAGTGTTGGACTTCGGCTCAGGTCATGATCTCACAGTTCGTGGGTTCGAGCCCTGTGCTGACAGCTCGGAGCCTGGCGCTGCTTTGGATACTGTCTCTCCCTCTCTCTCTGTTCATGTTCTCTCTCTCAGAAATAAATAAACGTTAAAGCAACAACAACAGAACTTTAAAAAAATAATAAACTTAAAAATTAAAAAAGAAAAGGAGAACTGTCCTCCTCACTGAGGCGCGTGTCCCCCTGAACTTGAAGAGCCTTCTCCCCCTGCTCACTCTCCAGCCAAGGCCGTCAAGACTCTGTGAGTACCATCTCCCCAAGCGGCTCTAGGGGAAGCCAGCCGGTCACCGGTACCGTAACCCCAGCTCCAGGCAAAATGCAGGGACCCTGGAAAGGCCAGCAAACAGCAAGGAGTGCCGGGCGGTCCCCTGCTCCTCCCAGACGGGCCACCAGACGCGGGTCCCTGGGGACATCGTTCTATCGTCAAAACGTGGTGAGGAGGACATGGCAGTCTCGGGTCTGGACCGCCCTTCGGGAAAGAAGAGCCCCAGAGGAAGGGTTCGGAGGGACGCGCTGGACACTCAGGAGGATCTCAGAAACTATCAGAACAACAGGTATATTTTTACCTAAAAACATCAGAAAAGGTCAAGATGTTGCCAACTCTTCCCACACAGATAG
Organism: Mungos mungo; assembly: GCA_004023785.1. Lineage (NCBI taxonomy): Eukaryota > Metazoa > Chordata > Mammalia > Carnivora > Herpestidae > Mungos > Mungos mungo. The sequence continues at coordinate 172,217 of PISW01002850.1, read as the reverse complement.
TCGCGGGTCTCGGGAGGGGAAGGGGCGGGGGACCCTCGCATATGTGACTCCCCCCAGATAGCCCCATAAAGGCCAAAGACACGGGAGCCGTCATCCTGAACTAACTTCTCATCAGCCAGGCTGTTTTGCCTACAAGATCTGATGAGGGTTAACAAGAATTCTGTAATTAAAACAAAAACAAAACAAAACAAAAAAAACAACAACCCACAAAACCGTCAAATTATCTCCCAGGGTGAGTGTCACCTCGTGCCGGCTCTGAGGGCTGCTTCTGGGACGTTTCTCTTCCAGCTACGACAGTGAGCGGCAAGATAAACCCAGAACCAGACCCGCCCGTCACAAGTGTTGTGACAAGATGTTTTTCAGACAAAGGTTTTATTCCATTAATAACAAAACAAGAAGCCAAGATGCTTCACTGTCACTGTCCCGGAGCGGGCAGCCATGCAGTAGCGGGGGAGGGGCAAGCTTCCCAAACTCGCGGGGCAGGCGGGCACCTATTTACAGGGGGCGGCCCTCCTGCGGGGCCTCTGGGGGACCCGTGAGTAACCCCAAGAAGCGAGTCATGAGAAAACACCCTGCCACTGGGGAGCTGGGGGCCCGGGGCCGGACAAGCGCAGAACCCCGAGCAAAACCAGGGGCCTTTCCCTCAGCGGCTCCCCAAGTGCGCGGAGCCTGACAGCCAGAGCCGGGCCGGGGCCCAGCGGGGAAGGGCAGGTGCACAGAAGGGAAGACACGTACCCGAAGGCCGCGGCCGAGAGCCCCGCTCAGGAGGGCCGCCTCGCGTCGCGCCCACGGGAGGAGAGAGCAGATGACCGTGACCGCGCTCTGAAAACGTCTCCGCCAACCGCCGCGTTCCCCAGCCACGCGCAGCATTTCTGTTCTCCAATTTATCCTCCGTATCTTTTGAAAACCGCAGCATGTGCAGACTGCAAACAATGAACAGTGTGTTCCGGATTTTTAAAAGTTATTTATTACTGATCCTCAACAGTCCAAAGGAGACATCTTTTGTCAGGGGAGTAAAGGGGGAAGTTCCCTTCGTGACAGGCGTGTGTCTCCGTCCACGGAACGAGGGACGCCGGACAGGGGCTGCCCTCGCTGCGCGGCCGGACGCACACACTGCGGCTCCAACGGCAGCTCTCTCAGAAGGTTCTACTCCAATTCTGTGGGGCCCTGGAAGGACGGGGCTCCTTCCCCGAGGAGACCGTCATGGGGGTGGGCGGCTGCCCTGAGCTGACTGCTGACAGCTCGGCATCGAGTTTGACATCGTTTATTCTAGAAACGTATTGCAAAAGAGCCCAAGGGCAGAGATGGGGGTGAGGATGAGGATGTGGGAGATGGATGGCAGCCGGGCGGCGGGCGGCGGGAGCGGCGCTCCAATGAGCCTGTGTGTTCCCCCTCCTCCGGAGGGCAGGGCTGGGGGGCCGGGCGGCGGTCCTTCCGTGCGCCCAGGGCCCCTCTCTGGCTGAGGAAGGAAGGGAGGGAACTGCCGACCACGCGTCCTGGCCGGCCAGCAGCTGGGGGACCGAGCGGCAGGCCAGCGCGAGGACAGACGCGAGCCCCGTGTGGCACTGGCAGGAACGTGCAATGGTGTGGCTGCCACCAAAACAACATGGTGGCTCCTCGGAAAAGTGGATGTGAAACTCTGCCAGTGGGTCCAGCAGTCCCCCTTCTGGGAATACACGCCAGAGAAATGAAAGCAGGGTCTCAAAGAGAGGTCTGCACCCGCACAGTCACATCAACGTTACTCACGGCCGCCAAGATACGGAAGCAACCCCACCACCCAGCCACAGGTGACGCTGGGTAGAGAGGAGGCTGTGCGTGCACACAGCGGAGTATTATTCAGCCTTGAAAGGAAAGGAAATCCCGACACCTGCTGTGACAAGGACGCGTCATGCTCAGGGACAGAGGCCGGATAAAGACAATACTATGTGATAACGCGTTATTTCTGAGAGAGCGCGTGTGCGCGTGTGCGCGCAAGTGGGGGAGGGAGAGAGAATCTCAAGCAGGCTTTGCACTGTGAACGTGGAGCCCCAGGCAGGGCTCGAACTCACCAAACCGTGAGATCGTGGCCTGAGCTGAAACTGAGAGCCAGACACTCAACCAACTGAGCCACCCAGGCGCCCCTGTGTGACTCCACCTCTAAGAGGTCCCTGGAGGAACCACATTTACAGAGACAAGACAGAGACAGGCTGACAACAGGCCATCCATGACAGGCCATCACAGCCCACCCCAACCAACCGGGCCTCCATCCCAGCACAGCCAACCTCCTGGCCTGGCCTCCCCTCGGCCGGATCAGAAGCACCCACACCAGGGCACTCGGGCCCCAGGCTCTCACCAAGGTAGCCCTCGCAGGAAGCCAGGAGCGGGCCGTGCCCACTGCACAGTAAGGCAGGGGAGCTCTGCCCGGCCACTGTGGTTGGCCCCTTCTGAAGTACCCTCCCTGGAGTGCCTGAAGCAACCCTAAGGGGCAGAGCTGTTTCTGCCTGGGTGTAGGGGTCTGGGGCTGGGGGCGGCCGGGCAGCAGGTCAGAGGGCGGAGCACGGAGCACGCTGGCCACGCAGAGTTCGGGGCGGGGGGTGGGGCCTGGGAGAGGCCCTGCAGGTCCTCGGCCACCGCGCCTGTCCAGGCGGCCCCAGACGCCCACAGCAGGCTCCCGGGCACAGGCCGTTCTGGGGCATCTCTCCTTTCTGTCTCCTTTTCTTCTTAGAAACAGCAGTAAGATCAAAGTAACGAAAAGTACGGAGCGCTGCGATCACGGCACTCACTTTCTGAAACTCGTCCTTCAAAACCGTCCTGTGAGCAGGTCCTTTTCCTCTAGTGAAACCACTTCTCACGCTCACAGGGCCTCCCGGACTCCTCTGGCCACGCACCGCAGGCTCTGCGTCCCTGCCCCAAGCACCGCCAGGAGCGTCCACATGTACAGCTTTCGGTCCCAGAAAGACGAGCTCCCTCCCAGGTTTAACAACGGAGAAACTGCGGGGGCGCCTGGGGGGCTCAGTCGGTTGAGCGTCCAGCTTCGGCTCAGGTCGTGATCTCACAGTTCCTGAGTTCGAGCCCCGCGTTGGGCTCTGTGCTGACAGCTCAGAGCCTGCAGCCTGCTTCAGATTCTGTGTCTCCCTCTCTCTCTGACCCTCCCCTGATCTCACTGTCTCTGCCTCTCAAAAATAAATATAAACCATAAAAAAAATTTTTCAAAAAAAACAACAACGGAGAAACCGCGGCCGCAGGTGTAACCTTTAACACGATGTCATGGGTCCAAGGTGGGGCCGTCCAAAAGGCCAGGGCTGCAGTGAGCGAGCGCCCTTCCGGGCCTGACAGGCGGACGTGGGGCCAGAGTGCCTCCGCGTGTGGTGCACGCAGCTCAGTGCCGGCGCGGGGACGGGGACGGGGTTTGTGCCACCGGAACCGGGCACGCCGCGGGGCCAATCATCACGCGTGCGAGCGACCCCGATGCGACCTTCCCCTTCCTGGTCACACGGGCCTTACTCACAGGTTCTGTTCCAAACGGGTTCAAAAAAATAAAGAACACACACAAAACGGAAACCTCTGAGCTTCCTAAGATTCTGCCATCCACCCGCGCACACGCCGGGGAGGCGCAGGCGCGGCCCCGCCTCTGGCGTCCTGAGAGCAGAGTCGTGTCCTGGAGGTTAGACTCCCAAGCCAGAGAATCTGCAACAGAAGCCTCCGGCAGGGGACCGCAGTGTCTTCCGCCCCCTCCCGGTGGCTTCGGCCGCCCTGACCCAGGGTGCCTCCTGCGCACGGGGGCACTGCCCTGGGCCGAGACGGCCCACGTGACAGACACCAGAAGGCCACTCGACAGTCACAGACCATCATTCCCCTCGGCAAACCTCACTTAAAGATTCAGCCTCAGGGGCGTCCGGGTGGCTCAGCTTGATCTCCACTCAGGTCATGATCTCATGGTTCTTAGGTTCAAACCCCGCGGCGGGCTCTTAGCTTACAGCATGGAGCCTGCTTGGGATTCTCTCTCCCCCTCTCTCTGTGCCCCTCTCCTGCTTGTGCTCTCTCTCAAAATAAAAATAAATTAAAAAAGAAAGATCCAGTTTCGGCTTTAGTGTTTTGGTTTTTGGCTTACGATTCCTGAACATCACTTGTAGCCATGTTAATGGTGTTAGTAAAGGACACCCGGTTCAGTAGAGACCCAGATGCCACCAACTCTGTCTTGTGACAGAGGCTCAGACCCAGCGCAGGAGGCCGGTGGCGTCGCCCCCGCCTGGTCCAGGCGCAGGTGGAGCCCACAGGCAGAAGTGCCATCACTCCGCCACGGGGCAAGCACCTTCAGTGCATCACCAGCCAGTCCGTGAAGGAGAAGGGCATCGCCAGCTCCAGGCCAAGCCCTTTGCCCGGAGCCCACTTCTGGGCGTCCACGGTACCAGTTACTCACTGAGCAAAGCTGTCCTGTGCCTCAGAGCTGAGCGTTCCGGAGACCGTAGCCACATCCCCGCCAACATCCTCATCTGAAGGACGGCTCCAGAAAATACAATCTCAGAAACAAGACCAGGGACGTACCCCCTTGCCCTCCAGGCACCATCGGTGGAGTCTCCACAAACCAAACGCAGACGCAGATGGCTCACGATCCTTTTTATTTTTAGTGAAGACCAAACAAGATCCCCACAGAAGCCGCCTTCCACCCACTCCAACTGCCGTGACCACACAGTGAGGAGGTGCCGCCCTGGGACCCAGCCAAGTCCCCCGGGCCCAGGCCTGGCAGCACCGTGGGCTTCTTGATCCGCTCCGGCCTCCTGGCCGAGGTCTGGCGGCCCCGGCGGTCCCGGCTCACCCTCTGCTCTGAGCCCTGGCCGCCGGGCACGGTGGTCATGAGCGGCACTCCAGCTCCTTCCACGCCCACGCCGCCGCCTCTCCGCACGGAACCTGCAGCTGGAGTCTGCGGTCCTAAGAGGCACCTTCACCTGCTTCCTCGTAGCAGCAGCGTGAGATGCCCAAGTGATGCTGAAGGAAGAGAGGGCGGCGTTCCGCAGACTCTTGTGTAAGAGCCGCAAACCTGAAGCCAACAAATGACGTGACAGGTGCCACAATCAGCATCACATATCTCTCAAGTTTATTTATTCTGACAGAGCAAGCGGCGGCAGGGGGGCGGGGCAGGGCAGACGGGGGGGGGGGGGGGGGAGAGAATCCCAAGCAGATGTAGGGCTCGAACTCATGAAACACGAAATCATGACCTGAACCGAAAACAAGAGTCAGATGCCCAACCGACTGAACCCGCTAGGCGCTCCAGATCGTACGTATTTTAGTCGTTTGATAACACATTTGTAATGAATGGTATTTAAGTTATATGTGATGATATTATGCAGGATTATACACCTTAAGTTTTAAAACATTTAAAAGATTAAAGGCTCACAGATCTAGTTTTGTTTCCTGCAATAGCCAGTGATGGTTTTTCAAGAACCAAAACCCCCTCTGAGCGCGCTGGCAACGCAGCAGGAGTGCCAGGAAAGGGGCACTGGGGCAGCACCGCTCAAGAGGAGGTCGACCACACACAGACAACTGGCGACCTTGGCCCCGCGGAGGCTCCGTGTTCCTGTGGGCGAGGTGAGGGGGCGACCACGGACGGAAGAGGAGAACCCCTACTGGGACCCTCGAGAAAGACCGAAGGAGGACCCCACCCGGGCATGTCCTGGCCCGAGAGCGCTCGGCTGTAGCGGGAGGCACAGGCCGAGGGGGTCCCCAGAGCCGCGCGCCCGGCAGGCCGAGCCCGTCCTCCCGTAGCCTCCACGACGTCCTTGGGAAGATCGCCCCCTCGGGCTTCCCCGTTCTTCCCCAGGGTCTAGAACCTGCTCCTGACACAGCTGGAGCGCTGACCCACAGCCAGACCCCTCTGCCGGACCCCCCCGCAGAATCCCCACTCTTCCCTTCCTGGGCAGTCTGCCCCGGGCGGCAGGGGGCTGGGCACTCAGGGATGCAGCCTCGCCGCCACAGCGGCCATGGACGGCGGTGGGGGGGGGGGGGGGGACCCAGAGCCGCATGCACCTGCGCTTCTCTGGGCGCCAGCCCACCTTCGGGGCTCGCCCAGCGACCACACGCCCTCCTTCCGAAGCTCTGAGATCAGGGCTTTTCGCGGTGTGTTCATGTTCCCGGGGGCACCCTGGCGACACGGACACTCGAGGTCTCTTGTGGTCACAGTGAGATGTGGCTCCGTCCACACAGCGCCACCACAAGAAGGCTCCGCCCGCACCTCCGAATCAAAGCTGAAAGGACGGTCACAGCGTGCAGCGCACAGCACAGGAGCCTGAGCAGCACGGACACGCGACCCAGACCAAGGCTGTCACGGAGAGGGATGAAAACCACACCGTGTTTCCAAGTAAAGAGTCCTGGTCAGAAATACTGACATTTTCATTGCAGGTTTTTTGTTCACTCTAATCCGAAGCATCCTCCAAGCTCACCCTGTGACTGAACAGCACACGCAAATTTGCAATGTGCTAGTAAATGCGAGGCAAGGATTAAAATTGAGTGTTGCAAAGTTTTAACATCTCTAAAGGAAACAATGTGGATAGTTCACAACTCTCTATCCTAAAGTTTAGGAAAATCAACCCGAAGTTCCTTCTCACCGTCAACGGCAGGAGCGATCTGCGCGCCACGCGGGCGACACGGGGGCTGGGTGAGGAGCCGCAGGTCCCCAGCTCGTCCCGTCGTGCAGGGGGCCTCCTGCCCGGGCACCGCACGGGCTCTCCGGCAGCTGCGCAGGAGACCCGGGCCGGTCCACCAGCTTATGGTCACCTCGTGAGCGACCCCGGCACAAACAGCAGAAAAACACCCAGGGGACGTAACCGGGAAGAGAAACACACAACGACAGTTGTTTTAAGACATGGGGTTTGGGTGGTTTTGTTACACAGCCAGAACAACTGGCCCGGGTCTCGGGCAGGCCAGGGCGGACCCTGAAACCAGGAGAACAGCGGGGTGCTGAACTCAGACACCCGCAGCCCCGCACGCGGCCTGCTCCCCTCGCCTGCTGCGCCCCGCCCTCACGCGGCCCCGGAAGGCAAGGAAGACGCGGGCCTATCCTGTGCCAGGAGCCACGAATCACACTGCCTCCTCATCACACCCGACGCCGGGCTGTAGACGGCCACGAGAAAAATGGGAGCAAACGCCGAGCACCTGCGAAATGCCCCCCGGACCAAAGTGAAAAATACATTGATTTTCAAATTTTAGCACGGAAATGACATTCCAAGGCTCCCCCCAAACTGTCTGGAGGATGCCGTGACACCTCTTCCAATAAATAACAAGTCTGAAAGTCAAAATAATCAAGATCTAATAAGAGTGACATGAACCTCCCTTCCACTACCCTCTTCCTCCCCACGGACCCCGTCCCTTCGAAGAGACTGCTAATTCTTTCTCAAGCCCCACCAGGAATGACAGTTTTGGTGGCTGACTAAGGAGCTGAATTCCTAAAGAAGCCGGAAGATCCGGTGCGAAGGGGGCTCGGGAGTAGACAACCGCTGTTTGGAGACAAGATCTCTAGACAGAACTCCAGAACCTCAGATTCCACTTGAAAACCACACACCCTGTGACTCTCGTGAAGGGCCTCGTTACAGACAAGCCTGTCAAATAATTAAATATAAATGCAGAATGTTTTAGAATCTACAAATACATAGGTAACGTTACGTACGTTCTCCAGCGTCACTTCCCCCTAAATTCGGCAGGTTCATAAAAGACCTGTGTTGAGTCCGAATGTCGGAGCCGTAAAGCTAAACTACTTACATGAAAAATGCGAAACCCGAACATGTAACTACTCTTTGATTCAGAAGAGCCAAAAACATGAGTGTGGCCCCAGGGGGGACTGAGCCTCCCAGGCTGCGGGGGGATCTCCACTGCCGACGGAAAAACACATCAGCAGGGGCCTGCTTGGGACTCCCTCCCTCTCAAAATAAACAAACTTTTCCTTAAAAAGTGGCTACAAGGCTTTCTGAAGCTGCTTTCAAAGGAACCCCCCCCCCCCAGCAGACAGCCCAGCAGGTGCTGGTGGAGGAGGGGCCGTGCCCAGAGGCACGGAGGACGGGGTTCCGCGTCCTCGGCAGAGGTCGTCTTCCGTGACAAACCGGCCCCCCTGGCCCGCCCCCTCATCCGCATGGGTCACGGTGCTGGACCGCACTCCAGACCAGCCGGGGCTCCGGGGGCGGCCCCAGGGGAGGGCCAGGCGGCAGCAGCGACTCCTTCGCAGGCTCTGCTGTTGGGAGCGGCTCTTTAAGAACGTGAGAGTCACCCGCGGCAATCTGGCCATGCAAACAGCCTGCGGCCCGCCGGCAGCTGGCCCGCGGTCCAGACAGGCGCAGCCGGATCCCTCACTGTGGCCGGCCTCTGCCCCTCTCCGTCCCTCCATCCAGAGGCTGCCTCCCGTGCCACTTCGCCCAGGAGGAGCAGGGACAGGTGAGAGCGCACAGGTCTGTGTGTCTCCACCTGCCTGGTGTCAGCACCTGACAGCCGTGAGAGCCCGAGCGTGCGGGCCGGACGCGGTCACGTGGTGGAGCCCTGTGCCACTGCCGCGGGGCGGGCCGGGCTGCTCCCTCCTGCATCCTCAAGGCCACACCTGCAGCGAACGCAAAAGCTACCAGATGGACTCCCTACAAACGCGCTCCGCCCTGCTCCTCCGCCCTGGCTCCCCCCCAGCCTCTCGGGGCCCGCGGCAGGCAAGGCCGCAGCGTGCTCCTGCCCCTGAGCCCGGTTCCACAGCCACTGTCCCCACTGCGTCCAGTGATCACTCCTGTGTGGGCTGTGGCCTCTCCCAAACGGCTACCGGCCCAAAGGCAGGGGCCCTGCCCTGACGTGGGCGGACGTCCCCTCTTCAAGCCCCACAGTAGGTGCCTGGGAAAGGGGTTCGTGCTTAGAAATACCTCCTGGATACACATGCCGTATTCTGGGTTAAAATCAGTTACATTTGAGGAAAACGACGTTACAAGGGTAACTCAAATCTACAGATCCCTTTGAAACTCCCTTTTGGTTTCATGAAACACTGAAGCAAGCCCATGTGCCACGTGTGTTCCCGTCATGACAATCCGTCTGCCACTGCTACTGTCCTCGGGCTCCGGCAGTAAGCTCCTCAAGGATACATCTGCTCTCAGGAAACTGTGCTGGCAGCAAACTGCTCTCTTCATCTGAAGAGGCTACATTCACCTGGTTTCTGGTCTTGCTCACAAACAGTAAGTAAATCCAACCAGCTTCCAGCCACTTCGTCCAGACCCACCTTCTTCAGGCTTTTCTGGGCAGTACTTTGTCTTGCTCTCAGATTACCTTCTTGCTCTAAAGAACACAGAACAAGAGACCACGGAACAGGGGTCGGGGGCTGGGACGGGAACAGGAGGCCCTCCCGTGCTCCCGAGGAGAGCGGGCGCTGTGCAGAGGCAGGAGGTCGTCGCGATGCGGCCCCGAGTCCGGGCACAGGCACGGTACGTCGAATCAAAGCCGCCGCACCCGACCTCAATGGGGTCTTCCAGAAGACACCCAAAATTTTCCAAAGGCTTGAATCAACCAAAAAGCAGCGCTGCAATCCCTCTCCTGGGTTATGGCCGACAGAGGCAAAACGTGTATGTGAATTTTCAGCCGGCACTTTTCACGATCAGCAAGGGGAGCCGAGGAGGCCGACGCGTCCGGTGACGACGAAGCGAGCTGCTTCCACACAGGGACCAGGCCCGGCTGCGAGGAGGGCAGATGTGCCGACACAGCACGAGGTGCGCGGACCCTGAAGACACAGTGCTCGGTGGAAGATGCGGACACAGAGGGCCTCATGTTGTGTGATGTTCTTCCACGAAACGTCCAGGACAGGCAGAGCCACCGAGACCGAGAGCAGGCTGGTGGCTGCGGGTCACCGGGTGCCGTGAGGAGCCGTGAACACAGGCAGCCGCACCTGTGACCAAACCGCACCCAAGTAAATGCAGAGCGGGAGAGTCTGAGTAAGGTTACAGGACGGCACCAACCTGTCCTGGTTGTGACACGGCTCACAGTTTTGCAAAATGTCCCCACTGGGAAAACTCGGCAAACTGTGTGAATCTACAATGGCCTCAAGAAAGCCAACAAAGACAAACCGGGGGAGCTGGACTGTGTCTGTCCCCACCCCCAGCTGAGGGCTTGTCCCCTAGGCTGTCCCGGTCGGTGTGACAGGGAGGGCCGCCATCAGTTCAAGCAGCTTCTAGGACCGGAACAGGGAGGCTCCTCAGGCTCCGAGGACCCGAGTTCAGAGATAGCCACACAGCTCTGAAAAATGCCCCCTGGGTGTGGGGCCCAGGTGAAGTTTCTGGAAGGAGCTATCAGCCACGACCCGGGGAGCACTGCTGAGTAGCCACACGGCCTGCCAGCACCTCTCCAGGACCACCTCTGTCAGGACCCTGGGCCCAGTACAGGTTCTGCAGAGACCTCCAGAGCCTCCCGCCCCATCCTCTCAGGCCAAGTGGTAAAGGCTCCTACAGTCTGACCCGGGGCCATGGAATAGCCCCTCCGGCTGGGAAGGGGCAGTGCCTGCCTGGAGCATGGCTCCTACTGCTCATTAAAATGAGCCAACTGAGGGGCGCCCCGGGGGCTCAGTCAGTTAAGCGTCCAATTTCGGCTCAGGTCATGATCTGGCAGTCTATGAGTTCAAGCCCCACGTCGGGCTCTGTGCTGACAGCCAGCTCAGAGCCTGGAGCTGCTTCAGATTCTGTGTCTCCCTCTCTCTCTGCCCCTCCCCTGCTCACTCTCTGTCTCTCAAAATAAAATACAGACATTAAAAAAAAAAACAAACCGAGCAGACCGAAGTCCCCAGCTCACCCACGGACCTCACCTCCTTCCCCTGCAAGTCCCAAGTGCAGAAGTGCAGTTTAACCAAGGAGATCGTCTTGAGTAAGATCTCCATGACTGCGGTGACGGAGCCTGCTAAGCAGGACTGCGCAGCCCCCAGGCCCTCCCGCTTACCAGGCAGCCCTGCACACACATCCAGGGACCAGGTATGAGCCCTCTGCTGCCGATGGGGCCCGAGGCCCCGTGGCTGCACAGCCCGGCTCCATGCTTAAGTTTCCCTAAATATGTTTGGAAAGGACGCAATCCGTTGCCCCATCTCGTGACAAGTAAGACTTACTGAGAATTAGAAACTGCCACACGCCGGTGCTCTTTTCTGATACAGCGGGAGGGAGACAGATGACTTTCATTCCCACCAGAAGTCCTTCCCAAACACTCAAGAAAGGCACAAGTCACTAAGGGCAGGCTGAACATCAACACCCAACGGAGTAACTATTCCTAAGAAACAAACTAACACTGTCAATTCCACAGCCTGCTGTAGTTTTAATCGTCCACTCTCCCGCCCCGGCAACAGACGGGAGAATGTGGCGGCCGGGCCAGCCGGCGCGGGCACAGGAGCGCCCCTGGCGCCAGCGCACAAGTCCAGCAGCGGCTGTGCCAGCACGGCTTCCCTGGGGCAGGAGGAGGAGGAGGGCACCGCAGACTAGAGATCTGCACCCCAATCCCAAGAAGATGCTCTCCTAGGTGACCCGGCCGACAGATCTGCCAGAGCTATCCGAGCAGCACCCGAAGACGGCAACACTGAGGAGGGCAGAGGCGCCGAGTCCCCTCAAGGCCTCGCCCAAGGCGGGCGTGTCCTGCCACTCCAGCAGCACAGAAACCCGAGGAGCCCGTCAGGGCAGGTGCACGGACCAGGGAAGGGAAGGCAGCTGGCAGCCAGGATGCGAATCCATCAGAACGCCAGCCTCTGACACTGGTCACACACTAGCCTCCTACACTCACATCCCCCCACCCCACACACCACCAAAGGCTCATGGAGAGCCACTTCTTAAGAAGTCCTACTGAAGGGTGTCAAGCTGGAACCGGAGGGCAGGGACTCCAGAGCACGACAGCAGGAGCGAGGCTCTGCCCTGAACCCAGGGGGACCCCGCTGAGCGCTGCTTCAAACCAAAGAACCACAAAGACCACCAAGGACAGAACCTCTCACATAAATAAAGGATTTTAAACACTCAATTATGTGAAAACTTAACCGCTAGAGTTTACACCGTTAGGAGGAAAAGGAAAAGCAGGCACACAACGAGATGTACTGTAATACTCGAAGTCTAGGAGAAAAGCCACATGGTGCCATCATCTGTGGACAGGGCGCGGGAGCCACCCACAACCACAGAGCACCACCACCATGCTTGGCTCCATCAAGAGGGCAGGAGGTGGGCGAGCTGCCTACAAGAGGGGTCTGCCGGAAGCCCAAGCCACAGGCCCATCCACGGGGAGCCCCTGGTCTGGAGCAAGGTGGTCCGCAGGCCTTAAAGGGTCAGCCGCGAGGGCCAGGTGCTGGAAGCAGGCACCACGAAAAGAACAGCTAAGATTTTGTAAAGGTCTTTATGAGTGTAAGTGATGTCAGAGACTTGCACTAAAATATTAAAATTTGAAATGTTTAAGAAAATGAAGACACAAATAAGCACGGGAAGGAAGCAGAGGTAACAGGCAAACGCGGGCGACACTGGGCAGCTACAGAGGCCACTGTCCTCTCAGATTCTGCGAATGTTTAGAAACATCCCTAACGGAAAGTTAAATAAAAATTTTAACTTTTACGTGAAGTCAGGAAGCTGCCATGTCTTGGTGGCTCGCTGAAGCCCCATGCCTGGCAATGCTGTCCCCTCCCAGCCGCAGCTGTGCAGCAGTCCCCACGAGCGCTCCCCAGTCACCCAAGTTCACCGCTCCTTCGCGCACGCACGCGGCAGAGGAAGGCCAGAAGGGCCACCGTGGATGTTTTCACACTCGGGTCACTGTCGTTCCGCCTTGCCCGGTCATTACCACCACAGAGAGCTCTCCTGCTGTTTCTAGATCGCTGGACGGGAGAGGAGACCCTGCTGCTAGCCAGGAGCAGGCATCCAGTCTAACCCCGAAGAGTTAAGTCACTTTCCCTAGACCCTAAACCAAGCTGATGGCTGAACTGGAACAAAAATGCCGTATTTCCAAAATCACACCCAAAGAGTGGTGTGGCTAGGGGGTCAGCGGCCGTACCTGTCAGCAAGGGGCCCAGGCAACTCCGGGCTGCAGGCCGTGCAGGGAGGGAGAGCAGTCTGGTCCCGAAACGTGGCGGCACACCAGGGACACTGTAAGTACCACCACTGAGCAGCAGGACCGTGGCCAGAGCAGCTCTCCCCCCGCCCCGTGCGGGGCTCCCCCCACAGGCCTCCCAGTGCCCGCCTCAGGTCCCGACCCCAGGAGCTCAGGGCAGAGGTGCAGAGAGCAGTGGAGGGCTCCCCGTTAGCCCTCCCCTTGTCAACAGGAGGAAGGCAGGCTGCAGGTACAGGAAGAGCAACTTGGGAGCAGAGGGCCCCGGGCACCCCTCACCCCCAACTACAGAGGGTGGCTGTCCGACCTCAGCTGTTCCTGCCTCAGCCAGCAGGGCAGTGCATGCAGGGCAGGGACGGCACGTGCAGAGTACAGCATCGAGGGGTCTCCTCCAGCCGGGCCAAGCCCGGGCACGCTTCTGGATGCACTAACGCTGCTGCTCCCTGGGAGGGGCCGGCCCACAGAAAGGAGACTCAGCACACGTGTTTGTCCGTGCCCACTAATGCTCTTTTTTTTAATTTTTTCTTTTTTTTAATTTTTTAATTGGTTATGTATTAGTGAGACACAGAGAGAAAGAGAGCATGAACATGGAAGGGGCAGAGAGAAGGGGAGACACAGAATCCAAAGCAGGCTCCAGGTTCTGAGCTGTCAGCACAGAGCCCGATTCGGGGCCCAAACTCACAAACTGCGAGATCATGACCTGAGCCGAAGTCGGACGCTCAACCGACTGTGTCACCCAGGCGCCCCGATACTCTTTAGAAGGCTAGCCCTAAAATGTATGAAGCTGGGACGTGCCCGGGAACCTTTGGGACTGGTTCCTGGAAGGTGGGGACAGCCCCCCGCCTGCCCCACACCACACATGGGGCTGCTCCAGGAACGCCCTGCAGTCAGCAAGGGGCACGGAAGGCGGGTGCGGGGCTCCGCAAACAAGGCGCACTCGTTACCACAAATCTAAAAATTTCTGACACAGACCGTCTACCAGCTTCTAAGTGCAATGAAAAATTTGTAACAGAATTAAAAAAAAAAAAAAAGGGAAGCTCAGATCAACTGTAAACCATGAACAGAGTTTGCAATATGCCTTGAAACCCGGGCGTGGGATTAGGACACTGCAGGTGCGGCCTGCGTGACCCGACCGCGCATGCGCCCCAGACCAGGTACGCGCTTCAGGCGGCAGCTCCTGCAACACGTTCTGCACCCACGTGCCTCCAAAAGTCACCCCTGAGCTCTCAGGACCCTGCTCCTTCCCTCCTCCCACGAACACCGGCCCTTCGCGAGGCGGTTGTACTCACACAGCCCAATGCACAGAAGACTATACATCCGTACGGTGGGGGGGACAAACTGAACCATCGCCGACTGACGTCGTAATTATTTCCAAGTAATTTCCTAAGAAATGTAACTTTCATAAAAAAATTTAAAAAATACAAAAAAAATCTTAGAAACTAACCTGTTTCAGGAACCTTCCCATCTCACGGTTTCCATCCTCATCTCAAACACACACACCTTCATCTTCATTCACCAAACATTCTATTTTCTCCGTCTCCAAACTGCTCAAGCTTCAAGTCCAAATATAAATGAGTACGTATCCAACGCCTCCTTTCTACCAAGAACGCCACTGTGAAAGATGTTATTTCTGGCATCCCAGCTGCAAAGTGATGATGCATTTTTAACTCCTTTTCTCCTCAGTTGTGGGGCGCTGCGAGCCTGCAGGTATCCGGCCGGCACGCTGCTCCGGAGCACACATGGCGGCAGCTGCATCCTTGGGGGTCCTGCACACCCACACTGTGGACACCGCCCGACCAAGGGAGGTGCCCTGGGCAGTGAAGGCTCAACATTTTTCTGTAAGGCCAAACAAGTCTGCTTAAAGACAAAAACCAAAAGGACACAGGTTCATTCGCAGAAAAGCTGGAGAAAAGTACAGGGGAACCTGACGGAGCTGCCGAACTGACAGCCACAGACTCTCCAATCAGTGTGCTTTCGGCAGGGAGGTGGCGGTGTGACGGGGCGGGGGACCGTGCTGGAGAGAGCTGGTGGTGAGCTGGTGATCTCAATGATGAGGAGATCCACGCCCAGCAAGCCACTCCTCAGGCTAGGGACACAGTGACAAGTGGGGACAATAAAGAGGCGGGCAGGAGTGCTCCCCGGCATGTGCTCCGAGGACAGCTCGCTGCGCAGACGCACCGGCGCTGGTCGTCACAGGCCTGGTGCCCAAGCCCTGAGCAGATGGGGAATCATCGGTCCCTAGAGCGAGTGCAGGGGTGGGCACGGAGAAGCGACGGCAAGAAGGAAGACCGCAGAGACTCCCCAAACGCCCACGCCCCGTCAGCCCGACAGCGTTCTCGCTCGCTGTGAAAACCCCAACCGTGCATCGTAACAGAAAGCCGTATTATGACAAGAATTCTAGTTTACAAAGCAGGCTACGCGGTCGTCTACTTATGGGAATAAGCCGCCTGCCCAGGATGACATTCCTTCCAACACCGAAAGGAAGACCAAGTCCTGCACAGAGGCCAAAAGGCAGGAGACGCTCACGGCGACAAGAGTCACGCCGAACTCCCAGGCTCCTACAAGACAGTGTCACCGGGGCAGCAGGGGGCAGCGAGGGGCAGCGCACAGCCCCGTGCTGGATCCCTCTCCACGGGCCAGCACTGTGACAGCTGCTTCCGGGTTAAACACGAGTCCTCAGCAGCCCAAGACGCAGAGCCTCAGCACTCTTCCAGAAGAAACCTTCACCTGAACCCAGACTCGCTATACTAGATCGCCAAATTCCTGTGACCTGGGACCTCACGCCTGAATGGAGCCACGTGGACTCCGACTGTGAAGCACACAGGAGGAATCCCCAAGAACAGCCCAGATGTGGGCCCTCCGCCCAGCCGCACTCAGCCGCCCAAACGCAGAGGCCCCACCGCCAGGCTGGCTAGGAAATGCCGCCCCTGGAACCAGCCCTTCAGAATTCAGACACTGACGCCCTTCCGTTCATCACATTCAGGCTGGAGGGTATTTGGGGGGGGGGGGGTGTTCACCAAACCTACTCACCTTGTCATCGAGCGTTTAGGAAACATTCTCAGCCCCATGAGCAGATGTAACAGAGGCAGGAGAAAGCCACATGGACCTGTGAAGGCCATGGGTCATTCATTCTGTGACCATAGTGCAGCCATTCCAGCTCTCTGGGCCGTGGCTTGGCTGCGGCCCTCAGACCACATCTGTTCAATTCCCTCCCGCAGCGCCTGAGGAACTTCAAGCATCCGTGCTTTGCTGGGATTACCTGAGGCCTGGGGAAGGCAGAGGGAAGCAGGGAGGTCCGTGCTGACCCCCCAGCTCCCTCCAAGCCATCAGAAACATTAGAGGCCAGGGGCCACAGCACAGAGGCTCCAACCAAAGCTGGAAGAAATCAGGCACTTCGGCTTCTGTTCTACCTGACGTCTTCACCTTACACCTAAGAAGAACTACAAACAATTAAAAAAAAAAAAAGCCATTTATGTAGCCACCTACGCCATGACCATCCCTCTTTCTCGTCTGGATTTTCAACTTCCACACCGCAGTCAGTTATTAAAAGCCAGGAATAACCTGATGTAACACGCTAACCCCTCAGGCTGGACTCGTGCTCCGAGCAGACCCCAGCTCCGCAGTCCAGACGCTTGGCTCCAGGGGTGTGGAGAAAGAAAAGTAAATGAAGCGTGATCTCCCTTTTTAAACCACTACAATAGTACGTTTTTATTGTAAAAATTTTTAGGTAATGCTGACACACGGAAGGAAGACTGAGGGCAAATCCCCAATACCCAAGTCTGCAGCAAAACACTGGTGCGTATCTTCTGGCCAAACCTGAGGTCGCACTGAAAGTACTGCTTGGGGGACTTCAGTGTCTGAGCCAAGGCCCCCACCTCTCCACGCAGATCACCAGCACTGGGCACCAGCACACTTTGTCTAAGTCATCAACGCTGACACACGCCTCCTGCCCCTGGTCTGCTGTGCCTGGACGCACACTAACTGATGAAACTGCAAGGACCTGTCGCCCTGACCTGGTTCCCCACTGCTCAGTTTAGAGGAGAAAAGCAAGAATTAGACGATTCGTCTGTCCCAAGGTCCACGGAACGTGCACCTGCTGTCTTCCCGAGCAGAGCGCGGGCAGGGCCCACACGACTCACACACAACGACGACCTTGGAAAGGGCTCGGACATCAGCACTCCGTTATGGACTCCTCACCGGGCAGCTCCCGGCTGGAGGGGCAGGGAAACCACAGCTCCCTCCCAGCTCAGCCCAGCCCCCCGGCTCTCGGATCCCGGGTCTGCAGGCGGCTGCTCAACGAGCCAGCCCAGCGGCCCCCCGCCACCTGGAAATGCGTACCTACACCGGACGGCAGAAAAGACGCTGCGGTGCTGGAGAAGGTGAGAGACAGATATGGGGACCAAGGTCATCTAGAGTACAAACAGGGAGGAGCCACAAAAGGAAGCGATTGTTTCATACATAAAGGTTCCAAGAGTGATGAGATTTAAGATTCCTAAGGCAAGACAAGGGGCGCCTGGGTGGCTAAGTCGGTTAACGTCAGACTTCGGCTCAGGTTACAATATCACAGTCCATGGGTTCAAGCCCTGCGTCAGGCTCTAAGCTGACACCTCAGAGCCTGGAGCTGCTTCAAGATTCTGTGTCTCCCTCTCTCTCTCTGCCCCCTCCCCAAAATAAAATAAAGACATTAAAAAAAAAAAAAAAGATTCCTAAGGAAAGCCAAAAGCTTCTTCCTGGCGGTGGCCCCTGTGCTCCACTAGGGAGCTACCAACAGCCCCTGCGCACATGCTGTGGGCGCCCGTGCCTGCACCGAGAGGGCCATGAGGCCGCCCTGGAACAAGGCAAGGCTGCACCAGGAACAGACAGAGCCTGGCGGCCACAGTGGAGACCCCAGGAGTGGTCGTGGTGGCTCTGTGGATTCAAGATGCAGCAAGCGGATGGTCACTCAGATGAAAGCAAAGAACTGGAACCGGGTTCCGTGGCATCAAATGTGCACACGTGGGGATCCCACAGACCTGGAGAGCTGCCTCCGTGCCCAGCGCCACCCCCCACCCTCCTTTCCCATCGGTGTCCATATACCCAGGCAGGAAGGTGACTGAATCTCACGCCCACTAGCACCATACAGGAGTTTCCCATGCTCTGTGTCTGTCCACCTCAGCTCCCAATGAGGGAGCCACTCCACTGAGAGCAGACGGCAAGATAAGGAATCTAAATGGTGGCACAAGAACAGACACTCGGAACAAAGGAACAGAACAGAGAACCCAGAAGTGGACCCACGAGCATGTGGCCACCTCGTCTCTGGCGAAGCAGGGAAGACTCTCCAGTGGGATAAAGACAGTCTCTTCAGCAAGTGGTGCTGGGAAAGCTGGGCCGCGACGTGCAGAAAAACGAGCCCGGATCACATTCTCACACCACACACAAAAATAAACTGAAAATGGATGAAAGACCTAACGTGAGACAGGAAGCCACCAGAACCCACGAGGAGAAAGCAGGCAAGAACCTCTCTGACCTCGGCCACAGCCGCTTCTTACTCAACACGTCCGTGGAGGCGAGGGAAACCAAAGCAAAAAGGAACTACTGGGACCTCATCAAAATAAAAGCTTCTGCACAGAGAAGGAAACAATCAGCAAAACCTAAAAGGCAACTGACAAAATGGGAGAAGATATTTGCAAATGACAGATCAAAGGTTAGTATCCAAAACCTATAAAGAACTTACCAAACTCAACACCCCAAAAACAAATAATCCAGGGAAGAAATGGGCAAAAGACACGAACAGACACTTCCCCAAAGAAGACATCCAGATGGCCACCCGACACATGAAAAGATCCCGAGCGTCACTCATCGGGGAAATACAAACCGAAGCCACACTGAGACACCGCCGCGCACCCATCAGAACGGCCCACGTCAACACCTCAGGCAACCACGGGTGCTGGCGCGGACGTGCAGAAACGGGACCCGCTTGCACTGCTGGTGGGACGCAAACCGGTGCGGACACTCTGGGAAACGGTGTGGGGCCGCCGCCCAGAGTTAAACCCAGCAACCGCACCACCACGTATTTACCCAGGGGACACAGGTGAGCGGTTCCGGAGGGGCACAGGCACCCCACTGTTTACAGCGGCACTATCGACAACAGCCAAAGCATGGAAAGAGCCCAGATGTCCATCGACGGATGAACGGATAAAGAAGATGTGGAGCGCGCGCACGATGGAGTATTACTTGGCAATCAAAAAGAATGAAATCTTGCCATTTGCAACTACATGGATGGATCTGCAAAGTATCATGCTAAGTGAAATTAGTCAGAGAAAGACAAATATCATATGACGTCACTCATATGAGGAAGATACAGAACAGATGAACATAAGGGAAAGGAAGCAAAAATAATATAAAAACAGGGAGGGGGACAAAACATAGGAGCCTCTTAAATATGAAGAACAAACAGGGTTCTTGGAGGGGCTGTGGGCTACGTGGGTGAGGGGCATTCAGGAATCTACTCCTGAAGTCATTGTTGCACTCTATGCTAACTAACTTGGACGTAAATTTAGAAAATAAATTAAATAAACAAAACAAAGAGAATCTAAATGGTCCCCTCTCTGTCCCAAATCCTGGGTCAGGGAAGAGTGACGTCACTCAGGGCGTCCCCGAGAAGCCCAGCTGTCCCAGATCCCGCCCTCAATCCCGGGGTCCCGGAGCACTCAGGGAAGGGACCGCGGCACTGCTCCAGCCAAGACCAGAGACAGCCTGCGCGAGGTGTGTGGAGCTACGCACACCCGGCCTTCCAGAGTCCTGGGACGGACGGACGGACGGACGGAGGCACAGCCCAGGAAGAAGGCTGCCGTGTCCGGTGGCATGGTCCCCACCTCACGTGCGGGCAGCCACTTGCTCTGAAGCTGTACTGAGCCGGTGAGATCAAGGCATGAGCCAGGCTTCTCGGTATCAAGCCACAGCTGAGACGCATCCCACAGCACCGGTCCCCACACAGCGACGCGGAGAGTCTCTGGCAGAAACCGAACTCCAGAGCTCAGGGGCGGACGGCGAGAGCAGTGCCCGACCAGATCCAACACGGGGCTGGCGCAGACGGACGGGACCGGGGTGGCGGTGAGGGGAGGACAGAAACATTCACTGTAGAAAGGGACGGAGTAAGCCTTACAAGGTCTCACCACGAGAAGACAACGGTGGCTGCGTGAGGTGATGGGCGCGGGGCCACCTGACCGCACACACCTGACCGCTGCCCCGCACCCCTTGAACGTCTGCACCGTTACTGGTCAGCGGCATCTCAACAGAGCTGCGGTAAACACGAGAAAAATCTTCAAATTAGAAAGGCAGAGGAAGTGATGCTTTGCTTCCTGTCACCGCAATCAGGTGGCCTCTGGCCTGACCCTTCACAGCAGCCTCCGCTTCCTAACTACGGAAAGCATGGCTCGCCGCGGCGGCCAGAGCCACGGCAGGTGCGCCCTGACGTGGGGGCGAGCTTCCCGGAGGAGGTGGCGTGCAGCCTGCGGGAAGAGCAAGCCCTCGAGAGCCCTGGCCGGGACAGAGCCGCCGGCCGCCAGCACGAGGGGGGGACTGGGACGGCGAGGCCAAAGCATCCAAGCCCCTCCAGCTGCTGCTCAGCCAACAGAGGAGGTGTTTTATGGCGTTTGTGACTTTTTATTCTCTTCATTCTGTTTTTCATACTTATTTGATGGGGGGGGGGGGGGTGGGGAGAACGAATGAGAAGATCCCTAGCAGGCCCCAAGCTGCCAGCACAGAGCCCGGTGCGGAGCTCAGTCCCACGAACCGTGAGATCATGAGCTGCGCCGAAAGCAAGAGCTGGACGCTGAACCGACTGAGCCCCCCAGGCGCCCGCCTCTCCGTTATTTTCTAACCAGACCGCCAAGTTATTTGAGAAAATACTAACTGGTTTACAGGCTGCCTTACAACAGAGGTTATTTTGCTAGAACGTTGTTGAAAACAAATTTCAAGAGAAGGTTCCAAAACTCCCCCGTCCCCATGGCTAAGAACGGACCTCCCGGGGTGCACAGCCGGAACGCGTGAGTGGACAGCCTGCTCACACACGAGGCCAGAGGACTTTCTGATCTGCCACACGGGCTGCAGCACAATGGAGGCCATCCCACTCAGGGGGCCCTTGGCCTCTGGCCATGATGTGACCACCTGTCCAACCAACTGCCCCCCAACCCAGAAAACTGCAAGTCACAGCCCCCCCTCTCTTCCTCCGTCGCCGCACGGAGCGGAGGCACCGGAGCCCAGAGGCGCCACGTGTCCCCGGGCCTGGGCCGAGAGACGCCCTGTGCAGCCTCCCGAGCCCCACGGAGTGAGAAGAGAGCAGCCAGAGGCGCGGTTCCCGAGGACAACTCTGATCAAAGGACCACGTTCTCCTTCTTTGCTCGAGCACTTTCCAAGCCTTCAGAATATACACTCACTTCGGAACAGCCCACCAGCCACAGCCTTTGAAAGAAAACAACCCTAGTGGGCACGCTTCAGTTTTGGTAAGAGAAAGCGCCCGAAGCGGCGGGAGGTGCTAGCGGGATGTGGCCGCGTGAGGAGCCTGCCCCCGGGGGACCTTCCCTCCAGCCAGTCGCACAGGGGCGTCCCCGGGGAACAGGGGACAGTGAGCTGTCTCCAGCACAGGTCCTTTTCACCCGTTCTCAGTACTGCCAGCCCATGAACTAGCTACCCCAGGGTCCCCAAACCTCTACAACAAACCCGAGAGGGTCAGCAACTGAGTGTTTTAGCAAATCCCACAAAGGAGAGAAGGACCTCTAAGCTCTCCCAATTGCCAACTGGCTTTAAAAAGTTAAGGAACAGGGGTCGGGGGGGTACATGGATGGCTGTCAGTTAAGTGTTTGACTCCTGGTGTGAACTCAGGTCATGATCTCACAGTTCATGGGTTCGAGCCCCACACTGACAGTGCAGAGCCTGCTTGGGATTCTCTCTCGTCCTCTCTGTCCCTCCCCTGCTTGGGCTCTCTCTCCCTCTCTCAAAATAAACTTAAAAAAAAAAAAGAAGAAGTTAACAAAGTTACGGAAAATAAATGGCTTGGTCATATTTGCCTGTGTTAAGAAACAAAGGGGTGCCAGGGTTCCCTTACTCCTCAGATTTTAATTTTTTAAACAAAGTCCTTACTGATTAAAAACCACTGAACTTCAGATGAACAATTTATCTGCTTTTAATGTGGGCCGAGCAATAACAATCCCCACTGCAAGATTTTCTGTGAACATAGTAACCGAATGTCACGATGGATTCCTGCAGAAAATCACGCCTTCAGAAGCCAGGTGGCACAGGGCCACAAGGCAGGCTCTCTGCGCAAGGCCCTCCCCCACGCTCCCCTGCCTCCCAGTCCTCCCTGGAAGGAGCGCTGCAGGGCCGGTCACACCTGCTAGGGAACGGCGTTTCTAAAAGGAGCCTGCAGGACACAAGAGGTGACAGAGGTGCGAGTCCTGACCCAGTGGAGTCACCTCTCACCCTGTGGTAGGGGAAAGAGCAGGTACGTTCCCGAGTCACCAACGCTTTTACTTAAGAAAGCGCGGCCCCGACAAGCCCAGATGTCAGCGAGCCAGAGCAGGAACCGCAGAGGCATCTCAGTGAAACACAAGGACTTCTTTCAAACAGCGAGCTCATCAAATGGAAGCCTGAGGCGAGGACTCCATTCCGTCGCTGGCCAGGCTGCAGGCATGCGGTCACCTAGCCACGGGCGGCCGTGGGCCCCAGCAGAGACAGACGCCCGCATCGCCTGGAGGACGCAGGTCCTGGGTCAGCAGGCAGGAAGGGCTGACGACTGCGCACACGCGGCGTCTCACAGAGCGCCCCCCCCCCCCAGGCGGGCACGGTCCATGCAGTCCCGGAGGGCAGAGAAGGGCCCAGGCGGATGGCACCCCCGATGGGCGGCCGCAGACCCACAGGGACGGGCAGGGAGAGCCGCCTGGGGCACGACACCAAGTTAAAAGAAACCCAGCGGTTCTGCTGAGTAATGCAGGTGGAATGTAAACACGGCGGGGGGGGGGGGGGGGCGGCTGATGGCCACGGTGACCAGGGGGAGGGATGAGCTCAAGGCACTTCTGTTAAGACTGAGCTCAGCTTGTGGGACGGTGGTAAACATCCAGCTGGAGAAACAAAAAGACTGTACTCACCTACCGGGTTCTTTGAAAGAAAACTTAAAAAAAAATTTTTTTGAACTTACTAAAAAAGTGCAGAGTTGCGGTATGCCCTTCAGTAGGCTTCCCTCAATGTTACCGTCACAGGTCACCGCAGTAAAGCGACCCAACTCCAAAGACGCACAGGCCTGGCTGCAGTGTGACAGCCGCTCCAGCCCAGGCTGCCCGCTGCTCTCAGGGGCAGGTTCCCCAGTTCCCCCCATCAAGTCACTTTTTAATGCTATAAAATGAAACAATATTTTGTAAAAATTACATGAAACAGAGTGGAAGCGGTCTCTGCTCTGCCTGCCGGTCTGCCAAGCCAGCAGAGCTCCCAAGAAACCCTCGAGGGGACTGAAAAGCCAGAATGCTTCCTGTGGGTGTCACCGGGAACCATCCAGATCCGAGAAGCCGTGGTCCGCAGGGAAGCGCCGCCCCGCCCGGAGGCCTGCGGAGGTCCCTGTGGTGCGTGGCCCACTGGCAGGCAGGGAACCCCACACGGAGAAGGGGTGTCTGCTGGCCTCCAACGGCCAGGGAGCAGCAGAGGCCCGGGGGCCGGGGGGCCGTCTACCCCCGCGCTGAGCAAGGCCCCGCCTGCCTCACAGATCCTAACGCAAGACCTGTAAGGAGCAAACTGCTCCCAAGAGCTAACTGGATCCTAGGACACAGCTCAGGAAGATTTTCAGGAACACAGGGCCGCGCAGCAGCCGACGAGGCAAAGCTCAACGCCTGGGGCCCAGGCCCTCCCAGACGTGGAAGCAGGGACATTTGAGCAAAAATAAATACGCGTAAATACACGGTGACGTAAACAGACGACTAGAGAAACAAAGAGGTGGGGAGAAGACACACACTTTCCCAAAAGGACATGCACTCCTCTGCCTGCACGTGCACAGGGCGCCAGGACTGCACTGGGCAGCAACCTGGCAGTCGCCCGGTGACCAGGCGGCCGAGGCTAGCTCCCACAGGCCACGGTGACAGCATGCTCCCAGGCCGGACAGGAGGAGAAGACACGGCCCTCTGTGGTCCTCTCGCCCCAAAACCAAAGCCCCAGTCTGCAAGAAAACATCAGACAAACCCAAAGAAAGAGAGGACATCCTGCAAAACACAGGCTGGAACTCCTCCAAACTGTCAAGGTCACAATGACCAGAAGAGACTGAGAAACGATCCCAGCCCAGAGGAAACCAAGGACAGCGAGGACACAGGACGATGACATGTGCCGGTTGCGGCGCCGGGACAGAGAAGGGGCGCCAGGTGGGAATGGAGGAGACAGTCGCACCCGCGGGCGCTGGCTGAGTTTTAAGGACGTGTCGTGGGGACGGAACATGCTAGCAACCAGAGGAGGTGGGAGGGAGGGACACAGGAATTCTCTATCATCTTTATAACTTTTCCAAAAATCCGAAAGTCTTCCAAAATAAGAAGTGTATCCAAAAAATACCCCCAGGCGTGTAATTAAGAAAATACAACACATAATAAGAAAGACCAATCAAGTGAAACCAACCCGGAGCTGACGCGGATGGCAAAATCCGCAGATGGCAGACGTCAGTCAGTGAACATGCATCCGAGCTCCCCAGACTTCAAAACCTGTTCACTCGCGGGACGCCTCGGGGGCTCAGGCGGGTAAGTGCCTGGCCCTCGATTCCGGCCCAGACCGTGACCTCCTGGTTCCTGGGACGGGGGTGGGGGGGCGCTCTGCGCTGTCAGTGAGGACCCTGCTCGGGATTCTCTCTCCTCCTCTCCTAGCTCGCGCTCTCTCAAAATAAAGTTAAAAGCAAACAAACCCGTAACTAGAGCCGGGCTTGGCCCGGGGAGACCAGCTGCAGCAGAGGCGTGCGGCCCCCCGGGGGCGAGGGTCAGAGGCTGTTTGAGGAACTAAAGTGCAGAGTTCCGATCCGGACGGAAACCCTAAACCTCCGAGGCACCCCATGAACCCCGAGCAGAGCACGCGGGCGCCGCAGAGCCGCCGAGTCGGAAAGGCAGCCGCGGCAGAGACAGCAGGGCCGCGGGCCTCGGCGGGCACAAGGTCGGGTGGCAGCGGGGAGCACACAGAGAAGGGTGCTGTCCCCCTCGAGTTCGGCACTCGCTGAAAATCGTTCAGAAAACACAGGTGGTGGGGACGGCCACACCGCTCTGGGTCGCTCGCTGCGAGGGCGGCGAGCTCTCTCAGTGAGGGGGATTTCACGCACACGCACGCACACAAGGTGGAAATACAGGCTTTTCCGGGGGCGCCTGGGTGGTTTAGTCGGTCGGCTCAGCATCCAACTTCGGCTCAGGTCATGAGCTCATGATTCGTGGGTTCGAGCCCCGCGTCGGGCTCTGTGCTGACAGCTCGGAGCCTGGAGCTGCTTCCGATTCTGTGTCTCGGGCTCTCTCTGCCCCTCCCCCACTCATGCTCTGTTTGTCTCAATAATAAATTTTTTAAAAAATCAAAAAAATTTTAAACAAACGGAAAAGGATGCATGCGGCTACGAGCCAAAAGAGAGAACAGCCAGTTTACTATCGAACAGGGTAGGCTGCAGGGCAAAGAGGCAGGTCACTTCGCAACGATAAACACGCCAAGTCACCCAGGCTGTGCCAGCCTCAAACGCTCATGCCACTAATAAACGAGCTTCCAGATAAACCAAGTGAAAGCGGACAGGGGTGGAGCGAGCACTTCGTCCAAGGCCTCAGCACCCTTCGCTACGGGACTCTGTGAGGAGGGCTGCCCGCTCCTCCTGAAGGGCAGTGATCACGCTCTGACCCGCGTGGCCCCCGTTTTCATGTTTTATTGTAGTTTTTACAACAGGTGGAACAGGGAGACCAGAAAAACAATGTTGGTTTCCTCTTTGAGAACCTCACAATGGACCTCTCGGTCCGTTTTCTGGCCGGCAGGGAGGGGAGAGGCGCAGGCTGAGGCCCTGGCGAGGGGCGCCGAGGACCCGCCCGCAGGCTGCGCTCCGCAGGCCTGGAGGACAGGCTGTCAGCGGTCACCCCACACCACCGCCAACTTGTCATCGCCGTCACCAACAGCCCCCGTGCCCAGGGCCTGCCCGCACCACTTAATGCCCGACTCCTGGAACAGAAACCTCCCATAAGGCTGCTTTTTTCTGAACATGGAGCTGGGGAGAGAGGGGGTGGCCAACTCCGTGATCTAAGCAAGAAGACACCCTTGAGAGTGGCCCTGCATCTCATCCGCGCTGGCGGGCTCGCCTGTCCCCTGAAATAAACAAGTGAGCCTCTGCAGTTAGCAAAGGCCTTCTAGTCTCAATTCCCTCCTTCCTCCCAGGCCTCAGGACTGACAAAGCTGGAGTCTGATAAAACCAAGCAAGAGGCTTCAGTATCAGCTCTGAAGAACTGCAAGACAGTTATTTCACAGCACCTACAGGGTGAGCCCACATCCATCCCCAAAGCCCTTCCCCCGGGACCCTCCACCCGCTCCACGCGGGCCCCGCCTTGCCTGCTCCTCATGCGTCCTCCCCCGAGCACCTGCGGGGAGCACGGGAAAGAGAGGCAGAATGTCACTTCACCCATAAGGTCTGGGAAACTAAGAACTGTTCACGGTGACACATAGATGTGTCACCTGAATGAGCAAAGGGACGCCCCCAGAGGGTGTGACGGAGCTCTGTCCAGAACTCGCTCCGCTCTCCTGCAGCCCAGGAGAGGCCTGGGGAACCTTCTGATCTTCGGGCTCATCTGCCCCGTCGTGTAGAGCCCAGCCCTCGTGCCCCCCAGAAGTAAGCCAACTTTACAAGAGGCTGGACAGCGTGGCTGACAAAGAAAGGCCTGTTTCGAGATGAAACAAACAAAAACCATTACTAAATAGGGTTTCAAACTAAGGCCTCACCACAAATATTTGGAAATTAAACTTGACTTCTTGGATCCTTAGGAGCAGGCTTCAGTCTAAAACACAACACTGCTCTTGCCTCTTGAGGCGGCTGGAAACCTTAACCCTGCACACGGGGGCGAACATGAAGACGGGGGAGCTGCACTTACGATGAGGTTTACACATGTAACATCATACAGATTCGAACACCGGCACCTCCGTTCCCCAAACAGGAAAACGACCTACAATACCTGCACATTATCCATTCAAAGGATCTGCGGTGGTAGGAGAAACTACTTCTAAATGTTTCTATTAATTTCTTAAAGGAAAACAACCAAATCTGCCTGCTAAAGATGGCTGTGTTCTACTAGGGCGCGTCTGACGGTCTGCTCTGCTCACAGACAAATCTGGCTTCTTTTCTCCTGCCCCTTCTCCCTGTGCGCACGGGCGCGCGCACACACCTGCACACGCGGGGGCCCCAGGTCTCAACATCCCGTCCTGAACGGTCTCACAAGCCCTGGACGCTCTCTGCAATGGTCCTCAGAGCCACCATGACCAAACCACAGCTGCTCCACCCTTCCCCTTCTCCCTGTGACTCCTGTCTCCATTGGGACGCCACTGTCCCTGGAGGGACCAATGCCTCAGGATCTGCTTGCCCTGCTTCCCAAGCCCACGTTCTGGAAGGCCCTCCCTCCAGCCCTTGGCCCCCGAGCAGCCATGGAGTCAGGGCTCCATGCCTGCCTCCCTGGGCTCCTGACCCACAGCCCTTTTGTAACACAGGAGCCTGTCCACCCCCTCTCAGGCCGCCCCCTGGTCTGGCACTCAACAAGCGCTCCCGGTGACACATTCTCCCCCTGGAGACCATGGCATCTTGCACCAACAGATGCTACACATTCACTCAATAGAAGGAAACAGATCATCGAGAAGTACCATTTTGTTTGTATAAAAAAAAAAAACGATGCCTAAAAGGAATCACAAAGAAAGTTCTTTAATGGAGACGGACTTAATTCCAAGGGCTACAAATAAGCCACACTCAAACTACCATTTGTCAAAGACGGAAGTGGGTCCTGGCCCACGGCGCTGATTGTGCATGTCCGACAGTGCCGGTGACTCGGCAGGGCGCTCCGCCACGGCGCGGCACTGCGTCCCTACAACGGCCGCGCGCGTAGCCCACCCAGCAAGGCGGCCACACAGTCAGACTGCAGCCCCAGCCGGGCCTCGAGGTGGAGAAGGACAGAGGGCCTCGACCCCGCCAGGCCCGCCACGCCTCGCTCAACAACCAACAAACTCTTCCTAATGCAAATATGCCTCTGGCAGGAGAGAGTGTTTTTTCCTCCTCATCTCAGTAAAACCTGGAAAAGATCATATCCTCCATGGGAATCATACTTTAAAGATATGGACCGGATTTTAGATCACAGGTCGTCATTCCTGGCCTACCAAGTTAAAAATATACTGAGGTGCTGAAATACAGGTGCAGAGGCGCCCCTCCCGGTCCAGCTGATGGGCTCCAGCACCCATGGAGGAAAGTCTGTCCCACGGCCTCGCCGTAGCCGATTCAGAGAGAGGAATTTTCAGGGAGGCTGATAGAAGGTGAGTGCACAGAACTTCCTAATTTTAAAAATTTCCCCTAACTGGCAATACATAATGATATATTTTAAGTTATTGCAATCCACATCATCTTTAAATATCCGCAAGATTTAGAAAAACAAAGACGATGTTTTTTAAATTGGGTGACCAGGTTGACCTAAAAGACAAGATGGAAGTGAGCAGAGAGTAGGCACACGGCCTAAGGAATCTGAGAGAATCAAGAGGAGCCAGTGAGGACAGCAGGTGTGGGCAGGCTCCGAGGCAGGGCCGGCGAGGGACCTGCAGCGATGCCAGCGAAGGGCAGTGCCCGGCTGCAGTGCACTCCCCAGCCTCCCGACCGGCTGACGGCAAAGTCCGGGGCAGGGAGAAGAGCCGCCCAGGGTGGCGGAGGCTGGCCGGACCCACAAGCCCGTCCCCAAGGACGGAGGCACAGCCTCGTTTCGAAGCGACAGTTTGGGGATTCCACAAGAGCCCCAGGAGGGCTCAGCACCGGGGCCCCTGGAGTCGGGAGCCCTCTGACGCGTGTGCTGCGGGAAGAAAACACAGAGACTCCCCTAAGGCTGCAGAACGTCCAGTTCTGGATAAACACGGGCGGACGTGGTTTGTTCCGCTACGTGTTCTCACACAGACCAAACGGCATCAGCCAGCTCCTTCCGAGGACCCCTACGGACCCCCTGCGGCTCCCTCGAAATGCATTTTTAGCTGGGGTAACATTTGCACTGGTGACGCAAAGTGGATGGCCTAAATTTGCTGAAGACCTTCCAGGATAAAGCAATAGTGATTAATTTCAGTAAATCCCAGGTCTCTGTACTTCTGGGATTTTTATACCCTACGCGACAGAGAGGCGTGAGGGAGGCGCTTCCTCTGGGCACCAGGCAGCGGTCTCCAGCTCACGGACTTCTGCAGGGAGCACCGACTGCGTGTGCAAGAGTGACTGGCGTGCGGACTCGAGTTACCCCGGTGTGCTGCCAAAACAAGACCGCCAGCACGAGGGAAACACCTCAACTACTTTACTGCCCATGCAACGCTCTCTGCACCAGTCAAAGACTAGACTCTGGGCAGACTCCCCTGACGGAGGGCCGGCCGCAGAGGGGGCACAGACTCTCAGACAGGATGACGTGCGGGACGTCGGCACAGACCCAGCGCCCCCGTCACCAATGCGCGGCCGCGACACCACGCACGGGCAGACGGGGCCGCAGTGGAGGAGGGCAGGGGCTCCGCAGGCCCGTCCGGGCCACCTGCTGACCCTCAGCACCCGGCGCACCATCTCAAAGAAATCTCCAAAGTTAAGTCACAAACTATTCCAGTATTCTTCCCCATCCCAACTACACAGTTCCTTTGCTTCCCGTGACCAGCATTTTGCTTCAGAAAATGTTTTTAGTGAAGCCGTGTTAAGCAATGGGCTTATCATCTCTGCTTTTAAGTAGAATTAGGAGGTAAATGTTTTAAGAACAGACATACCTATTATACAGACAAAAGATTTTTGGACTTCTCCGTATTTACAACATAAAGAATTTCTGAGCCACAAGGCGTGAGGACAGAGCCCAGGAACAAAGGGGGCCTGGCAAGGCCACCGCCCAGGCCCCGCCTCCGTCACACACCCTGCAGGGACATGGGACTGCTGTCCCCTGGAGGAAAATCTGAGTGTTTCAAAGACATAGGGGCTCCCAGGGCCCTGGGGCGGCTCTGGATGTGGCTGCTCCCCGCCAACATCACGGAGAGCCTGACCCCACCTGCTGGACCCTGTGCAGCCTGCACTCCTTCCGAGGACACGGGAGGTGCCATCCCCGCTGGCTGACGTGTGTGGAGACCAGCAGAGCTTGCCCGCTGGCTGCAGGTCAGCCGGGCCTCTGGCCGAGGCACGTCTGTGCCTTCGTCCTTTATGCTCAGCAAGAATAAGACACGATTTTAAATTTTTACAGTGTTGGGGCACCTGGGTGGCTCAGACGGTTGAGCATCCAACTTCAGCTCAGGTCATGATCTGACGGTTCATGGGCTCGAGCCCCGCATCAGGCTCTGTGCTGACAGCTCAGAGCCTGGAGCCTGCTTCGGATCCTGTGTCTCCCTCTCTCTCTGATCCTCTCCTGCTCACGCTCTCTCTCTCAAAAATAAATAAAACCATTTTTTAAAAGTTAAAAAAAAAATAAATTTTTACAGTGTCCTTTTCTAAGCCCGAGCCCGGTAACATCCTCTGAATGTCAAGGTGAAAATGACCCAGAGTCCTGTGGTGCAGGCGCCTCCCACTTCACAGACGAGGAAATGAGGGTCTACGAGGGGAGGGCAAGGGGCCTGCAACGCAGGGTGAGCTGACGGTTCCAAGTCGCCCCAAGCTGGGTGCCAGCCCCAGGCCGCAGTCCTCCCTCCGGGGACTTGCAGGACGGGCCTGAGCAGCAACCCTGGTGCTGGCCAGGATACAGAGCTTACTCCCAAAAATGACCAGAAAGGGACGACGTGGCACTCTATGTGTTGAGCAAATGAATACAATTAAATTGTTTATGGAGAATCTGAGGACATCTTGAAACAGGTAAAGCCCCCAGTGAATCCGAAGTGTTCTAACCCGGGGTGGAGAATCGTGGGTCTAGTCTCTGAAAGAAGAGCTAAGTGATGTGGGCGTGGGCACACTGGCAGGACACACGCCAGTGTGCTTCCCACGGGGTCCCAGCAAGGCCTTGCACGTCTGTGGACCAGGAGGGGCCCCCCAGGGGCCCCGGGGAGGCCACAGCCCGGGCTGCGCTCCCTGGGACGGC
Source organism: Mungos mungo (assembly GCA_004023785.1). Classification (NCBI taxonomy): domain Eukaryota; kingdom Metazoa; phylum Chordata; class Mammalia; order Carnivora; family Herpestidae; genus Mungos; species Mungos mungo. Next base: position 140,925 of record PISW01002850.1, on the reverse strand, counting down.
GTCCTGAGGTGGCCACCTCTTCACACTGCTGGCAGACGCCTGAGCAGGGCAAGCTGAGAAACGCAGAGGCAGGAGAAACTTGGTCCCCGCTCACCCCAAATCCTGCTCCTGCCCCAGTCCCTGTCTGCCCCTATCCCCCCAGCTTTTGGTCCATTTTAAATTCATGACCATCTGGAGCACAGGGGACTAGCAAACTGTGAAGGGCCCTCTGGAGATGGGGACCCTCCGGGCGGGAGGTGCAAGGCAGGCTGGACACAAACCAGGGACACCGCGCCCTCCAGGCCTCCCACGCTCCCGACCGGCCGTGCAAGCGCAGCGCCCGGGTCGCCCAGACGACCTGGACAGTGGGGGACCGCAGGGACACTTGTGCAGCAACATACACAGCAACGCAGAAGTGACACACAGCCAAGCCTGTGCTGACGGGAAGACCCCACACGGCCCCCTGCCTGGCACGCTCGCTCCCCCTGCCCCAGGGCACGTGCGCGCTGCCGCTAGCGGGTCTCGGGTCCCGGGCTGGCCCTCCAGGAACGCGGAGCCTGTCTGTCCCGACCAACCGGTCTGGCTTCCTGGGAGGTCTGTGCTGCGTGGGGGAGACGCCTCAGGAGAAGCCAAAATCCCGCACTTCTACGTGGAAACTGAATGACATTTCAGTTCCCCATGTGTTGGCCCTGACAATGTTCAGCCAGGATTAGGTAGGTGACAGTGGCTTAGACAGTACTTCTCCATCAAAATGATGTCGTTTGTTCAAATTATTCTGTCCTTTTTTAAAAAAAAATTTTAATGCTTATTTATTTTTGAGAAAGAGAGAGAGAGATAGAGTGTGAGTGGGGGAGGGGCAGAGAGAGCAGGAGACACAGAATCCGAAGCAGCTCCAGGCTCCAAGCTGTCAGCACAGAGCCTGACGTGGGGCTCGAACTCACAGACTACGAGATCATGACGTGAGCCACCCAGGAGCCCCCAAATTATTGAGATAATCTTTTTGTCCTTGATGATTTGAGGTTATGAAAGTTCTCCAACTATTGCTTAATAAAATTTTACAAAACAAAAAAGGGGGGGGACTTTCCCAAACAACAGTGTCCATCCAGTGCGCACGCACAGACGCCCGAGGTCCCCAGGAAGGGCTGGGAGCGCGTGCTGCAGGGCGCACCATGGGGCAGAGCTGTGCAGGGACACAGCGCTCAGGAGCCAGACCCATGACAGGACCAGAAGCGAGGGGCAGCTGGCTTGGCCTCACTGGGGGCAGCGTGACCCACTGGGGACAGTCACCTAAGAAGAGGAGTCCTCCAGGAAGTCAGCCGTCGGCACAGATGTGCGGGCAAGCGGTGCCCCAACCCTGAGAACATGGACACCCGAGACACCCGTGTGCCTACACCACACGGGCCACACGAAGGGAGCCAAGAGGGAGAAGATGCTGCCTCGCAAACCCCTTGTGCTCCCGCGGGAGGCCCCTCGGCTGTGACAGACGAAGTGGCACCGCATCACACGTGGACCCCTGGGGCCCTTCAGGAACAAAGTGTCAGTTAGCTACAGGGTCGGAGGCCAACAGGAGGCCACACTCAGCCCTGAGGTCCCTGTCCTGAGCCACCAGCATCTCCGAGTCCACACCCCCCTCCCCTGCAGCGGGCTGTTTCAGGAGCACCCAGGCCGACCCCGTGTGGACACGGCACCAGGCCAAAGCCCTGCCAAGCGCTGGCTGGCACTCCCTCCTCTGGGCGGGCGAAGTGAGCTCCGTGGCAGGACCACCAGAAAGGCGGTGTGTCATTTTAAATAAAACTCAAAATCAGAAAGCAGCATCAAATAGTTCCCCCCCCCCCCCGCCAGGCGACTGGGTCACGGTCAAGAACAGGTGCTTCCCCGCACACCCCCCCACCAGACAGCCTGGTGACCCCCGGGCAGAGTGGTCGGGAAAACGTAACAGAACTTCTCTCCTTCAGCATTTCCTCACAGTCCTTTTCTTGTAAGAGTTTATTTTCAGTCTTCTCTACACCCAACGTGGGGCTCGAACTCACAACCCCCAGACTGAGAGGTGCTCACTCCTCCAGGCACTCTGTCCCCACAGGTATTTCTAAATGAATCCCAGAGCAGGTTCCCCCCAGAATCTGTGCCCTCAAATAATTTTCAGTAGCTTACAATAGATGCTCCACTCAGGTAATAAAGAGAAATACACAGTAGTGACCTTTGCCAAACAGCTAGTGACAGAGCATCGCGTCAGCAGTGACGTGCCTCGCACACTTCCAGGGGACACAGTTGATCACGTTCCAGGCAAGATGTGTGCCTTCGGTTCCTTATCAGGAAACGTGCTACTGGAATTCCAAAGTGTCCTCAGGGCCCCCAGACACCCCGGTCACTTGGGGCGCTGAGCCCTCCTGTGCTCCCCCATGGACTAGATGCGTCACAGTGAACCTCAACTGGTCTCCAATCACCAAGGTCCTGAATCCAGTTACGCACTTTGTTTCTGTTTCTTAATTATAAACACACAGCAAGGGGTTAGTGCTAGGAGTCAGAAGCCCTTCAGGACCCACTTTTCTGGACGAGAGCACAGGCAGGAGGCCTCCAGGCAGACCTGTCCCCAAGCACTGTCCCCAGGCCTCACCCAAAGGCAGGAGCACACGCTTGTGACCGAGGGCCGGGACCGCCTCCCCGGCACTCCCCACAGGGGAGAGAAAGAACCCAGTTACAAACCACCCCAAGTGCTCCTGAAGGCAGTCCTGGAGGCAAAACAGAAGTTCGCGCCCCCACAAGGACGTGAGCCACGGATAAAGGAGAGCTGCGCTGAGGGAGACAGAGGCGCCCCCACTGCTCAGGACCTCAGGGGACAGAAAGGACAAGGAGAGCTCGGGGAGGGACGGCAGACGTGGGGCTGGCGAGACGGAGAAAGACCTCCTTCGACAAGACAGGCCTCGGCGTCTTCCCGAGCTCAGCCAGCGCCGCCGAGGACACCAGGCTGGGCCCCGCAGGAGAGAGCGGGTTCCAAGACCACCATGCTCCGGGGGCAGCGGCAGGGGGCACGGGGAGGGGAGGGGGCGGGGGAGGCCTGCCCACGGCCCGGCCCCCTCCCTGCCCCCCAGGGCCGCCGACAGCACAGAGAGAGCAGAGAAACTCACTCCTCTGTTCACGCAGTTACACTCCATCTTCATTTGACTTTAAAAAAACAAAAACCAGACTGATCAGTCATCAGGTGGGGACGAGGATGTCATCAACAGTGTGGGCCAAGTCCTGGTCGTCTGCCCGGCAGCTACGGACACACGTGGAGGTGCTGCCCCTCCTCACGCGGGTCCCGGACGCCAACAGCAAGGACGCCCGGAAGATGTGCGCGCGGGCGACCGCAGCCCCGGCTGGCAGGGCTCTGCGGGTGCGGTTCCAGCTCGAGAGCACTGGGTTCACACAGTCGGCGAGCCAGCTCTGGGTGAGCCGTGGCCAGGAAACCTCACAGGGCACCGACCACCGCAGGCCTGCCCCGGGGTCCTCCGTCCCGTGAGGCCTCGGCTGCGTTACCTAAATGCCAGGGGCAAGCCTCCCAAGTCCACTTGTCTCAGGCTGTCAGATGGGCAGAGACAAGGGGAAAAGGTGTGCAAAGTGCCAGCCATGTTAGTAAGTGGCCCGAGCAGGCAGAAAAGGCCAGACCCAGCAGCCAGGTCCCTGGACAGCAGAGAATGGAAAGGATGACGGGCAGAACCCTTCAGAAACGGGCCTCGCCCTGGACCCAGGTCTCACTGATCCTGCTCCTGGCCCGTTTTAAGGGCCACGATTCCACCCAGGAGTAAAACCCTGGGAGCAGCAGGTGCGGGGATGAGACCGCCCCCGCCCCCCACCCCGACACGTGCGGCCCGACCAGGGGGCTCCGGGAAAGGCGGCTGCCGCAAGCCCTTCGGCTTCCTCCCTTCCTGGACTCCCCGACACCCCGCCCCGTCCCCCGGCTCCCTGCTACCTTCCCTAACGTCAGAGCTAACACCACTAGCGCTCGTTTCGTGTGCGGACCCAAGACTCCAACACTCTTCTGCCACCGATCAGCTGCAGAACCCTGAAAATCCTACTGTTCAACATCTCTGAGGCCTAGAATCTTAGGGGGACAGGTAGAGGGGCACCTGGGGGCTCAGTCAGTTAAGGGTCCGACTTCGGCTCAGGTCATGATCTCGAGGTTCATGGGTCCAAACCCCATGTCGGGCTCTGTGCTGACAGCTCGGAGCCTGCAGCCTGCTTCGGATTCCGTGTCTCCCTCTCTGTCTCTGCCCCCCTCCCTGCTCACGCTCTGTCTCTCTCTCCTTCAAAAATAAACATTTAAAAAATTTATTTAAAAAAACTTTTTTAATGTGGGAAATGCTACCTATTTTCTTGGGAAAATCCATGATAAAGCAGGGGTGGTGGTGGTGGAAGGATGTGAGGTGGGGGTAACTGGAAGGTGCAGGTGTTCTGAGTGTGGCTTCTCCCACGGGTGGGGACACAGGAGCCCCCTGGCGTCTGGTGAGGTGGCTCCGAGGAGAGGCTTGGAACAGGAGCCCTGAACCACAGTCCCGGGCCAGCCCAGGAAACAGGGCCAGGCGCCAGGGGACTCGAAGAAAAGAGACTTTTTTTAAATGTGAGCCTACACACCTGATCATAGCTTTTCCTTAAAGAACCACTCCAAATGGAGTCTCTCTGGCTACGCTGCCCTAGCCCAACCTCAAACCTTTGTCCACCCGACACGTCTGTGTCCACGGGACTCAGGCCCAACGACTGGCTCCGGGAACCCAGTCTGAAGACCAGCCAGTAGGCTGCGGCACCCAACTCACGAACGCTCGCAGGGGGCCCCCCTCGGTCTCTGTCCCTCCTCCCTGAGCAGTGGTCGGTACTCCCGCAGGTCTCCTGTAAGTCACTCTGCCCACGAAAGTGCAAAAGCACAAAGGAGGCGGGGCGCACTCTGTGGGGGGAGGCGAGCTAGACCGCGGACTCTTTAAGAGAACGGAAATTGCTTTTTATGAGAATGGAAGTTTTAATTATAACCCTGAAGTTTAAAATACGGTATTTCCAGGCCAGCATACCCCAGAGCCCTGCAGGGTTTCTTTAATCAAACGTGGTCACACCTAAACAGGCGTCTTTCAGCCCGATTCTCAATTTCAATCTCAATTCTTTACAGTTGATGCTGTTCTGCTATGGGCCGAGGTTAACACAGAACAGGCTCCGGACCAGCCCGGCCACCTGAGCACCACGTGACATTCTCGCAGGGTCATCTGTCTACAGGGCAGCACCTTGTCAACCACTAGGATGCAATGTTTAGAACTCGGGCTCCCATTAACAAAAAACGAACAAGAACAAACTATAAAGAGGCTGCCTGCGTCCAGGACATGAAGGAAATGGACGGGGGCAGCGGGGGGGGGGGGGGGGGGGGGGGGGGGGGGGGGGGGGGGGGGGGGGGGGGGGGGGGGGGGGGGGGGGGGGGGGGGGGGGGGGGGGCCGCCAGGCCCGCGGAGCCGGTGCAGGCTGCCCGCCTGGCCACAAGCCCCACAGAGGCCCGGCGCTGAGGGGACACGCAGCCGTCACCTGCCACTCTGGCTCTGCATTCTGCCCTCCAAAATACCCAGGCCTCACACAGCGGCTGCTCCCTTCTGATGTTCGGAGGTGGACAAGGGACCCAGGGTTTATTTTTTCCAAGAAACAAACCATCCATTAACAAATGGTCAACAAAGTCAAAAGCTTTAAAAGAAAAGTGTCATTTCATTTCCAAAGAACCCTTTCCCATTTCCCTTACTTCTTTACCTCATTTCCTATTTTTGCCCAAGCAGAATGTCCTCTGAGCCCCATAGGAGCTTCAACCCAGGCCCAAGGCGGGGAAATACAAGCTGACACTGAAGGGGGAGGGGACACAGAGCTACAAAAGAACACGGTCAGTGTCAAGAAAGAAAATGCACACGGATGCACAGTGCACCTGTGTTTGGAAACAGAGCCTTCCACGCCGGGTCACACTGCGAGCAAAGTCCTGGCAGCTGTCCACTGCCAAAGTCAACATGTTCTGCCTGCCCAGCCTCCACACCCGGCTGCCTTCGAAGGAGGTGCACAGGAGGGGGACCTGCCTGGCCCAGGGCTCAGGACTTGGTACTGGCACCGCACCGCAGCCTTGGCTGCGCACAGGTTCACGGCCACTCAGCCTTAGGCGCTCGCTGGCACACGCCCAGGGGCAGGACCACTTGTCTGTTCTGCCTTCTTTTCACGCCAGCTACCCCGGCCAGGGCTTTGCTCCGTCTCTGGTTTCCCTCTTTTGGTATGGGGGGGGGGGGAGGAGAGACATGGCACCTGAGTGGCATCGAAGAGAGAACATACATAGCCAGGCCCCGCTGACCCGGACACCACAATCTCAAACTCAGAATGCTGCACATTTCAAACCCCACCACCGCCCTTTACTGGACAGAAGGCTACCCCACCTTCCTTTTCCCAGCAGGCAATGCAAATGATCATCAAGAGACCTGCTCTCCTCAGGCCCAGCAGGCAGGCCCTCCAGCTCCTTCTCACCAAGACCCAGGCGGGTCGCAGGCGGGACTTCCTGTAGCAGACCACCCCGCGCTGCATGGAGCCGGCACCCCTGCGTTACAGGGCGCCCGGCACAGCAGGAAGGGGAGACAAGCGTTGTGTCGGAAGAAAAACTCAGCTCACTTTTAACAGAACTTAGGGAGCACTTACTCCAAGGTGGATATAAGCATTTTTCTTCATCCTCAAGTATAACACACAGAGGAAATCTAAAGAGATTTAAAATGTGATGGTATTAAGAAATAATATGGAGTTTAAGGGAGCCTAGTCAAAGGGTATTCCCTAGAACTAAAAATACAATAAAAATTTATCATACTAAAAAATTCAGTAAATTGCACTGGCACAATTAGCTAAACATACTTCTTTGATCACAAAGCAAAGTGTGCTTTGTTCTCTATTTTTAAACTCTAGCAAACCCTCTTTGTTTACACAGCAAACGAATGAAGCGTGAGGACCTACAAGTTCCTCACAACCCGCACATCCAGCCCAGCGCTGCCCGCAGCCCAGGGCAGTCCACACGTGGGGCGACCGCGAACTGCGCCCAGCGGCCCAGCAGCACGGGGCAGGCGGCCGGGCCCGGAGGCACTTGCGCTCCTACCACGCGAACTCGAGAGAGCTTCTCGCTGTCTCCGTGACAGATGGCAAAGCGTTCTGGGTCTGAAGGGGTGTCCTCCCAGCCTGCTGCTCAGGTGGGGTCCCTGGTGTCACCAGCACATGAACAGCTGGCAGAGGGCACCTGGTTCTATCGTGAGCAAGAGCTCTAGTCCCTTGCTTTCGGGACCGCAGGGCCGAGCGCCAGCCACGCCCACGTCCCCACAGCGAGCCCTGCCTACCCAGGGCGCCCGGCTCAGCGCCGCACCCAGGGGACCCGAGACCACGCCTTGCACGTTCCACGCCTCAGCAAGTCAAAAAGGGATCATTTCTTTCTGTTTAGAGATGCTCAACTAAAAGTATAAACCATTAAACTCCACACCTCCGTTCATATAAACACCTTTGGGACGCCTGGGGGGCTCAGTGGGCTGAGCCTCGGACTTCGGCTCAGGTCACGACCTCGCAGTTCCTGAGCTCGAGCCCCGCACTGAGCTTGCTGCGGTCAGCCTGTCAGCCCAGCGTCTGCTTCGGATTCCCTGCCCCTGCCCAACTTGTGCTTTCCCAAAAATAAATAATATTTTTTAAAAGCCACTACCTTTATTATTATAACATGCTACTTCCAGAAATTATTTTGTTTTTGGAAACATAACCCCACACTCCTGTCTGGCAGCAAGCACGAGTAGAAGACTTACACACGCGGCCAGGGGTCACGTGCACACACTCACCTACCCCTGGTGAAATGGGGGCCACCAGAGCCACTTCCGTGTCGGCCCTGCTCCGGAGAGGCCGGGACCCTCCACCAAGAAAGCTGTTAACAAAGCAAGAATCACGCCGGCTGCCGGCCGAGACTCGTTTTACACTAAAGAAAGGTTTACGAAAACGTGTCTGATTGTTGCAAAGACTGCATGTTCATGGAGCTTGATCTCCATCAACAGCGCCGCTTCGTCTCGGAAGAAATCTCTAAGACGGGTGTCGCCAAGACCACCTCACAGGGGAGGAGGAGCCCACGCACCGGAGCCGGAGCCAGAAGGCGGCAGAGCCAGGTCGGCCGGCCCGGCACACACAGGCGGTCTCGGACCCTGTCACGGAGCCGTGCCTGAAGCCGCGCCGCGCACGACCAGCCCGGGACCCATCCGAACCGCACAGGACAGCACAGGACTGAAAACGCCTCTTCTCCCATCTGACCTAAACGGCTCACAGTCCACCTGAGGGGGGTCAGAATGAACACTGATGAACGATGTGAATAACAGTGAAAAATTACGAGAGAGCCTATTCAGTCATTCTAGTTTTCAAAATCTGCCTTTTGCTTCCAGGACCGGGCCCGGAGGGCACGCTGCTGCGGGCTCACCGGGGCCGCCCGCCAAGAGGGGCCCGCCCCCCCCCCCGCGGCCCCCGCACACCTCCGGTCAGCAGGAGCCCCCGTCTTCATTCAATCCCAACCCTAGTCTTGATTTTAAGTGGACTTTTGTTACAAGACTACTACAATCAGTATCACCTGTTTGTGGCTCACAGACGTTACAAACGGGCGTGAGGCACCTTGGGATATTTTTGTGATGCGGGCAAAAAAGTCAATCCTCCTGATGCTGAAAACCTTCCAAATACTAACCCACCCGTTACCACCACACCACCAGCCCAGCCCAAGAATCTGCCGGCAAAGAGCTGCTAGTAACTTGTTTTCTTTTAATCAGGAAATACAGTATTTCGAATCACCAAATAGTCACTAAGAACATAATTTAAGCGGCCTTTCCTTTTTCCTCATTATGAATTAAGACCAATATTACAATTTTCAAACAAACACGGAGCTCTGCCCCCCGGTGAGAGTGGGTGTGCTTCTCCCTCTGACCGCTGTGCTGGTGTCTCCGGGGCTGCTCCACTGCCTGTGACGACCACGCACCTCCTGGGACACTCCCCTGGGGGCGCTCCCCACCGCCCCACCTGATCCCCAATCCACTGGCCACACTGGCTCCTTCCTAACCACTAACCATCCTGCAGATTGAGAGAAGACAGTCCCAGGCCTACTTTCGGGTCATCCAAGATTCCCGTGCCGTCAAACCTCATCACCATTTCCAAGGAAATACTTTGCTCAAGTCAAAGGGACAGGCCAGGAAGCTTCCACACGGCCTGATTCAGTGACGGCGGAGATAAAGGACGGATTCTGTCAGACGAAGGGAACGGCCTCTTTCATGGCTGCTGGGAGCAACAATGCAAGACGGCGAACGAGTCTCTGGATGGGTTTGCGTGGAGATACTCATGCCTGGCGCAGGGAGGAGACACTAAAATCCACCAAGAGTTTTCTTTCCAACCACTATCTATCTATGCATCAGAGGAAATAAACTGCTTGCCAGCACAGCACGTCCCGGTGGGGGGAGGGGGCAGCCCGTCCCAGGGCAGCAGACGCTCCCCCACACCTGGCCCCCGGGTCTGTGGGCATGCAGCTGGCCCTCCTCTCAAAACCTCGCCAGTAATTCCCAGAAGGAGCCACGCAAGCAGGGCAGCCTGGAGAAGACCGCATTCCTTACCCACCAACCGCACAGGCTGGTCTCTGACTCCCAGCAACGCCGCCGGGAGCTGCCCAGACACACGGGCACCAGACCAGAGCACAGCCAGGCTCTCACGGCTTCGCCCAGAGGAAGGGACAGTCCTCAGACTCCAAAAGCCCTTCTTCACACCAAGTGTTCATGCAATGCACACGGAGCACGAAACGAAGCAGTCAGTACAGGGTCCCAAGGGTCTCCAGACCCCTTGAGCACAGAGCACTTGAGATAAAGAGGCTGAGCAGGGGCCCCTGGGTGGCCCAGTCCGGTGAGCATTACTCTTGATTTCAGCTTTGGTCATGATCCCAGGAGTGTGGGATCGAGCCCCACGCAGGCTCCATGCTCCATGTGGAGCCTGCTTGAGATTCTCTCCCTCTTTCTCCCCCACCCTCTTCCCCTTTCCCCTGCTCAGGCTCTCAATCAATCAATCAATCAAAAATAAAGAGGTTGAACAGAAATAAACCCCCTTCACAAGCTAGTCCACCAGCCCGGGCTCCACAGAACTGTCTCACTGCGACTCCACAGGGCCGTTCACCAGCCCACAGTTCCCCACCACAGCTCCGAGACCCCGCCTCCGAGTGCGGTCCAGGACGAGACCCCGACACTCGGCCAGCAGCACTGAGTCCCTGAAGGCCACCATGGAAGTCCAGCATGATTCATCCCCCTTCTTACAAACGAAGGAAAATAACAAACAAATGAATGGCAATGCAGTAAAATATTTACCGACTCCATAGCTGAAAGCGGACGCTGATGAAGACTGTGTGTGCGGTCCGACAGGGCGCGTCCCCGAGCAGCGCTGGGCGCGTTCTGAAACGAGAGAGGCATGTCAGCTCGACCGCCGCGGCCTCGGCTCTGTGTCCGATCCCAGTCTCCCCAGAGCAAGCGTGTACTCCCGACGCCCCTCCTTCATGTCCCTGCACCACAGAGACAACGGAAGGTTCGGAGAGGAGCGTCTGGCGGGCGGGGGTCACAGCGGGAGAACGGGCCCCGGAAAGGGCCTCACACGTGATGACGTGCTTCAGGCACTGGCCAAGCAGGAATCTCTGTTCTCAGTGGTTTTTCCTGGAAAGCAGCGCCCAGAGAGGCAGGTTAAGGCAAAAACCCTCAGGAGCCTATGGGTCTCCTTGGAGATGGGGCTTCAGGACTGGGACCTTGAAGGGACCCGTGCTCTCTGCATGGAATTTGACGGAAACCTCACAATTACTGAGCCTTTGTCAATGTCCTGCACGCTGCACCTTCTGTGGATCCTGTCGCCGTCAGAAGAAGACGCAGATTCTCCCTCTGGCTCACAAAGCCCCAGGACCCGCCTCCCTGGCCTCCCACAGCACCTGGTGCCCCTCACCCTGTGTTCAGCCCCGACCTGGGAGCCCCAACCTTGGCAAATAAACCAAGTGGCCACTGTGTCCTTGCCAGTAAGAAAAGGAGAGATCACAGCACAGTATCAGGAGGAAACCTATCTGAATAAAACTGTATCATCTCCTAGGGGGGCTCTGAGACCTGCAACAATAAAACAAGACAGCAACAACAATAAAAAACACGACTCATTCACAACCTTTTTCCCACACCCCATCAGAACAACACACTCTCTTCGGTCTCCACGCACATCAGAGGCATGGAGTCAGCGCGGGGGGCCCGCTGCTGGGGGGCAAGGCTCTCTCTGACCGGCACGCCCCCCGCCCCCCCAGGGGGTGGGGGATCTGAGTGGCGGCCTCCGGCCTGCGCTCGTGCGGGGGCTCTCAAAGCAGGCTCGCACCTCAAGCGCTAGTAAACACGACACGGAAGAGCAGATCCCAGCGCACCACACGGCTTGGTTTTGTTGAAAAGCAACAAGTATATGATTAAGCTGTTCAATTTTCTTATGAAGACAGTTCCGGGGGGTGTGTGGGTGGCTCAGTCGGTAAAGCCTCCAACTTCAACTTCAGCTCAGGTCACGATCTTGTGGTTCCTGGCTTTGAGCCCTGCCCATGTCAGGCTCTGCGCTGACAAATCAGAGCCTGGAGTCTGCTTCAGATTCATTCTCTCTCTCTCTCTCTCTCTCTCTCCCCCCCTCTCTCTCTGTGTCTGATCCTCCTTTGTTTGTGCTCTCTCTCTCTCAAAAATAAAATAAACATTAAAAAAAAAAAAGACAGTTCCAGAACACAGAATGCATGTTGAATGCCTACACCAGGAATACAGCAAATAATAATATCTACCATTACAGTTGTGAAGAAAATTGAGGTTTTCTTAATCCAAGGTGTCACAAACTCAGCAGCACTGGCATTCAAGGCTGGGTCACCTCTGTGTCCTGGGCACTGGGGGTGCTGACTAGGAGTCCTGACCCTGGGCCCACCAGATGCCAGCAGCACCCCCCCACCCCGGCTGTGACAACCAGACCGGCTCGGGATACCGTCACAAGCCCCCCGAAGGGCGGAGAGCGAGGGCGGCAGATCCAACTGCTATTTGACAAATACGGAAACCAAGCCAGGGTTAGGTGTCTGCGGTTATGCAGGGAAGTCAGAGTCGGAAAGAGCACCCCGCTCTCCTAAATCCCGGTCTAAAAGTCTTGTCGATCTAAAGGAAACCACGTTGGTAATTAACCCCGTTACTTCTGGAAGACAACACAAATTAACAGCCTCCAGAATCCTCATGCGCCCTGACAGAGTAAGCCCGTTTCTGAGGAGTACGCATGGAAGAGGCGCTCTGCCCTGGAACTGGAGCGCGCACGCTCATGTCGAAGCCGCCGCGGCCGCCACAGCCAGGCTCCGTTCTGGAACAGAGAGAAGTGCGGGGACCGCACCTTCCCCTGCAGGCCTGTGGGTCCCTCCCCCGTCCCCCCAGGCTCCCAGAGCACGAGGGAGCCCGAGGAGACGTGACTCGCGGTGTTCACACAGCAGGTGGGCAACGGGGAGAGGGGAGAGGCAGGGGAAGCCTTCAACAGATGGGGCAGGGCCCACCCGTCTGAGGGCAAGGCCAGCATGACGCGCGGCCTCGTGGAGAATCCATCTAAGGCAACAGCGAGACGCGCCCCCCCACCGGGACTGGCGGTGTGCACAGGGCAGGACTCCCGAGTGCTGAAGCCTGATGTGTACAATCCGTGTGAGAAAAACGACACAGATTCTTTATTATTTACTTTGAGAGCGCACAGCTGGGGGAGGGGCTGTGAGAGACAGAGACAGAGAGACACAGAGCGAGAGAGCGAGAGCGAGAGTGTCTCAAGCAGGCTCCACGCTCGGGGCAGCCCGACTCGGGGCTCAACACCAAGAACAGGGAGGTGGTGACGTGAGCTGACATCAAGAGTCAGATGCGAAGCTGACTCAGGCACCCAGGCACCCTGAAAATGAGTTTTTAAAATAAACAAATGCATGCCATAAAGAAAATTAAAAAAGCGAAACCCTGTAGACCAAAAACCGGGTAATTCTGCAAAGTCGGGAGAACCGAAGCGTGGACTCAAGGCAGAGCGTGACCGGGAGCGCCGTGCGGAGCCAGCCAGCCGCCGCGGCCCAGGCCCCCAGCCCCGGCTCACCCCCCGGCAGGGCGCCGCCGCGAGGCGCAGGCTCTCAGACGCGCGCGCGCACACGTTAAAACCCTGACGGACGGAGACATGAAACCACCCTCCGCCGCTCCAGGCCAGGAAACAGTGCCAGCCTCTGCAGCTCCTGGCAAACCCGCCGGATCCCAGATCGGCCTCACGTTCTAAGAGCAAAACGCAAAAGCAACATGAATGTGCCGGCGCCTGCCCATCTCCGGAGCGCACTGCCGCCCTCACCACTTTATGACAGGGTCGCGGGCAACGGAGCGCGAAGAGAACAGGAGCCCGGGCGGTGACCGCTTCCCTTCCGGGCGTGAAGCCCCAACAACGTGCCGCTGCCTCACTGACACCTGCCATCCCTCCCAGCGCTTCCCCGCTCGAGTCCTACAACTCGAACAAGTGAGGACACACTCCAGGGCGCTGGGCACCAGCCTGTCTGCTCAACAGGGGCAGAATCGGGTCGAGCCCCACTGGTTCCGCGCAAGTGCTCTCTCCTCCCACCCCTGGGACCCACGTGAGACAGAGAAGACTTGCAGTGACAGACCTAACAGAAGCCACACACCAACCACATCAGGGACACAGACAGGAAACACAAACCCACCTCCACCAGACACACCAAAAGCCTGAACTAAATGGGGCTATGCAGCTAGAAAATTCACCTTGAAAAGGGGACATAAAGCCCGAAGAATATACAAAACACTCTTATAGAAAAAAAATTAGCACAACACAGCAGGCTGCAGGATGCAAGATCAAAATAAAAAATCAGCTGTATTCCTAGGCACTAGCAATGAAAAATCTGAAAAGGAAATGAGGAAAACGCATTTACAACACCATCAAAAAAAAAATAAAATATTTAGGAACAAACTGACCCGAAGAGGAGGAAGACTTGCACACTGAAAACTACAACTCTCTGCCATAAGGCGTTAAGACGACCCACGTAAGCAGGAAACGCCGTGTTCCCGGACGGCAGGACACAGACGCGGCACTCCAGGAAGGGACGGACAGATTCCCGTGGAATTACAACACGCTGTCCTCCAGCGGTGCCGGGGGCGGGGGGCGGGGCAGGGAGGCTCCGTCACTTGGAGATCCGACTCTTGGTTTCAGCTCAGGTCATGATCTCACGGCGCATGAGTTCAAGCCCCTGTACCGGGCTCTGCACTGACAGCAAGGAGCCTGCTTGGAACTTTCTCTCCCTTTCTCTCTGCCCCTCCCTCTCTTGCTCTGTCAAAAATACACATCTTTTATTTATTTATTTTTATTTTTTTTAATGTTTTGTTTATTTTTGATACAGAGAGAGACAGAGCATGAGAGGGGGAGGGGCAGAGAGAGAAGGAGACACAGAACCGGAAGCAGGTTCCAGGCTCTGAGCTGTCAGCACAGAGCCTGACGCGGGGCTCGAACCCACAAGCGTGAGATCTGACCTGAGCCGAAGTCAGAGGCTTAACCAACTGAGGCACCAAGGCGCCCCAAAAATAAACATCTTTTAAAAATACTTTCCTTTATACATCCTATCTAGTGCAACTTTTAGAACTATAAAAGTTTTCCGGATTTCTTTTTTCCTGAAAGGATAATTTTTTAAGTACTAGAGAGAAACGCTCCTCAGACTGTCCACCTATAAAACAAGGGGACTGAGATCTGAGGACCCTCAAGCCTCTTTAGTTCTAAAAGTTTAAGATTCTTCAGTATGCAACATAACATTGTTTACTTTAAAAATATACCCCAAAGGGGGTCAGTGGAGCATGAGACTCAATCTCAGGGTTACGAGTTTGAGCCCCGAGTTGGGTGCAGAGATTACTTAAAAATAAAATCTTAAAAAAGAAAAATACACTCCTTTCCTTAAATGTATTCTTTCCATCAAGAACATGAACCCACTGCAGTACTGCGTTCAGCTCAACTTCCAGGACAAAGGAGCAAACAGCGCACAGCGGTGGGGGCGGCGCAGGGCTCCGTGCCCTCCACCCTCGGGCTGGAGACAGAGCAGCAGCAGGCAATTCCCAGCTCCCCACCCGCCCTCGTGTAGTGAGGACAAAGCTCAGGAAGTCTGTGGGATGAGTAACCTATTAACAGGGGCTCCGCACCACAGCCCCGCAGGTGTGCCCACCACCTGGAGGCAGGGTTTCTCCTGAGGCCCAGCCCGCGGACGGAGAGGGACACCGTCAGAACCAATTACAAACAGAGGGGAGTTAATCTTTGCATGTTATCTTTTCCAGTTTCCTTTTAAATCTATTTATTATGATAGCGACGAGAGAGAGAGAGAGAGACAGAGAGAGAGAGAGAGAGAGAGAGACAGAGAGAGACAGAGAGAGACAGAGAGACAGAGACAGAGACAGAGACACACAACACGAACACGAACCAAGCAGTCGCTTGAACTCATGAATCGTGAGATCAGGACCTGAGCCAAAATCAAGAATCAGACCCTCAACTGACTGTGCCATCTAGGTGCCCTTCTTTTCCAATTTCTATATGGAAATCTTTGTAATGTTTAATGTTTTTAAGTTTATTTATTTTGAGGGGGGAGAGCATGAATGGGAGAGGGACAGAGAACCCCAAGCAGGCTCCACACTGCCAGCACAGAGCCCAACTCGGGGCTCGCACTCACAAACTGTGAGATCATGACCTGAGCTGAGACCAAGAGTCAGGACGCGTCACCAGCCGGCCCCAACCCCACCCCCAGCGCCCTACCCAGAAATCTTCACGTCAGCCTGTGCTGACCGGACCCCCCTACTTCGACTTGCTCTCAGACCACAAGTGCAGCGCCCCCCCCCCACCCCCGGACCTGACGGGAGAGTGAGGGGTGGCGGGCCAGCAAGGGCTGCAAAGCCCCATCTGAGGCTTTCGGCAAACTCCAGGCCAGCAGATTCACACCCAACTCTGTCCTCCCGTTAACACAGCGTCTAACCCCAGGAGCTCCCGCTCGGGCCTGCGTTTTGGTTAGGACGTATTCGCCGAATTCGGGAGCAGCCCAGGTGAAGTCCAGAAGACAAGTGAAGGCACGCTTGCCCGAGTGCACTCTCCAGGGCACTCAGGTCCCTCCCAGGTGGGCTCTGACGTGCCGGACGGCGGCCCTGTGGATCCTGCCACCGACCTGTGCTGTGTCCTCCCAGCACCTCGCTCATCGCATGACAACCTTCCCAAAACAGGACCTGTCTGTTTTTCTAATGAGAAACCAGGTTCTAAATGGCTGGAACATTTGCCTCAAAATCAGGATCACACTCAGGCCCTAGGGCAGCCACACCACCACCTCCTGCCGGGCACACAGGGCTCCACCTCACGTGCTGCCGCCTCAAACATCAGGGCAGGCCAGCTCCGCCCTCCGTCTACACCAGGAGTGGAGTGGGGCTGCGCTCCCCCTGACCCATCGCCCCCTTCTCGCAGGACTCTCTCCCTAACTCTACTAACACTCTGCCTCACGAGCTAGATTCCCTCCTCCCCTTGCCCCGGTACACGCGGCTCCCCAGCACGGCCCCCGTCCAAGGGTGACACGCAGCAATGAACGTGGTCCCCCTTTCCCTGGACGACCCCATCTGCCTGTGGCCCTAACAGCCGTGCCGCTAAATCCCTTCCATTTCTCCAACTCCGAGGTCCCCGCTCAACTCTCAAAGCCCAGCCAGATCACAGGCACGCCCGCAGGCGCAGCGCAGTGCACACGGGGCCCCCGTCGGCTGTGCCCGCCGGGTTTCTGCCCCGGGTCCGGGTTCCAGCGTCTAGACAATCCTCCAAGCCAGAAGCTTGCTGTCCCCTTCTCCCCCTAAAGTCACCTCACAAGTTCTGTCACTTCCAGCTTCTCAACATTCTCCTCCCCACTGCCCACCTGAGCAGTGTCCGTGTTTCTTCACTTCCGTTATCAAGACAACGTCTTGATCTCTACTCCAACTCACTCCCCACACTCAGAAGTGAACTTGGCATGTCCGAATCCCCTCTCTCCTACCTACGGGGGTCACCGCGCCAACAACAAGTGAAGTATGTCCACGCTTAAATTTCAAATCCTCACACCCGGAGTGAGAGACATCTAACATCACAATGCAGGACACACACACAGACAGGGGCGCCCGGGGGCTCAGGAGGTTAAGCACCGACTCCTGATTCCGGCTCGGCTCATGATCTCATGTTTCGTGGGTTCGAGCCCCACATTAGGCTCTGCGTTCACAGCTATGGAGCCGGCTTGGGAGTCTCTGTCTCCTTCTTCCCCACCCCCGCTCGCTCACGCGCTCGCGCTCTCTCTCTCTCTCTCTCTCTCAAAATAAATAGATAAACATTAAAAAAAAAAAAAGATGCACAAAGACACAACTGCAGGGAGCTGCCGCCTGCTAAGCACCCCAGTGCCTCTGGCACCCACTGGCAGCTGATTTTAAACTGGGTGCCTCCCACCAACCTGACCCCACCGCCCACCACTTTCCCAGAGTGGACAGGCACTGGCCCCTATTTTCAGACCCTGCGGCCGCCTCGGGAGACCTTCCCTAAGTGCCCCTCCCCCTCATGCTACAGAGCAGCCACTGCACTCACCTCCCAAATAAAGGAGGTGCTAAAGAGCACCCAGCACGAGACCCAGGGTCACAGGGTCACACAGAACACACCGACCGCTTAGCCAACTGAGCCCCAGGGGCCCCAAATTAGTACATTTAGGTGTCCGGTTTCTCCTTGAGAGTTACCGCTTCCTGACAGTGTAGAAACCCTTCTCTGTGCCAAGTTACAAACCACTTTCCTCCTCCACCTAACCACCACATACAAAGATTTCAAAATATATTATTACCAAACGGAAAAGAAATACCACAGGTGCCTGCATGGCTCAGTCGGTTGAGCGTCTAACTTCGGCTCAGGTCATGATCTCACGGTTCATGAGTTTGAGCCCCGTGTCAGGCTCTGTGCTGACAGCTCAGAGCCTGGAGCCTGCTTCGGAGTCTGTGCCTCCCTCGCTCTCCCTCCCTCTCCCTCTCTCTCTCTCTCTCTCTCTCTGCTCCTCCCCTGTTCGTGCTCTCTCTCAAAAATAAACATTAAAAATTATATATCTGTCTATATCTATATCACTCACTTGTCCCAATTCAAGCAAGACTGAATTGTCAAGTTCAAAGACCTGTCTCAAGGAGCAGCCAGGGACAGACAGGGACGAATGGGGAGGGAGGGTGCTCAGCCCACAAGGACGGCACAGAAAACAGCCAAACTTGGAAAAGGGCCAGAGAGAGGCGGGGTTAGCGCCGGGCAGGGGTGCTCGCTGGCTCTTTTCTCTGACCACCCACACCGACACCGACCGCTGACCTCTGAACACAGCGGTGTCCAGGAACGTGGACCCCCCACTGCCCTGTCCCACCCACTAGACGGAAACAGACGTTGAAGCGGAAGGAGAAAGCTGCTGAGTCTCAGAGACTCAAGTCACCTGTGATCTACCTCCTCCAGATTTCTACCCCCATAATGTTTCCAGGTCTGTGTCTCTGGGGGTGACGACGGTAAACTTGTTTTTGTGAAGTGCTTCCCTACCAAATCTAAGAAATGATCACGACCTGGTCCCACTATCCCACCCAAACCCCCAACTGTGCAATCGTGGAAACAATCAGCAGAAAGCAGTGCCCCTCGAACTTGAGAGCTCTAGACTGCCTGCTCTCCAGAAGCTGCAGAGGCCTCCTCTGAGGAAGGAGCAGGACGGAGAAACAAGAGCCGCCAGAGCCACCAAGGTGCCGTCCCGTCCCGGGAGGGGCTGCCCGTGGCCGCACACGGCGTGCGGTCTCTGCGGCCCCCACACCCCACGACAGAGGTCTCCTGGGTCCAAGCCTGCTCTGCTGGACAGGATCTAACCCTTCCGTATAAAAGGGTGGAACGCGGACGGGCAAAACCACTCTGGAGGCCACACCACACCTGACATCTGAGGAGGAGACTCTATAATCTTCTGGATTCTAGTGATCGAATGGGTGAAGAGTTTCCTACCGTTAGGGCCCGGGGTTGGGGGGGCCCTGAAGACCGCACGGACGTGTGCGAGAACTCAGGGCCGCAGGGCCCGTGCAAGTGAGCTGGCGGGTGTGGGCGCCGGTGTGCTGACCCCCTTCAGCAGGCCATCTGCTGGGGCCCAGCGCCCACTTTCCGGCCCGCAGTCACCGTCGCTTCACAGACCAACGCACTTTCAGTTTCGTCAGCTCAAGGAATAACATGTCTGTCTCACCTCCATTTCTGCATTTAGCTCAATACGCTAGCAACGCCCTTCGTGGGTAGAGCTCCTCGAATTTCCAGGACAACTGCCCTCTAGTAGCACAGCCGAGCCGTTACAATGGTGCATTCTGCTGCCAAGCAGAGACCCTGGCACACCCCCACAGAGCCTCCCCCAAACTGCCAGGAGACACCCCAACCAAAGGAGGCGATTCTCCATTATGAAAAGTGGAGTGAACTTTTCCTCTATTAAAACTCAAGTTTCTTTCCGGGTAGGTGATCAACAGGAGTCTCACACAGCAGCCGCCTTGGGCGTCAGGAGAGCACAAAGCAGGACGGGCGTTCGGCAAGAGGGAGACGACAGCAGCTGAAACGGAGGAACTGAAATTTAGATCCAAATGCATGAGCGTCAGGGCGGCCGAAGCCTCTTTCTGGAGTGACCGTCAGAATATCCCTTTAAGCGGACGTCCTTCGGAATTAAAATAATTATTTCCAACGCTGCCAATTCAGTGCAAGGTGCTTGCGGACTGGAAAGCTTGGATCACGTATCTGTTTCAATTAAATTACTATGATTATCTTAAGTAATTAGCAAATTGTCAATTAAGACATCTTAAAACAAGGGTTAAAAATGGTCCTTTTTTTTTTTTTTAAGGTTTATCTATCTTTGAGAGAAAGAGAGAGCCCACGTGGGGAAGGGGCAGAGAGAGAAGGAGACAGAGGGTCCAGAGTGGGCTACACACTGACAGCACAGAGGCTGATGCGGCCTCAACCTCAGGAACCATGAGATCCTGACCTGACCCAAAGTCCGATGCTCAACCGGCTGAAACACCCAGGTGCCCCAAAGAGTACTCCTTCACAAAGTTTTGTTTTGCTCTTAGGTGGACTGAATTTAGTTGCTAGCTCTAACGGAACAAAATTCTGAATTTAATGTACCTTTACCAACCATACTCTAAAAGAGATGGGGGAGGGGACTGGAAAGTGGGGCTCAAAGCAGCTTCATTTAAACCAAAGATGGCGCGGCGCCTCGGTGACTCGGTCAGTTACACATCCGACTGCGGCTCAGGTCATGACCTAAAGGGTCGTGGGCTCGAGCCCCGCGTCGGGCTCTGTGCGGACAGCTCGGAGTCTGGAGCTGCCTCAGAATCTGTGTCTCCCTCTCTCTGCTCAGCCCCCTGCTCATGCTGTCTCTCAAAAATAAACATTAAAAAAATTTTTTCTAAACCAAAGATGGTAACAGTCAATAAACTGAGCACTCGTCCACAGATTCCTAAAACTGACATGCAAGGAAGGAACAGCATAAACAAAACTCATATCTACGCAAATCTAACTCAACTTGTCGGCTACCATTTTTAAAACCGTGACATAAACCATGCTCGATTCCTGGAGGAGCAGCCCATAATTAAAGACATAGGACCAACAACAACAAAATCTTGGGGCAAATCTTGTTTCTAAACTAAGAACTCTCCGCTTATACGCTGGGAGGGGAGGGGGGAGCCAAGCTCTCACACCGTGAGGGAAGGAAGGCGCTCTGGGCCCCACAACACAGGATAAAAGTGAAAAGCTGCAAAAAATCCAACACGTTTGCCTTAACACCCGATTCCTTCCCTCTGACGTTTCCAGCAACCAGCAGGGCCACAGAGGCTGTCGCCCCCTCCTGAGGCGCCCCTGCTCTATGCTGTCCCCTCCTCCCACGCCTGGTGCCCACTAACCTCCCACGGCCACTGTCACCTCCGAACCAACAGCCCCCCCAAATCACAGACCTCAAGTCCGGCCAGGTCTCGTGAGACCTCACTGCTGTGACCAGCCTCACGCAGCGGATCGAACCGGTGCGTCAAAGTCGCGCACTCACACCGAGGCCTCGCCGCCTCACTGTCCCGACCGCACCTCACCCCCCCCCCCCCACCGTGTGCTCGCCTCCCTTCTGTGCCCGCCGCGCCGCGCCGCCACAGTGCACGGCCATGCCAGGGTACTTTCCTGATGACCAACATGCCGCAAGCTGAGACCAGGGACTACGGAGTCCGACACGCCCCAGGTCACCGGGGGTGACCGCACACACTCTAGCAGCCTGAGTCCATCCATCATTCTCGCATCTATAGAAAGAGAAGTTCTTGGATACAAAGTATGAACTGATCATGTGCAGGCCGGTTGCACTTCTAGGCACCAGCGAGCACCGGTTACAGCGCGTGAAGACGGGTGAGGGTCGCCCAGCAGGGCCCCGCGGGGAGGGCACGCAGGCGGCCCTCGCTCCCGACAGGCAGCACTGCAGGTCTGCCAGCGACGAGCGGCCTACCCAGGGCAGGGGGCCTGACTCCGGCCGCACGGCGACCGCGCACAGCGGCTCCGCGCCTCACAAGACACTAACCTGGGAAACATTATAGGCACCAAGTGCCCAATTTCCAGAAGGCAATGGAAGCCGCCTTTCTGTCGTGGGGAGAGGGCAGACCTGCTGACCCAGACACGGCGGGTCACGACGCCCCATCTGGAAGACGTGTCCTGCCAAAGCTGGCACAGCCCCTTCACAAGGACTCGTGTCCCGGCCACACCGGAACCTGATCCTCACGCACCAAGCATCTGTCTGCAGCAGGCGACGCTGCCCGACACGCCCTCTGAGACCCCTTCCAGACCTGGAGCGGAGCCTCTCCCGACCCAGCTCAGTGTACTTAATGCCACAGCCTGTCGGCATCCCCACCACCTTCCCGGCAGCCCCAGCACGACTGGATTCGATCCCAAGAGGCCACTTTCTTGTTCCTCTGTTAGAGGCAACTCGTCCTCTGTTCAAGTCTTACCAGGAGATCACACGACTTGGTCCCATCTCGGGGCCCCACTTCTAACCCCAGTTCTCTGGTGTCCTGTCATCTGCAGGGGCTTCCTCCACCCAAGTCCTGACCCCTCAGGACCCTCCAGGGACACACTGGCCTTGCTGCACGTCTCCGTCAGAGCTCCTGGCGCGGCCAGGTACACTGTCAGTGAGCTTTCACACTTTGAAAAGAACCGTTTTTTCCCGAGTGGTAGGTCTCAACGGGGGCTTAAAGCTGTCACCAGGCTTCGCTGTTCCGTTCACGGAGCACGACTCGGGAGGGACTGTCCCCAGGACGGAGAGAGCGGCCGACGAGCACCAGCTTCCACTGCAGGTCACCTAAGGGGAGGCCCCGCCTGGAGTGAGGCCGGGAAGCCAGGCACCGACCTCCTAGGCGGCAGAGCGCTGCGTCGTCCACACTGCAGCCCTGCTGCGCGCCGCAGCCGGCCGCCTTCCCCCCCCCCCGTCTCCGCCACCGGTGCCAGCCGTGCCCCCGGCATCGGGCGCACCCTCACGCGGTGCCAGCCGTGCCCCCGGCATCGTGCGCACCCTCACGCGGTGCCGCGGGCCTCTCTCCTCAGACCTCGCTCTCCGCCGCCTTGGGACTCTCCTCCCGCACTCGCTCACCTCTCCCGGCCTTCCTGGACCCGAAGCGTCGGGCCGTGCTCTGGGCTAGGCGCTGGCTGGCAGGAGTGCTGGGCCGGGTCGCACTTCTCGCCTGGCGCCGAAACCGTCCCCGTGCGCCCCCTGCGGCAGCGCTGTCCCGCCCCCGTGCGCCCCCTGCGGCAGCGCTGTCCCGCCCTTCAGGAGCTTTTCCTTCGTGTTCACAGCTCAGCTGACCTCTGGCGCCAGAGGCCTAGCTCCTGGACTAGCAGCTTCTGGCTGCCTTCCTCACTCACCAAGCTTGGTCATCTCTGGCTTTTTACTCCAAGCAAGAGACGGGAGACTTCCTTTCACGTACGCACGAGAGGCCATCGCAGGCGCTAACGGGGCCCCTTTCAGGAACACCACGGCTCAGGAAAGAGGGGGCCTGGGCAGACGGAGAGACAGGGGGCCGGCGGGGCGGTGGAGCAGTCAGAACACACGGGCCATCAGCCAGCTCCGCGGTCTTCCGAGGCACGGGTCCTGGCGCCCCAAAGCGGTCACAACGCTAACATCAAAGACCACTGGTCACAGGTCACTGCAACCACAGCAACAACAGAAATCGGGGGAAAGTCTGAAATGTTGGAAGAATCACTGAAACGTGACACAGACACGCGGTGAGCGGATGCTGTTACGAAAAAGGCGCCGGTAGGCCTGCTCCACGCAGGGCTGCCAAAACCTTCCACTGTAAAAAACACGGTATTTGCGAAGCGCAATTAAACCAAGTATGGGGGTACACAGAGACTCCTCCAGCCAGCAACGCTGAGTCACTGCTTCCACTTCTAGAGAGGTGCTAGCAAGTGTGCCCTAAAAACGGTAACAAAGGAAAAACCAGGTAAGCAGGTTCCCCACTGGCACAGGGACTCAGGCCTGAGCGGAAGAGGCAGTGCGATGGTGACGATGAACTGGAAACCGCAGGGAAGAGCCTCAGCGCCCAGGGCTGTGACCATGACCACACGGGCAACAGAGAAAAGCTTGTTCTCCGTGCGTGCACAGCTCACACGCAACACCAGAGGGGCACCACACGCACCTCTGTGAGCCTCAGACCCCTGTGAACCGCCCCCACTCGAAGTGACCCCGTATGGACCTGGCTGGAAGCTAACTGCTCACAAACAGAACTCAGGCAGGGTCTAGACTGGACGGCCAGCCTCCGGAAGGTCAGGCCCCACCCCACTCCACGCGCGGCTTTCTGGACACACCACCCCATCAGAGGACATTTCGCTTCTCCCGGGCCTGGGGCCTGAACCACCGTGTGCTCCGTGGGGAGCCTGACAAACAGCAGGAGGCGCGCAGGGAACGAGATGGTGCCCGAGGTCTACACCCACAGTCCCCTCGCTTCCAGCGCTGGGTCCCAAGCCACTGTCCCACCTCTTTTTACTCCCGTTCTTCACGAGGACAATGGAATGATTCACACCAACAGGCTTCCTCCCAAGAACTCGGTGTGCGGTCACTGAACAATGAGCATCTTCCCCAGGAAAAGGGAACCACAAGACAATGCTGAACACAAACCGAGGGCCAACACAGTCTGACCCAGCCATGTGGGCGAAGCCCCTGAGAGGCTGCAGAGCCATCCTGGCCTCATCCAGCAGGGGCCAGGGCCAGGGGACCTCTACCTTCGGGAGCTGAGGACTGCACCCAGCACCCGGGCAGAAAAGGAATCAATGTAAGCCAGTAACAGGCCCATCTGTGACTGTCACAATGTGTGTAGTGTGGAGTCTCGGGGGGCCTGTATGTGTGCTGAGGCAAAAGGAAGGATCTGTTTTAGATCACAGTTTTTAAAGAATTAAGGGGACCCCAGGTGACTCAACTGGTTTAGTGTCCAACTTCGACTCTGGTCATGATCTCATGGTTCGTGACTTCAAGACCGGCATCAGCAGCACCAGGCTCTCTGCTAATTAACAGTGCAGAGCCTGCTTCAGATCCTCCTCCTCCTCTCTCTGCTCCTCCCCTGCTCCTGCTTTGCTTTCTCTCTCTCTCTCTCTCTCTCTCTCTCTCTCTCTCTCTCTCTCTCTCTCTCAGAAATAAATAATCATTGGGGGCACCTGGGTGGCTCAGCCAGTTAAGCGTCTGACTTCCACCTCAGGTCATGATATCGCTATTTGTGAGTTTGAGCCCCGCGTCGGGCTCTGTGCTAACAGTCTGAGCCTGGAACTGCTTCAGATTCTGTGTCTCCTTCTCTCTCGGTCCCTCCCTCGTTCACGCTGTCTCTCTCTCTCTCTCTCTCTCTCTCTCTCTCTCTCAAATATAAATAAACATTTAATTTTTTTAAATAAATAAACATTAAAAATTTTTTTTTCAAATAAAAGTTTCCTACACTACGCATGTGCTAGAAGTTCTCTGGGGGGCACCCTAAAATATCTAAGTGAACTTTCATTCTAAAGAAACTAAAGAAATTCTCAAAACAGACTATATTACACAGACTTCTCTTTTTTAAAAAAACGTACCAATCCAAGGTCAGAATACATTCTGTAATGCAATTACAAATGCAGTCATAAAAACCGTTTCAAAGATGTGAAAACTGGAATTGAAAAAACTAACCCTGCCTTGCACAATCAAGCAGAGGAGGCCTCTGCCGCCGTCTTGGGGACCTCGTGCTGCCACAAGTGACCCCATGGCACCAGCCAATCACCGCCCCTCCCAGAAAGCTGCCTTCCCAGGTTATCCTTGTAAAAAGCTTTCCTCAAATCACCCAAGATCTGAGCCTGATGGCGTATCTGCCAGCAGATTTCAAAACAGTCTATGCTAAACAACTACAAGTTATGAGTCTAAACGTTAAGGGCACCTGGGTGCTTCAGTGAGCTAAGCATCCCACTTCAGCTCAGGTCATTTTGTGAGTTCGAGCCCCATGTCAGACTCGGTGCTGGTGGCTCAGAGCCTGGAACCTGCTCTGGATTCTGCCCCTCCCCGACTTGTGTGTCCACGCTGGCGCTCTCTCTGCCAAAAATTAAAAAAACAGGGGCGCCTGGGTGGCTCAGTCGGTTAAGCATCCCACTTCCGCTCAGGTCATGATCTCACGATTTCTGGATTCAGGCCCTGAGTCAGGCTCTGTGCTGACAGCTCAGAGCCTGGAGCTGCTTCAGATTCTGTATCTCCCCCTCTCTCTGCCCCTGCCCCACTTGCACTCTATTTCTCTCTCAAAAATAAATGAACATTTAAAAAAATTTTTTTAGCTTAAAATAAGCAATTTTCGAAAGTCTAAAAGTTAAAAATCCTTGCACTAGAAGCAAAATCAAGATCAGCTATAACCAAGACCCTAGAAAAAATATATATTTAAAAAAAATTTTTAACGTTTATTTTTGAGACAAAGAGAGAGAGAGACACAGAGTGTGAGCTGGGGAGGGTCAGAGAGAGAGAGAGGGAGACACAGAATCAGAAGCAGGCTCTAGGCTCTGAGCTGTCAGCACAGAGTGGGACAGGGGGCTCGAACTCACAAACTGTGAGATCATGACCTGAACCGAAGTCAGCAGCTTAACCAACTGAGCCACCCAGGCGCCCACCCCAAAATATATTTTTTAACATTTATTTATTTTTGAGAGACAAAGACAGAACACGAGTGGGGGCAGGGCAGAGAGAGAGGGAGATAGAGTCCAAAGCAGGCTCCAGGCTCTGAGCTGTCAGCACAGAGCCCAATGCAGGACCCAAACTCACAGACCGTGAGATCATGACCTGAGCTGAAGTCAGACACTTACCCAGCTGAGCCACGGAGGCGCCCCAAAATATATATATACTTTTTAAAAGAAGCATTAATCCGCCAACATGGGAAGAGTCAGACAGGTGTAGTGCCCTCGATGTGACAGTGAGTGCCCAGGACACAGGGCACAGGAAGCACCGAGCACAGGCGCCCAACCAGCATTAACAGACACGGGGAGCAAGAAAGCCCCGCAGGGCCGGGGTGACAGCCACAGGCGGTGGGCCCTTGGGACACACACCAGGGCCCATCTGTCTTCTCAGCCCTCAGGGCTAGCTCTCAGTGTTCTACACTGTCTTCTAAACTCTTTAAAGGGGCAGTGGGGGGGCTCAGTCCGTTAAATGTCCGACTCCTGGTTTCAGCTAGGTCATGATCTCACAGTTCGTGGGGTTCGAGCCCCGTGTCAGGCTCTGGAGAGCCTGGTTGGGATTCTCTCTCTCCTGCTCTCTGCCCCTCCCCTGCTCACTCTCTCTCTCCCCCGCCTTTCTCTCTCAAAATAAACATTTTTTAAAAATAAATAAATCATAATTAAAGCCTATGTTTTGGGATGTCAGCGAGTAGTGCCTATCTAAATCACACTTAAGAAGCTCTATCTCGGAAAGCGGCTTATTAACAGAGATTAAAACACTTCCTCTGCAAAGAGTTTTGCTCAAAAGTGATCCTGATTAAACAAAATTCTGTAACCTTCTCCCTAGAAACAGCTCATCCAGACCTATTGGTCTTGTCTCCATCTCGGCCTCTCTCCCAATTCCCCTAGGTTTTAGGCCAAATCAGCTTTTTGCCTCGCTGACCTGTGTCATCCAGGAGTGGTTTTACAAATCTAAGACTCACTTCTTTCTTTTTTTTTTTTTAACTTTTAAGTCACCCTTACGACCAGTGTGGGATTCGAACCCACAACTCTAAGATCAGGCGTCACACGCGCTTTGGTCTGAGCTGGAGAGGAGTGTGCACACGGCTCACGGAGATGGGCACCAAGGGAATGTCCAGGCTGGTCCCCAACACACCGTGCTTCTGGCAGCTTCCCCAGGCGCTGTGCCTGGCTCCCACCGCCAGCCCCCTGCACAGCCTCCGGCACGCCCTCCAAAGGCTGTCACTGTCACCACCCCTGTGCCGAAGCACCACAACATCCAGTCTCTATCTTAGTCAGCACAGACAGACAGGGAGCTGCGGTCCAGGCACCAGCGGCCCGCAGGCGGGGACACGGCGACAGACACACAGCGCGCTCCAAGTCCTAAGGCAAACATCCCGCACCCAGCACCACCCTGTCCTCTAGCGTCAACGCACTGCAGAAGGATGCCAGCCACACGTGAACATTCTTTAAGCAACACCCTCCCCACCCAGAGGCACACAAGCCTGTGGAGCCCTTTCGACCAGGTTCTGCAGGCAAGAGCAATCGATTTATTAGGGACAGTACTGACAAGGGACAGCCCTTCTTACATGCAAACACACACACAGATGGATGAAGCGAGGGCAAAGCACTGGCCGGAAACACGCTTGCACGCGTGCTGAGGGCCGGGCCGCGCTGCCCCTGAAAGAGGGCAGAAGCAGAACCGTGCGGGTGTGCGGCCACTGCATGAGGACAAAGCACCCTGCCAGGCTGGACGGGATCAACCTCAAGCAGTAAACCTGAAGCTCAGACACACGGCTTCAGTAAAACATTCAAACCTACCAAGGGTGGAACAGAAGCTGATGGAAACTTTAAGGGCGCTTGAGGGGGCTCGGGTCACCATCTCATGGTTTGGGCGTTCCCGCCCCACATCGGGCTCTGTGCTGACAGTTCAGAGCCCGGAGCTGCTTCAGATTCTGTCTCCATCTCATTCTGACCCTCCCCTGCTCCCACTCTGTCTCTGTCTCTCTGTCTCTCTCAAAAGTAAATAAACACTGAAAAAAAGAAGTTTTTTTTAAAAAGTTGATGGAGGGGCGCCTGGGGGGCTCAGTCCGCTAAGCGTCTGACTTCGGCTCAGGTCGTGATCTCCCAGTTGGTGGGTTCGAGCCCCGCGTCGGGCACTGTGCTGACAGCTCAGAGCCTGGAGCCTGTCTTCAGATTCTGTGTCTCCCTCTCTCTCTGACCCTCCCCTGCTCATGCTGTCTCTCTCTCTCTCTCTCTCTCTCAAAAATAAATAAAACATTTAAAATTTTAAAAAATAAAAAATAATAAATAATAAAAAGTTGATGGAAACATTAAATCTTTAATCAGTAATAACGGGAGCGCCTGGTTGGTTCAGTCAGTGAAGCATCCGTCCGACTCTTGGTTTTGGCTCAGGTCATGATCTCACAGTTGTAAGTTCAAGCCCCACATGGGGCTCGCTGCTGTCAGCATGGAGCCTGCTTGAGATTCTCTCGCCCCACCTCCTCAAAAATAAAGAAAGAAACAGTAAAATAATAACAATAACCCAGAGATGTTTTGCCAAGGAAAAGCAGTTGGATGATTTTCATACACCTGCCTAAAACAGTAACAAGACTCAGAACAGATACTGCTGTACAATTTTTAAAATTACACGCGGACTAAACACCACACTGTGCTGAAAGCCTCCACTCCGAAAGAGAGTAAGCAGAATTTATCAGTAAGAAAATACGTCTTCATGCCAAGAGAACGCTCTGATTACAGTTTCCCCCTGGAGTGTAACCAGAACAGATGCTCTCCTGAATCTCATGGGCCTGTGCGTGGAAGGCCTTGCTGAGCAAAGCAGCGGAACCTGACCGAAAGGGTCTTTGCTGGAGGACCCACTCTGGGGGGGCGCGGCAGGGAGGCGCGTGCTGTCAGAATCAGCAGCTTCACAGACTGCTTCCCCAGGACCCGTCCGTCCCCGCGCTGCACGTAAGATCCGACCCGACCAAGAGCACCAGGAGGGCCAGCTGGTGAGGACCATGTTTTCAGCCACTGCCTCTTCTCCCAAAAGCAGGAAAAATAAAACGAGGCTGGCAGATCTGAAATGATTATGACCACTTCGGGATTTCTTAGTATGCAAGGTTACTTTTAAAATTCTCGTAAGTGGAAATCAATTATGAAGAACCAACCGAAAGGCCCATTTCCTTTGCTAGTGTCTCCGTGAGGTGCGTCAGCGACTGGCCGGGGGGGGGGGGGGGGGGGGGGGGGGGGGGGGGGGGGGGGGGGGGGGGGGGGGGGGGGGGGGGGGGGGGGGGGGGGGGGGGGGGGGGACCGACGGAGTCTGAGGAGGGGAAGGAGCCCCCAGGGGACGAAGCCCCAGGGCTGGCAGGGGACTCGCAGCACCACGACCGTGCTGGGCCCTGAGCCACTCACACGGCACCTCCCCTGCAACAGGCACCTAGTCCTGCCAGCCTCCGAGGCCAGGGCCAGGGGCACAAGCGTACTGGACCCTGTGTCTCCCCGTGGCGGGCCCAGCTCACGGAGGAAACCGTCCCGGCCTGGGGCCCTCGCAGCCCTCTCCGTGCGGCCTGTCTGTAGAGGGAAGGCGAGCTGCGTGGATGCGGCTTGAATCCGGCCCTGCGGGGGCGCGGGGAGCGGCCCTGCCCTGCGCTGGCACCAGTGGAGAGCCTCGGGGGGCCGTCACAGCACCCCCGTGTGACAGACCCCACCAGCCGGCGCCCGCCTCCCTCGAGGAGGCCCAGTGTGACGGACCTGCGGGTGCCGGCCGCGCCCACGCCCAGACGCAGACAAGCACAAGCTGACGCGACCATCTCCCAGGACGGAGGTCCTCTGACCCAGGGCGCCAAGAGCATCTTTGGCAGAACACAGGGCCACGCAGGGACCCAACAGGACGGGAGGTGGGAAAAGGCACCACACAGATGCTGCCCCGGAAAACGCCTGGAGTCATCGCGGGAAGCCGCCGGCGGAGCAGAGGAGGCTCCAAAAGACGGCGAGGTTGCAGCTCCCCGTGACCGCACATCCAGGCGGCCCCCCGGGCCCTGGGGGGCCAAGTGACCCTCTCCATGGAGCCCCAGGTGCTGCCTTCACGCGCCCTAGTGTGAGCCCCACACCCTCCACCCCAAGCCCTGCCTGAACCGATGCCCCAAGTGATAACCCCCAGCCCTTCCGTCCGCCAGGCTGTTCCCACTTCTGGAGGCCAGAGAGCGGTCCTCACACGCACCTTCCTCTGTATCCCAGCAGCCTCTTGAGTGAAATCAGGCAAGAGGTTTTTTTTTTTTCAACTATTTTTTAAAAGATTAAAATCTAAGAGATTTGGAAAAATTGGCCTAGCATGTATGTTCTTTAACAAGCGAACAGCAAAGAGAATATGAAGTTGTGTGTTTTTTTTTAATGTCTTTATTTTATTTTGAGAGAGAGAGACAGAAAGTGAGCGGGGGGGAGGGCCATAGAAAGAGGAAGACACAGAATGTGAAGGCAGGCTCCAGGCTGGGCTGTCAGCACAGAGCCTGATGCGGGGCTCGAACCCACTGACCGTGAGATCATGACCTGAGCTGAAGTCGGCCGCTTAACCGACTAGGCCACCCAGCTGCCCCAAGATTTGTTTGAATCTTAACAGGATCTACTTAAAAACACTGCCTGAAGGAACCATGTCTTACAATTTTCTTTTATTTTAAATGTTTGTTTATTTTAAGGGAGAAAAAAAGAGCACGCGTGTGTGTGTGCACGGGCAGGGGAGGGACAGGGGACACCAAGCAGGCTCCACGCTGCCCACGCAGAGCTCCACGTGGGGCTGACCCTCACCAACCATGAGATCACGGCCTCAAAGTCGAACACTTAGCTGGGTCACCCAGGTGCTCTTTTTTTTTTTTTTTTTACAATTTCATCGTAATCTTAAAAAGGACCGCTTTGGGGGGGGGGAGGGTTTGAGAGACAGAGACAGAGTGTGAGCAGGGGAGGGGCGGAGAGAGGGGGAGACACAGAATCCAAAGCAGGCTCCAGGCTCCGAGCCGTACACACAGAGCCCGTCGTGGGACTCGAACCCACAAATCGTGAGAACATGACCTGAGCTGAAGTCGGACGCTTAACCAACTGAGCCACGCAGGCGCCCCCAAAAAAGGACCTCCTCCTAACTGCAAGTCACACAAGATGTAAGAAATCCATGACCAGCTCCTAGCGGGGTATGCTTTCAAAGAATGGGACAAGGGGGTGAGGGGAGCGGGCAGAGGATCCCAGGCTGCCCTGATGCCCTCTGGGGACGGCTGTCCCCAGCCTTGTTCCCAGACTCGGAGGCCCCAGTGGAGGTTAACACAGCACGTTATCATTTGGGAACCCTCTAACACACGAGCTCTGGACAGACTCCTCAAGCCTGGACGGAAACGTGAGTGTGGAGAACGAGGAGAAAGCTTGCCACGTGCAAGGAGGTGCGGTTCTGGGCGCTCAGTCAGCCGTGCGTCCAAGTCGGGCTCGGGGCTGACAGTGTGGAATCTGCTGGGGATTCTCTCTGTCCCTCTCTCCCTGCTCCTCCCCTCCCCCCGCCCTCTCTCTCAAAATAAACAAACTTTAAAGGAAAAAAAAAAAAAGAGGGGAGGTTCTGGCTGCCAGGCTGGTAGGGGCTGTCAGTGAAGCCCTGCTGTTAGAGCCCCAGCACGTGCACCAGACGAACGTCCCGGCCCACAGCCCACCTGAGCCACTCCGGCATCGGGGCCCTGCCCGAAAGGCAGCCAGCGGGCACCGCCGGCCCACACGGTCAGCCTCCCCGGCCTGCTCCCCCGCACGCACCTGCCACGTCCCCCCGCCCCCGCCCCGCGCCAGCAGTCCCCCCAGCCAGGGCTCTCTCGCTAAACTGGCCCCCCCTGCGCCTGGGGACGGGACGGCAGCCTCTCCCTTCTGGCCTGGCTCCTGGTCGAGGCTGCAGCAGAGCACGGAGGACCGACACAAGGTCCAACCAACAGTCCAGCCCTGACCGGCAACCCACCAATCCCCGGGCTGTGCTCCCGTGAGACCCGGCACTTCTGGCACGAACAAAGCTGGGCGCCCAAATCCAAGGGGTGCTGTGCGGCCTCTGCTCCGCCTCCTCAACAAGCCCCTGGACCGCTGACCCGTCTGCCGGAGGCCAGCCCCCCGCCGCCTGCCCGCCACCCCTGCGCCGCCCGCCAGGCTTGCCTTTCTCTACCTCGCACTACAGAATGAGCGGTGCGCCTTCACCCGTCACACGCTGACAGGGCCTACTACGAGAATGATTCTGGGACCGCTGTCAGTCCTGTCTCCCTCCTCCGTGCCCCCCCCCCAGGCCCCCGGGCCCGCCCGCCCTCCTGCGCTGTGCCCTTCCCCCACCCTGCCCGACCCTTGGTTCCCCTGCACGCTTAGGTGCCTCTACAGTTCCGTCCACACGGCCGGCTCCTAACTCACCACCTGGAACCCAGGTCAGCAGAACACGAGAGGACTCCCCAGGGCCGGGGGGCTCGCTCTCTGCTCAGGCCGCCACTCGGCTTTCTGCCCGCTCCTGTGACACCTCTGACATCACTTACTACGCTTCGCCTATCTTACCATTCCATCGGGGACGCGGCCACCAGTCAGACACCACCAGACCCCTGTGACAGGCCCGAGTCATGCGAAAGCTGGTCACGTGAGCCTCTGTGTCCCTCGTCTATTCCCGAGGAAGTGGCTGTTTCCTCTGGTCTTCGGTGGCAGTCCCGGCTGTGACAAGGCACAGCAAAGCTTCCTCTGTTAACGGGTGTCGTGCTTCCTGAGGCTCCGCGGAGCACCCAGGCGTCGCTGTGTGAGAGACACAGACCTGCCCTCCCTCGACCAGCGCCAGCCACGCGTCCCATCGCCGGGACCGGGGACACGGCACACAAGGGCTCTCCGCGTCCAGGTGGAATCTCGGTGTAACATTTCCAAAGACATTCCTCCACCACTTGCACTTATGATTCTAGTGCCAACAATACACACACCTCCACTAGCCTGACAGCAGTGTGGACGACGAGGGCCAGGTGCCCCCAGGGGCCGTGTCCATCAACGTCCCGTTCCAGAGCTGTAAGATATCGTACCTCTTAGAATCAACGGGACAGACACAATAACTGATTTAGAAAACTACTTTCTCATACACGGCAAAGTCTCCCTAAGGACAGGGCTTGAGCGTCTGACTTCTCCACTCGGCATCCCAGCTCTGGCCCGGGCTCGAGCTAGGCATTCAATAAAATCACTGAAAAAAATAAAGCAAAACAGAATCTCAAGAGGTGGAAAGTCCCTTCAAGGTCATTCAGGCCAGGGGTTCCCATACTTTCCTAAACACAGTCCATGGTGAGAAACACAGCTCACACCTCGACCAGGACACGGCGCGCCCGAGCAAACAACAATACCCAGAGACAGTGTTCCCACACGGCACACGTGACGCGCCAGTGTTTTCTAGTCTGTGTCCTCAAAGGACCTGCCACCACCCACCACCCCGCCCCACCAGTGATGGCCCGGCTCACCCGTCTGAGTCCTACGTTCCTCTTTGCCATAATCATGCACTCACTGCCCAGACCATCATGAGGCTAGTATTTTCTTTAAATAGGTAACATTTTTACCTGTGTAAATAAAAATAAAAGCTCCCTTTCCTAAGGGCACTGCACTGAAAGCAGAGAACCCGGGACCGCACCATGCCCCACCCTCAAAGCCCTTGCTGCAGCCCCTGCCAGGAAGCAAACCCTGTGAGCCCTCCCATTCCCTCCAGGGGAGCCCCTCCCCCCCCACACACACCTCCCAACCCTGCCGGAGCTCAGGGCAAGTTGCAGAGCTGCGGAGGGGAACGGGGGTCAGACGATCCCTCACCAGCCGCCTCTGCGCCAGAACAGGACGAGCCTCTGCACCCATTCAAATCACCATCACCGCACAGGCGCACAGGTGTGGACAACACCCAGCTCAGCCGCAGGCTGGGAGTTTGGGGACAGCCCCTCACATCTCCTTCTACAAGCTTCCTGGCACACTTCCGGCCGCCTGTGGTCAAGTTCATCTCCAAAGGTAGGCACCCAGCTCCTCTAGGTCGGGACCCACGCCCGTCCCAGTGGTGGAGTCAGGCACACGGTGGGCGTGACAGCCTGCCGAGGAGGGCCAGGATGAGCTCGTGGCACAGCCCGCCCAACAAGGCCTGGACACTGCCTGACAGAGGGGATGACTTTGTCTAATCCACCCTGGCAAGTAGTAGGGGTAGGAACCAAGCTGTTAACAGTTATGTGTAGGTGGCAAATGTGTGCTATTCCCACAGAATATACAAAAAAAAAAAAGTCTCCTTAAGAAATTCAGAGTCGCCTGAGTGGCTCAGTTGGTTGAGTGTCCGACTTCGCCTCAGGTCACGTGAGTTCGAGCCCCGCATCAAGCTCTGTGCTGATGGCTCAAAGCCTGGAGGAGCCTGCTTCGGATTTTGTGTCTCCCACACTCTCCCTCTGCCCGAACCCAGCTCATGCTCACTCGCGCTCTCTCTCTCTATCTCAAAATAAATAAACATTAAAAAAAAGAAAAAGAAATTCGCAACCACAAGAGGCGCCCGGGTGGCTCAGTCAGTTGAGCATCTGACTTCGACTCATGGTTCTGGAGTCTGAGCCGACATCAGGCTACGCGCTGTCAGTCCTGTCGGTGCAGGGCCCCTTCGGGTCCTCTGTTCCCCTCTCGCTCTGCCCCTTCCCCACTGGTTCTCTCTCGCACAATACATTTTTAATAAATAAAATATAAATTAAAGGGACACATAAAATTAGTATGAATGTGGTGTTCAAGAAAACACTCTCCACGATCTGCCAGAGCACACGCTATGGGCTCCGAATCCTTCCAAGGCGTTCAAAGTCCGGGCCTACAGGAACCTAGTGCCACATCGGAACACCAACTTCCATCATCTTACAAAAATAAACCAGTCTTACTGTAGAATCACTAAGCACTCAAGCCACGAACTGAAATTTAAAATATAAGCCTGGGGCACCTGGATGGCTCAGTCGGTTAAGCATCTGACTTCGGCTCAGGCTCAGATCACGATCTCGCAGTTGTAAGTTCAAGCCCTGTGTCAAGCCCTGTGCTGACAGCTCGGAGCCTGGAGCCCATTTTGGATTCTCTGTCTCCTCTCTCTCTGCCCCATCCCCCACTAGCTCTCGCTCTCTCTCTCTCTCTCTCTCTCACTCTCAAAATTAATAAACTTTAAATAAATAAAAATATAAATAAACAAAATAGAACCCTGATACATAAGTACAAAAATACCTTTCAAGTAACACTCACGTCCGCCTTATTAACCCACAGGCATTTAACATCTCCGAGCAAAGATAAAGGCCAAGGCGGGGTAGGCCTCGCGGTGCTAGACAAACTCGCCCCAGGGCCACCCCAGACACCAGCAGCCAGCTGAGTTGGCCTGTGGAGTACAGAACTCACTCCCCGACTTTAGGCCCTGACGTGCCATGGGCTCCCGCCTCGCTTGCCCACACCCCCCTTTCCTGAGGTCCTTGTTAGCAGCTTTCAACCGTATTATAAGCTAGCTTGTTACACTCTTTGCTGTTTCAAATCAGCAAATGAAAGAGAAAACCCCAGAATAGAAACACAGTAATGGAGAGAAGGCAGCTCCGCTATAATAGGGCCAGTGGAAACAAGGTTGGTGGTTTAAAAACTATCACACGCACACACACCTGGCACTCCGCCATCCTGGTAAAGGGCGTGTATACCTTTGAAAGCACTGCGTGTCTCCTGAGCAAGGGCAGTCACAAACTGAAACAGAGGGAGATGACGTGTTCCAAGTGACACAGAGGGCCGAGCCACACTGGGGGGCGCGGCCCTCACTGCTCCGGATCAGGCCTCCTTCCCCCACAGGCGTGCTCCGCACAAGACTCCCGTATCTGACAAAGGAGCCTGTCTTCCCTGCGTGATGAGAAAGGGCATTCTCGTCCCTGACTTTCTCACAGAGGTCTAATTACTTCCATGCAGAGCATCTGACTTCAAGACTTGTAAACACTGGGGCGCCTGGGGGGCTCAACTGTTTAAGCATCCAATGTCAGCTCAGGTCATGATCTCGCAGTTCGTGGGTTCAAGCCCCATGTTGGGCTCTGTGCTGACCGCTCAGAGCCTGGAGCTGCTTCGCATTCTTTGTCTCCCTCTCTCTCTGTTCCTCCCCCACTCACACTCTGTCTCGAAAATAAAAATAACAAAAACAAAAACAAAAAACCCTACGGATCACCTTTAAAATTAAAAAAAGATTTGCAAACACTTACCCATTTGTCAAATGTGCCATATTTCCCTACGTCTACAGGGAAAGTAAACGGCTAGAAACACAATGGAGCAATTCTGACTGTGTGCTGGGTTTCCTCTTTGTCCCACACACCAATCCTCTGTCGTGTGATTACCTCAAACCCCTCACTGAGCACTGAGCCAGCACAGCCTACCTCAGTTACCCAGCGGTCCCTAAAATTCTGGAAGCCAGCTTCTACTTAAAGGACATGCCATATTATTTTTAGTCATCAAAACTCAAGTAAGAAATTCCCCCAAAGCCACATTGTTACATATCCCTTTCCAAACTTAACTATAAACATAGCGGGGCCAGGAGCAGGTCAGTGTTTGTCAAACCCATTTTTTAGCTCCAGGAAGCACTCTGTTTCTTGGGCGTTATTGGTTCTCCATATTTACCTCTAATTCACTGATTAACAGTAAGACAGCACGATCTTCTTGCACTCGACGAACCACAAACCAGTCTAACCTGCGCTCTGTCTCCCGAGGAAAAGCAGCGTGGGCCCTACGAAGGGGCGCCCGGCCGTGTTAAGTAACCTAAAGGCAGTGCACACACGCCTCAAGCACTCTGCCCTGGGCTAGGCAGAGCCAGCCAGGTTATCCAGAATGGCAACTTAGGCATTTGCAGAGAGATTCAGTAGAGACAGAAGGTGACCAAGTTCACTCATCGCTTAATCTTTCCTGGAAGCTCCTCTGTATATCAGAGACAAAGATTATCAGAAGGGAAAAACTGCACCATCTGAACCACCTCAGGATAAAATTCGGCCCTCAAAGAAGCCCAAGAAAATGCCACACCATGTCTCAATTCTATAGCACACCAACTGCCCTAAGACCAACCCAACAGCGCATTAATGCAAAAGGCCCAAACTACATCACACAGCAGAAACAAACCAAAATAAATCAGAAAGTGGGGTGCCCAGCTGGCTGTTAGTGTAGTGTGTGACTCTTGATCTCAGGGTTGTTAGTTCAACCCCGCCACTGGGTGTAGAGATTAAAAATAAGATTTTTTTTGTAATGTGTTTTTTTTTTTTTTTTTTTTTTGGATAGAGAGAGAGACAGAGCATGTGAGGGGGAGGGGCAGAGAGAGAGGGAGACACAGAACCAGAAGCAGGCTCCAGGCTCTGAGTTAGCTGTCAGCACAGAGCCCGACGCGGGGCTCGAACCCACCAACGTGAGATCTGACCTCTGCCGAAGTCGGAGGCTTAACCACTGAGCCACCCAGGCGCCCCAATAAGATTTTTTTTTTGAGAGACAGAGAGAGACAGTGCAAGCAGGGGAAGGTCAGAGAGAGAGGGAGACACAGAATCCGAAGCAGCTCCAGGCTCTGAGCTGTCAGCACAGAGCCGGACGCAGGCTTGAACCCACAAACCGTGAGATCATGACCTGAGCTGAAGCCGGACGCTTAACCGACTGAGCCACCCAGGCGCCCCAAAATAAGATCTTTTAAAAATAAATAAGAAAGTACTGCATGGTGCTGGTCACGATGTGTAGGGTGACTTAGGCAAGGTCCTCACTGTAATACTCTGCATGTCCACCTGACATCCAAACACCAGAGGAAGGAAAGTCAAAGCCCGTGGGCCAGAAGCACACTGTCCTGAAGTCCCGGGAGGCGGACGGACGACCCTCGGGGCTGCAGGGTGAGCCCAGGCTAAGTCTCCCTCCTCTTCAGCTTCTCACCGGAAGCTTCCCTGTGACCCTGTGCCAGCAGTGCACCCCCGCAGGCGGCAAACCAACCGTCTTCCATGGCGTATGGGTCTCGGGAGGCGATAGGTGCGGGTGGGAGGAGAGAGGGCGAGGGGAGACTGCCTCGAGTCCCCGAGCAAGGGTCACTCCACGAGTAATGAACCCTCAGTCCCCCCCCCCCCAACCCCGGAGGCTCCCCCACTGGGGCTCTGCACGAGAGCGGCAGCAGAGGGGAGCACGTGTGTAGGTGAGGAGGAAGTAACCCTGGGCAGAGGCGGGTGGGCAGGTCCGCGCTGGAATCCCTGACTTCACAACATGTATCTCGGGGCACTTGGACGGCGCAGTCGATTAAGTGTCTGACTCTCCATTTCAGCTCAAGTCATGATCTCACAGTTTCTGAGTTCAAGCCCTGTGCCCGGCTCTGCATTGACAGCATGGAGCCTGCTTGGGATTCTCTCTCCCTCAATCTCTGTCCCTCCCCTGCTCGCTCCCTCACTCGCTCGCTCGCTCTCAAAATAAGTAAGTATACTTAAAAAAAGAGTATGACCATGTTCTCAGTGATATCCTGGGAAACTTCTGTGCTCTTCCCTCGGATCCCACTTAACCAGAAGAGCAGAAAACCAAGGTCCGCCAATGGCTGACCAGGAAGAGAAGACAACTAAACAGTATATACTGTTTTCTCTCACATTAAAAAACTGCAGGGGCGCCTGGGTGGCTCAGTCAATTAAGCATCTGACTCTTGATTTCTGCGGAGGTCATGATGTTACAATTTGTGTGTTCGAGCCCTGCGCTGGGGCAGCAGGGCGGAGCCTACTTGGAATTCTTTCTCTCTCTGCCCCTCCCCAGTTCATGCACACACACACACACATGCTCTCTCTCAAAATAAACTGCTTTTAAAAATTACATTTTAACATATATACACTTATTTTCACACACCTCAGAAAGGCACTGCAGATTCTGTAAAAAGATGGAACCACCACCACAGCGCAGCTCCCCAAAGTGGGTAAATACGTGATGGCCAGTTTCCGCTGCGAACACGGCCGTGCTGCTCAGAATACTGTACTTCCATAACTGGGAAAGAGAACCTTCCCATTTTGTAAAAAAGTAAACAAAAACTGAAGACTTGAGACAGAATGAAAGAACCAGACCAAGAAGAGCTGGCCAGAGGGCAGTGCCCGGCCGGCCAGGCCCACACCCACGCCTAATGGCCTCGAAGGGCTTGGTTCCTCCCGCTGAATCTAACTGACCCAGGTTAAAAGTTCTCAGGCTCTATTTTCATACTTACTGCTGACGAGTGCGCACTTATGAACCCACAAAACTCAAATCCTTCCTCCTGGTTACAGTCCCAGACTCTCTAAAACCTACCGCTTATGTACGCACGCGCAAACTCATTTCTCTTAAGTGTCAGGATAATCTAAACCCTTGAATATCTTCCCAGGGAAGGTACCGTTCCATTTTACTTAATTAAATTTCACCCGTAAATTTAGTAAGTACGCCTAATATCAAAATCATTGATGAAAACATAAACTACCCTGGTTTCGACACAAAGGGCGACGGGCCCACACTGACACTTTACCACTTGTCCACAGCTGTGACGCGGTTCAGTGGCAAAGCTGGGTACTTGGGACAGAGCCCGACGTGCATCCCACAAAGTCCAAAGTACTGACCGCCTGGCCCTTTACAGACAAAGTCTGCCAACCCCCGGCCTGTGTTCAGAGCCCCGGCTTTTACTCAACCAAAGATAAAGTGTTCACATGCTGGTTAAGCAGGTAAGATACTGCTGCTTTTAAAGATTTTTAGGGGCGCCTGGGGGCTCAGCCGGTTGGACCTCCAACTTCGGCTCAGGTCATGATCTCACATTCATGGGTTTGAGCCCCACATCAGGCTCTGTGCTGACAGCTCAGAGCCTGGAGCCTGTCTTCAGATTCTGTGTCTCCCTCTCTGTGCCCCTCCCCCTCTCATGCTCTCTCTCTGTCTCAAAAATAAATAAAACATTTTTTTAATGTTTTAAATAAAGATTTTTAAGGATTTTTTATTTTAAAAGTTAATTATCTAGGGGCGCCTGGGTGGCTCAGGTGGTTGAGCGTCCAACTCTTTTTTTTTTTTTTAAATGTTTTATTTATTTTTGATACAGAGAGAGACAGAGCATGAGGGGGGAGAGGGAGAGAGAGTAGGAGACACAGAACTAGAAGCAGGCTCCAGGCTCTGAGCTAGCTGTCAGCACAGAGCCTGACGCGGGGATCGAACCCACGAACGTGAGATCTGACCTGAGCTGAAGTGGGAGGCTTAACCAACTAAGCCACCCAGGCGCCCCGCGTCCGACTCTTGATGTCAGCTGAGGTCACGATCCCAGGGTCGTGGCTCCACGCTAAGCACGGAGCCAGCTTAAGATACTCTTCTCGCCCCCCCCCCCAGCCCCCTTGTGCTCTCGCTCTGTCTCTCTCCAAAATAAAAATGAGGGGCGCCTGGGTGGCTCAGTAGATTTTGGCTCAGGTCATGACCTCACAGGAGTGTCAGGCTCCGTGCTGACAGTGAGGAATCTGCTTCGGGTTCTCTTGCTCCCTCTCTCTCTCTGTCTCTCTGCCTTTCCCCCGCTCATTCTTTTAAAATTAAAAAAAATAATAAGTAAAAACAAATACTAATAAAATAAATAAATAAAGGCCTGAAGCAGGACTCCTCACAGAGCACCTGTTTCCCCACTAGTTTCCTCAAAAAGCCTCACAGGAATCTACAGCTAAGGTAAAGCACTAACGGGCATGACTATCCCAGCTACGAGCCCGCTGCTTTTCCTGCGAACGGGGCCTGCCTCCTGCCGAGAGGTCACCTGCAGACTGCTCCTCCCTGGCTACTGACACTGGCACTGGGAACTTCAGAAGGGATGGCGCACAGAAAGGAGGCCACAGAGATGTTTTATAAATAAAACTACAAAGCACCCTCTCCTGTGCATGGACATGGACGGGAAGAGAGAAACCACGACGAGAAGACGCTACGCACAGGAGACCCCGCTCCCGACAGAACAGACTGGTCCCCAGCCGAGGGACTCTGGACCTCTCCAGAGGCGGGGAGTGGCCAGAGGGGCTCTGGAGCCAGCTTGCCCCGGGGAACTGCCAGCACAATTGTTCAGGCAATGCCAGACCTGTGTGACCCTGGGCAGGCGGCCAAGCCTCTCTGTGCCTCCATGTACTCGCCTCCGCGGCACCAGGGCCTCAGGGCACCGAGGTCCAGTGGTTTAAAGCACACAGGACGGCACCTGCAAGAAGTCACTTTATCCCTGTGTCTGCAACACTGAAACACCAGGGACGGTGCTTTACCAAGGGCCCGAGGCAGATGCCCCGGCGGAGGAAGGGAGGCCGCCAGGATCACTGGAGATGGGAAGAGCCGCTTTCAAGCACCTGAACGTGAAGTCTTGCCTTCAGGGAGCCAGAGGCCATGACCTCTGCAGGACTGCCGATAAGGGCGAGCACACGGAGGCGGGAGGCCAACATCCAGTCCCCAGTCCGGCATCGTGCCCTCGCCCGCGAGTGTGCGAGCCTGGCTCGCGGTCTGCAAACCCCCCCCCGGCCCCCCCCCCCCCCGGCCCGGTGAGCAAGGGAACCGGAAGAAGAGGCAAGTTCCCGGAGCAGCCAAGCTGCACCCAGCTGAAGAGCCAATTCTTTAACAAGCACTCCTCTTACTGTATGTGCCCATTTTCTTCTTCGTAAACTACAAATCTGAGCTTTTCGTTTTTATTTTCTTTAATGTTTATTTTTGAGAGAGACCGAACATGAGAGGGGGAGGGGCAGAGAGAGAAGGAGACACAGAATCCGAAGCAGCTCCGGGCTCCGAACTGTCAGCACAGGGCTCGAACTCACCACCCGCAAGATCAGGACCTGAGCTGAAGTTGGACGCTTAAACGACTGCAACACCCAGACGCCCGTAACTCTGAGCTTCCGCGGATAAAGCCCTCAAGCTCCAAATTCTTCAGCGGTAACCAATGTCACAGACACCTTCGAATCGGCTCCACGTGAGGCACTGGGGGAGGATTCACCTCGGCAGCAAGAGAAAGCCATGAAGACATGCACAGATCTCAGAACATCACAGCAGGGGAAGAGACCCCCCCCCCCAGTGACAGAACAGAGAACCCTCCACAAGAGGCAATGAGTAAGTAGTCCAAGTGGTCAGAAGTACTAAGTACAGAATGTAACGAGAAGCTTCCGTCTAAGGGAACAACCCTCAATGAGGAAACTACTGAAGGAATGTCCCTGGAGGGCACGGGGCTAAGGGACCTGCTCGCCAGCCTCCCCCCACCCCCCGCACCCATGAAGAGGGCAGCCCACAGTCCTCATGCTGGGACCAGGGACGGCAGGATTCTTAAAGAACCGCCTTGCGCTCTTGACCTATATGCTTGGAAAGTAAAATGATCCAACTGTTGCAGAAGAGCCTGGTAATTCCTCACAAAGGTAAACACAGAACGGCCACAGGACCCAGCCATCCCACTGCTAGGCACACGCCCAGGTGTGAGCACACACACGCTCACAGCAGCAGGGTCAGGACACAGAAGGGGGAGCAGCCCACATGCCCATCAACAGATGGACCAACAGAACGTTTGTACCCAGACAGTGGGGTGTCTTTTTTTCATTTGTTTACTATTTTAAGTTTACTTATTTTGAGAGTGAGACCGTGAGAGGGAGCAGGGGAGGGCAGAGAGAGAGGGAGAGAGAGAGAATCCCGGGCAGGCTCCGCACTGTCAGTACAGAGCCCGAGAGGGGACTTGAACTCACAAACTGTGAGATCATAACCTGAGCCCGAACCAAGAGTCAGACACTTAACCAACTGAGCCACCCGGGTGCCACTGGAGTATTTCTCAACCATGAGAAGTTCCAGTACCTGCTACGACATGGCTGAGCCCTGACGCCATCCTGCGAAGCTCAAGAAGCCAGGTGCAAAAGCCCAATCTTGTGGGGCACCGTCAGCAGAACACGCAGCTCCTGATGAGTTCCAGCCCCACGCGGGGCATAGAGATTACTTAAAAAGGGGGGCGGGGAGGGTATCAATCTTGTATGATTCATTGATATGAAATATCCAGACCAAGAAAATCCACACAGAGCCAAAGCAGATTTAGTGCCGGGGAGGGCCTTTAAGGGAGAGGGGACACGAGAAGTGGCTGTTCAGTGGGCACAGAGTCGCTTGCAGAGT
Organism: Mungos mungo; assembly: GCA_004023785.1. Taxonomy (NCBI): domain Eukaryota; kingdom Metazoa; phylum Chordata; class Mammalia; order Carnivora; family Herpestidae; genus Mungos; species Mungos mungo. Next base: position 97,590 of record PISW01002850.1, on the reverse strand, counting down.
GTGAAAATCTCCTCAAGCCAGACGGTAGTGACAGGTGCACAGCACTGTGAGTGCTGCATTTCTTGCGCTAATTTTTCCTCCCTTTAAAAAAAATATCACACTGTGGGAGTGACAGGAGTTTCCAAAGACTACATCGTGCGTAATTCCATTTATGCAAATTCTGAAACAGGCAAAACTAATCTATGCCAAAGGAAAACTGGTGGCCGCTCTGGGTGAGGCTAGAGCTGGGAGTGGGGGATTACAGATTACAAAGGAACTTTCTGGGGCAATGGAATCGTTCTCCATCAAAACTTGCTATCAGTTACGCAGAGTTAACACGACTATCAAGTCATTTAATTGCAGGTTTCAGAACAAGCAATTGTACTGTCTGAAGTATTCCTGCAGAAATGTCACCAACACAGTCCCAAGTACATTCGTGATTATCATAACACACACACACACACACACACACACAGGGAGCTGGATGGACCGTGAGAAAAGACATGCAAAGGTTAAGACAGCATCAAGTCCAAGGACAGAGGCCCTGAGCCTCCTGGAGTGAGCGTCTCCTGATGCAGTCGGCCCTGGACTCTCAGAGCACTGCCACTGCAGAGAGACCACTACAGTGACAGCCCCACTGGAAGGCTGAACACGACCCTGGCGCGTGCCGACATGCTCCGTGAGTCGCCGGCAGAGCCGCTCCGTTTCACATCTCTTCAAAGACAATCCAAACTTGTCTTACCTAAGGTAACAAAACTTGATTTAAACCCCCCAAACGTGAAATAAGCCTATCTTATTTCTTAGTGAAGTGTATCTTTTATACCCTAAAAATGCTTCCAATCTGTCTAGTACCATGGCTGCAGCACCAGCCCTGACCCATTTTCCCCAATCACTGTCTCTAGGCTTTCTCTAATTCCGCAGTGAAAGAAGCCGTGTCTTTGAGATCAAAACCATCCCCATCAGGGTTTAAGAGAAACGGTCTGTCTTCTTTTTGGAGTCAACGTTTATCTGCGAGGAGGGTCGAAGCGCCGGCACCCAGACACGTCAAGGCAGCAGTTCCAGGCCAGGACAAGAAGCACCACACTCCTCATCACCATCCGATCCTGATTTTAAAATGCCAGTGTCACTGGAGACTGCTCTGGATTACTCAGCAATAGCTAATTTTATTAAATTCCAGCGAAGGAGAACCAATCATTCGAATCCTCGGACTACACCAGAGGGCAGGAAGCACGCCTGCTGAGGGCAAAGCATGAGGCTCTCAGGAGCAAAGCACTTGTGTCCGCAGTGCAATTTGTTACAGAAAATCAAATTTTACTGGACACAGGACAGACCACAGGTATTCAAGTAAACAAATGTCTGTATTTGCTGTCTATAAAATCTGAGCTCTCAAGCAAAAACACTAAAATTCTAGAAAATCTCCGGCCCAGCTTCCACTTTGACCAAGGTGGAGTAAAGGAACTGGATCCGCTACCCCCTTAACCCTGGACAGAAAGGAGGAAACAATGGTTTTCAAGACACTAGACATCAAGGGATGAGGAAAGTGACCCCTGAGAGATGCAAACCAGATGAAGTGAGTTCACACTCCGGGCCACGGCGTGGGCGGTGCAAAGCAGGAGAGTGGCCTCCCTGACTGGAGAGGGTGACGCCACGCTCCCAGCGACCCGAAGCACCTAGACTTTGCAGGGAGGGCACAAAGCAAAGACCTGCACCGGAGAAGGGCAGGAGCATCTGTAAGTTCAGCCCCGGAGCACGTGCAGCGCAGGGCCTAACAAAGCACGAAATGAAGAACTAACAGAACTAAACAGCTTCTGAGCGGTCCAACTACATCCACACCAGATCCCAAGACATTTACAGTAACTCAAGATATCCAACCACAAATACGGTAAAGTGAACAATGTCTGGAATGCCATCAAAAATTAACCAGCACTGCAGAGAAGCAGGAAAATCTGAGCCAGGAGAAAGATCTAGCAACCAGAAGTGACACCGATAAAACAATTAAGAGTTAAGAGACAAGGAGATTAAGCATGCTCCTCAGACACGGGACGATCTAAAAAGGACCCAGACCACACTTTTTGAAATTAACAATACGTGGAATGAGGTAAAAATAATTTTGACACAAGGGGCGCCTGGGTGGCTCAGTCGGTTAAGCTTCCAACTCTGGCTCAGGTCTTGATCTCACAGCGTACGGACGGGCTCGAGCCTCTGGTGGGGCTTCGCATGAACAGTCTAGAACCTGCCCAGGATCCTCCCTCTCTCTCTCCCCCCGCCCCCCCTCTCTCTCTCTGCCCTTTCCCCACCTTTTTCTCTCTAGAAATAAACTTAAAAAAATTTTTGAGACAAAAATGGCTGACATATTAGACATTGCAGAAGAAAACAGTAGGGAGTGTGGAGACACAGCAACAGAAATTATCCAAAAAGACACACAGAGGGGCTCCTGGGTGGCTCAGTCGGTTAAGCTTCCAACTTCAGCTCAGGTCATGATTTCGAATTCAAGCCCCAAATCAGGCTCTGTGCAGACAGCGCAGAGCCTGCGTGATATTCATTCATTCATTCATTCATTCATTCTCTCTCTCCCCTTGCCCCTCCCCCACTTGTGTAGTCATGCCCCCGCGCACTCTTTCTCTCTCAAAATAAATAACTTTAAAATACAAAATAAATAAAATGGTCAAAGAACTTGAACAGATATTTCTCCAAAGAAAGTATACAAATGAACCAGAAACACATTAAAAGAGGTCTGACATCAGGAGGCATTGGGGAAATACAAACCAAAACAACTGAGATACCAATGCACAGTCACTAGGACGGCTTCCACCAATCTGCCAATCAAATCAACCCACCGAGAGCCAGTACTGCAGGCGCGTGGAGAAACCGGACTCCCGCGCGGCTGCCAGAAACGAGAAGTGGTACAGGCGCTGTGGGGAACGCTAGGACAGTTCCTCAAAACAACTAAACACAGAATCTTACCATCTGACCCAGCAATTCTACTTCTTTGTATATACGCAAAAGTAGTCAAAGGAGGGACGTGAACACGTGTTTGCACACTCGTGTTCACAGCAGCACTATTCACAATAACCGAAAAGTGGAAACAACTGTGTCTGGACAGTAACGTGTCCAAACTAATGAATTCTGAATCAACAACACGTGGGCTACACAGACAACACAGTGCTCCTCGCCCTTACAGAGGAGCCGCGTGCTGCCGCCTGCTCACACGCATGAGCCTCAGAGACACTGTGCTGGGTCAGGTAAGCCCGCCGGAAAAGGGCAAAATGCTGTTACGGATGGTTCCACTTATACGAGGGACTAGAACAGCCAAGTCCACAGAGACAGAAACCAGGGTGGTACGAGGAGCGCGGGGAGGGCATTGCGGAATCAGTGTCGAATGGGGACAGAGTTTCAGTGGGGGAGGAGGGTGTCAGAAGGGCTCTGGGGGGGGCCAGTGGGGGCAGCTGCACAGCAGTGTGGCTGTAATGCCTAAGACTGTGTGCTAAAAATTGGCTAAAGGGTATATTTTATGTTCTGTATATTTTACCATAATAAAAAGAAAACTCAAGTTTGCAAGAATCCAGTTTTAATGCACTTTTACTAGACAGGGAAAATTTCATAGAACCCTTTCTTTACCATCATATTTCAGTTGTCTAAATTCTCCAAACTTTTTCTCATAATCTAGGACAAGGACAAATGTCTCCTCAAACACTAATTATTAGGGTCAGTTCTTAGTTTAAAAACTAAGGTTCTCGGGGCGCCTGGGCGGCTCAGTCAGTTCAGCGTCCGACTCGACTCAGGTCATGATCTCACGGTTCGTGAGTTCGAGCCCCATGTTAAGCCGTGTGCTGACAGCTCAGAGCTTGGAGCCTCTTGTGGATTCTGTGTCTCCCTCTTTCTCTGGTCCTCGCCTGCTCAATCTCTCTCTCTCTCTCAAAAATAAAAAACATTTAAAAAAAATTTTTTAATAAAATTAAAAAATGAAGCCCCCCCCGCCCCCCCCCCCGGGGTATCTGGGTGGCTCAGTCAGTTAAGCATCTGATGCAGCTCAGGTCATGATCTCTTGGCTTGTGAGTTCGAGCCCATGTCAGGCTCTGTGCTGACAGCTCAGAGCCAGAAGCCTGCTTCAGATTCTGTGTCTCCCTCGCTCTCTGCCCCTCCTCTACTCATGCTGTGTCTCTGCCTCTCTCTGCCAAAAGTAAAGAAACATTAAAAAAATAAAAACCTAAGGTTCTCTCTAAAAACCAGTAGTTTTACTAAGTCAGCCCATCAAACATTTTTTAGACTAGCTCACGTGCTCTCCCGCCCTGCCTGGTGTCCGCCCCCGCGACGCCCATCTCCCACCGTCTTCAGGGGCCGGCACGCTGGTGTCTGCGACAAGCCTCCGTCCACCAGCACGGCCCTGTCAGCAGCAGCCCGACTGTCCCGAGCACTCCACGTCAGTTTTATTCCAGAGCAAAGTGCTGGACTCACATGTAACTCAAAATGAACTCCTGAAGCTAGCAAGCACGCACGACTGTGATGAAGGAGCTCAGCTTCCCACGTAAGGAAATCGCTCAGTCCTTCCGTCCGAGTCCCTGCGCGTGGGAGGGAGGGGCTTCCTGTCCAGAACGCAATTATCACACAAGATCAACGCTGTCCGATCACAGTGCTAATCACTCTACCCTTTTTGTCCAGAACTTCTTAAAGCGACATTTTGAAAAGAATACAGCCACATAACAGACCGGGAAAACAGGATGATACGCACCAGATCAGACAAGCAAATATCCCAAGTCTAGAAAAACCACCAAGCAAACTATACATAAGGAAGGAGCAAAGTCAAAATTGCAGCAAAACTAAAAGAAACCTTCAAAACGTCATGCAGTCCTAAATTCACGTCACACGACAGGGGTCAGCAATCGAAGGCCAGGAGGCCAGATCGGGTCCAACACCATCGTTTATACAGTCCACAACCTACAGATTGTTTTAGATTCATATCTGATTGAAAAAATATATTTTGTGACCGCAAACATTACATGAAATTCAAATTTCAGTGTCAATAAATAAAGTTCTATTGGACTACAGACAGGCTTGTTTACATACGCTCTATGGTCCTTTGATGCACTGAGAAGGTGGCCCACAAAGTCTAAAATATTCACTATCAGATCCCGGACTGAAAACCTTTAACACAAATTTAAAAAGACAAGTCTAAGGGCACCTGGGCGGCTCAGCTGGTTAAGTATCTGACTCCTGATTTCAGCTCAGGCCACCATCTCATGGCTTGTGGGTCTGAGCCCCACATCCATCCAGCCAGCCAGCCACGCTGCGAGCGCGGAGCCTGCTTGGGACTCTCCCTCCCCCCTCTCTCTCTGCCTCTCCCTCTTTCTCTCTCTCTCAAAATAAATAAACTTTAAGGAAAAAAAGAAAATCCTGTAAATTTTCCATAAGATCCTAAAAGATCACCTACAAGAGGATTATGAATCAGACTGGCGAAAGATTTCTCTCCCCACCGGATGCTCTGTGTCCGCGAACCGGGATCGGCAAGGTCCTCTGTAAAGGACGAGAGAGTGACTGCAGCCCCTGCGGAGCCCCGGCCCCTGCCCACACGCCTGCCCCCCACTACTCACCCCACCGAGGACGAAGGAAAACCGCCCCGCAGAGTGTCCCATGAGGAGCCCGTTTCTTGTTTACTCCCAAGACTTCCCGTCTCCAGAAAGCAGCCTACTCAGCTTCACAGTCACCAGTGACACTTTCAAAAACCTCAGCATGCTGACAACAGGGACAAGAATGGGGTTATATCCGCACAAACTCCACACCGGGTCTAGAAAAAAACGCTGGCCGGGAGGCAGTTCCCTCACGTTCACATATGAGGACACACAGACGCTCCTTTCCGGGACGGGCCCAAGTGTGCCGGCAGCTCCGTTCTCCAAAGAAGAACCTGCCCCCCCACCCCCGCCTAAGGCCTGAAAGCCCTGCTCCTTCCTTCACCTCCTCGAGACTGCGCTTCGGCCATCAGGGACCAGGGCCCACCCTGTGACCACACAAAGCCCCCAGGGGCCGCACACATACAATTCGGTACCTGACAAACATTAACATTACTGTGGATTAAAAACTAAAATTTTGGAAGAAAATCACAGTGACACAGAAGAAGGGGAAAGTCGCCTGCCCGCCAAGCTCAGAAGAGGAGCAAGTCCTCGGTCACCGTTCTGACACTGAGAACTTCTGCATCGAAGGCACAGACCCACACTTACACCCAGCCACGGACCGGGCCTGCTCACACCCACCGCGCACACACAGGCACATGACCGACCACAGCATCACAGGACGGCAGCGCGTGTTTATACACATCAGACAGAACCACTGTGCCCCCTGTGATCCACGGTCCTTAACGCTTCACAACACTGCTCCCGGGAAACCCAGGGAAGGTCTGCTGATTCAGATCTGGGCGTCAGCTCGGAGGCGGCGGTGCACGGCAGGCGGCCCGTCCACACCCGCACAGGGACTCCGCAGCCGCCCAGGGGGACGGGGAGTTCCCAGCTCCCCAGTCCCGGCTGGCCTCAGGACTGGGGACCAGCAGCGGGAGGCAGGAGTGACGTCTGCAGGCCTGGGGCCCCTGCTCTTAGCAACAGAGTGGCCTCTGCCGCGTGGGGAGCCCTGGCCCCTCCACTGGATGGCGGCAGGCACACAGCCGATCACCCGCCCACTAGCCGGCCGTCAAGACCGCTAAGCGGACTTGAACCCTGGAAGACAAGCCTGGCTAACAGCTGAGAAAGAAGCCACGTTCTTCACGGTATTTACAAACTGAAAAAGCAAAACCATACAATCAACTAAGTATATGCAAAAAGCTTTGGCTATAATCCAACACAATTATACTTCCATTCCTGAGGAAAACTCCGCACCCCTGGACTAAAAGGGAAGTTCCTCACCCCGAGGAAGAGCACCTCTCAGAAGCCTCCCCCTGCCGGGCAGCGAGCGGGGAGAAGCAAAGGCGCCCTCCCGCAGGAAGAAGGAAGCCTCAGACACAGGTCTGGCCTCACCGTGCCTGTCCCACGTCGCCCTGGAGACTCTGGTCAGGCAGGCAGAGCAAAACAACAGAAGGGGTGCGCGGCTGGCTCAGCAGGTAGAGCATGTGACTTTTAATCTCAGGGTCGTGAGTTCAAGCCCCATGGTGGGCATGGAGCCTACTTAAAATAAAAATGAGAATTATCCAGATTAGAAAGGAAGAAGAAAAACAGACTTCATTTGTAACCATAATATCATTCAAATAGAAAAACCAAAGGAACTTTTAAAAAGCCACTAGAATTGGGACGCCTGCGGGGCTCTGTCAGTTAAGCATCTGACTCTTGATTTCAGTTCAGGTCACGATCTCACGGTTTGTGACTTTGTGCCCCATGTTGGGCTCTCTGCTGTCAGCGCAGACCCCGCTTCAGATCCTGTCTCTCTCTCTCTCAAAAATAAAGATTTAAAAAAGTCACTAGAACTAGTGACTTCCGTGTGGTTGCAGGATACAAAACCACTTTTCTTTACCTGACACCTATACTAGCAGCAAAACAATCAGAAAAAAGTTTAAACACCATTTACAACATCACAATATGAAACACTTTACAAATAAATGTAACAAAAGATGTGCAAGATCCCAACACTAAACAGCGAAGCGCCGTTCGGGACCGCAGCCCACCAGTCCACGAGAAGGTGTGCTGTATTCCTGGTCACGGGGCTGGCGCTGTGCCACGCAGCCAGGCAGTGCCAGCCCCGGCCAGGCCCCGCGGGCTCACCTCTGCAGCCGCCCAGCCAGGAAGCCGGGGCCTGGAACGAATCAGCACTATGTATCAGCTATGGCTCAATTAAAAAAAGAAAACTTCCAACAGGCTTTTTTTTGTTTTGATATACTGATTCTAATATTCATATGGAAATGTGAGAGATCTAAAATAACCAGAAGAGCTTTGGAAAAAAGAAAAAGCAAGCCTGAGGGACTAATACTCCCAGACTTGAAGGCTTAGTACAAAGCTACAGTCCCGGTGACAGGGCCATGAGGACAGAGCCTGAAGGGACGCCAGAGCGCCCAGAAACAGACCCACCTGCATACGGACGGCTGAGTTTGGACAAAGACACAAAAAGCAATGGAGAAAGAAACGATTCCATTTATATAAATTCTAAATTTTATAAATAAATCATAGAAAACACAAAGTATTCCACAGTTACAGAAAGCAGATGGGGGGCAGGGGAGAGTGGGTTGGGAGAGAGGGGTTACAAAGAGGTCCCAGGAAACCTTCTAGGGTGATCAAATATATTATTATCTCCACATATATATGCCAAAATTTGCCAAATTGTATACTTTAATAAGTAGTTTACTGTATGACCGTATCTGAATAAAGCTAATAAAAAAAACAAACAGTAGTTACCACACGTCAAATGTCACCCTTGGCAAAGCACAACAGGAGGAAGAAACAAAATGACTCTATAAGGCTATTTGCAGGCACTCTGCTGGCTGCTTGACAGGCATCGGCACATTCACTCAGCGTATTTAGTGATCGGGGGCGGGGGGCACCGGAGCAGGGGCAGAGCGGGGGTTGGGGAAGAGAGAGAATCCCAAGCAGGCTCCTAGCTCCTAGCCCAACGCAGGGCTCAGACTCACCCAACTGTGAGATCATGAGCTGAGCCAAAAATCAAGAGTTGGACTGAGCCATCCAGGCACCCGGTCATTAGTGCATTTAATCAGTGGGGAGAGAAAAAAAAAAAAAAACAGAGAGGCAGATACAATCCCATTTCTTACTAGAAAAGCAAAAGAAAGGCACTAGGCTGGCTCAGTTGGTTCAGCGGGACTTTATTTATTTATTTTAATGGTTGTTTATTTTTGAGAGAGAGAGTCAGGACACAAGGAAGGGAGGGGCAGAGAGAGCGGGAGACACAGAATCCGAGGCTGGCTCCAGGCTCTGAGCTGTCAGCACAGAGCCCGACGGGAGGCTCAAACCCACAAACGGTGAGATCATGACCTAAGCCAAAGTCAGAGGCTTAACCGACTGAGCCCCCCGAGGTGCCCCTCCGGGCATGAGACAGACTCTTAATCTCAGGCTCCTGAGTTTGAGCCCCACGTTGGGCGTAGAGATTACAAAGAGAACAGGGGAGAGAGGAGACAGAAGGGGAGGGGGAGAGGGAAGAGGGGATAAAGTAATTAAGTAATTTACCCACGGCCATCAAGGCTTATAATCAACGATTCCCACCCAGCAGAAAGGGGCTGAGGTGGGATGTGCCACATGGCGGGTACACACAACAAAGTGCAAAGCGTGCACATCAACACAAGTCAGGTCAGGGGCACGTGAGCCCAAGGACAGGGTTTGTGAGGGGCCAGGCTGAGGATACAAGCCACAGACAACATATGTCCAGAAGGTACGCAGGTGGGGAAACTGGTTAATAGGAAGAACTGAGATGACGGAAAGGGAGTATCTCCCTCCAAAGAGTCTCAGGAAAGCACAGGACTCAGTTCCTGTCCTTCTAGATTCTAGATGTAAAAGCGCTACAAAGGGCACCTGGGTGGTCCTGCGAGTAAGCACCCACCCCCCGACTTGGGCTCAGGTCAGTCTCATGACTGTGAAGCGCTGTCCTGCAGCGGGCTCTGCTCTGAGCGCGGAGCCAGCGTGGGGTCGCCCTCTTCCTCTCTGTCTGCCCCGCCCCCACTTGCGCAAGTGCACTCTCTCTAAAATAAAAATAAAAATAAAAATAATAAAAAATAAAATAAAATGCACGACTGAACCCCAAACTAGATACGATCTGGAAATCCTAAGAGTTTCCTTGCAGCCTTCGTGCAAACACTTCAAGGTCTCCAAACCTGAAGCCCTTCGTCCTGACCCCCCCCCCCCAAAGAGCACAGACCTGAAGCAGGGGATTAAAGCAGGTCACGGAAAGCCCTGAATTCAGCCCCACAAAGCCCCAGGAGCGTACACGCTGCCCGACAGCCCTGCGGAGCCCACTGGGAAGGGGGTTCTCCACCGGAGACTGGCCTGTGCAAAGGGTTCAGGTCGTGGTGGTGATGTTTAAGGCACAACGAACTGCCCAACTCGGGCCCCGGCTTCACATGCAACACCACACAGAAGGAAAAGGAAAACGGCCGGCCTTGTATTTTAATTACTTACTCCCCTAACCACTGGGCTCTGTCCCCAAGCAATGGCACTTGGCCACCACCACCAGGCAACATAGCTTCACCAAGCACAACAATGCACATTTTATCCTGATTTTTTAAAACCATACTCACTCTCTGCCAGAGGGCACCTGGATAGTAAGCGACATATGATCAGCACGGCTTCCCACCCAGCAGCCGTCTGTAGAGCAGAGGGGCCAGTGCCCTCACGGAAGGCCCCCTCCGGCCGCACGTCCAGGGGACTTCTCGTGGAGGGGCTCCCGGTGGGGAAGAGGCACATCGGCGTCACAGGCAGAGACCTCAAATGGCACCAGGTTTCGGGGTTCTAAATTCAAGAGGACGTTTACCATCCTTTTCCGGGGCTGAACTGGCCAGACGGACAGCCCCGGGGCACCGAGCAGGCAGAAAGCCAGCACAGGAGACAGGCAAGGGCAGGGAGTTCATTCTCCACACCCCCCCCCCATGCCTTTATTTCTGCACAAAATGGAGGAGGGCACCGATCTCTCGAGCTTAGGTGCGATATTCAGGAGATCTGGACAGTTACTCTAAGAAAGAACTTGAGGCTCACACAAGCCCAGCTGTGAGAACAAGCGGATTTACTGACACTCAAAGTAAACGAAAAGCAAGAAGGGCCGGCACCGCCAGAGCCCGGGACTCACAAACACACCGCTTCCCTCTCAGCGTCCTTTCGAAGGCTTGCCATGCGGGGACGCGGTTTCGTGAGGAGCCCACCGGGAGTGCGCCAAGCCGCGTGCTCGGTGCCTGCGGGCGGGGCAGGCCCCTAAGGACGACTGTGACACAAAACCAGAAGCTCTCACCAGAGACTGGGGCAGAGGGCACCAGGAGATGAAGGAGAGCCTTGCCAGCGGGGGGCAGAAGTCACCCCCCGATGAAGCAGCTGAGCCGGGAGGTCGAGAAGGCTGACCTGCAAGCTGGGGCCTAAGGGTGAGTGTGCGCTGCCGGGAAAAGTGAGGAGCAGGGAATCTGAGGCAGAAACCACACCACTTAGGGCCACCTGGATGGTTCGGCTGAAGGTCCAACTCTGGATTTCAACTCCGAGCTTGATCTCATGGTTCATGAGATGGAGCCCCGTGTCCGCTCCGCGCTGACAGCGTGCAGCCTACTTGGGATTCTCTCCCTCTCTGCCTCCTCCCCTGTTCAGTTGTCCTCTCTCTCTCTCAAAATAAACTTAAAAGGTTAAAAAGAGAGAGAGAGTGACAGGTGGCCAATAGGCCTCTGAGAATGCTCCCCACCAAAGGTCCCACACACTCCCCAGGGCCCCGGCTGGAGGACAGGCCATCAGAGAGGCTACAGCAAACTGACACCGCGGACTTACTCCTGATCAGAGCCAACCCACTGCCAACCCACTGCCAACCCACTGCCTGGAGAAGGGGCAGGGTGGCTCACCTGGCTCAGAGCCTCACATTCCTCAGGCCTTGCCTGGCCGGCTCACTGACCACACCCATCGTCTGCCTCTTTACCACAATCCTGCCCGACAGGAGACATGAGGAAAACGTCACCAGGTAGCAGGGCAAGCATCCAATTCAACCCAAACTCTTTCCACCCAACCTGTGGCCATCAGTCTCGGTCCTGCTCTTGCCCATGCAAGTGAGCCCAACAGCACGGAGAACAGAACAGGACATCGGGGGAGAGTGTGCTGAAAGAGATGCCACCCCAAGACTGTCACGCCAGAATCTAGGGACCAAGAGCTCTAAAAAGCACCCCAGATGGCAGACAGACCCTAAGGAGGCCCAGGTGACCCCACCTCTTAGTGGAGTCACTTCACCGGGGTGGAGACTGGGTGGGACCTGTGACTTGCTTCTACCCAGTGGAACACGGCAAAAGGGCCAGAACATCTCCTCCGTGATCAGGGGGCACGTGTGGCAGAGCTCAGCGTGGCGCACCCCCATAATCACAGCCTGTTACCCGAGACCCCATCGTCGCAGGCTGGAGCACCAGACTCGCTGCTGGCTTGGGAGAGGCTACAGGGCGATGAGCTGCAGGGACCTCCAGGTGACAGCACCACACAGGGACTTCACAACAAGGAAACAGATACCTCCGGCAACCTCAGGCCGCTGCCCACTCCAGCGCGCACAGAGACCACAGTTCCACCTGACACCTGGACTGGAACCACGCGGGCCCATGAGCAGAGGACCCAGACCCCTGACCCACAGAAACTGCCAGATAATCCCTGGCTGCTGCTTTGAGCTGCTCCCCGCCCCCCCGCGGTCACTTGCCCGACTCCACACCGCCCCTCACCCCACAAACAAGAGCTGGATCCAGGCCGCTCAACCCCAAGTGTTACAACGTACGATTCAAACAAATCCTGCCGACCTCGCAGCAGCTTCCCGCAGCCGCGGCGCTGCAAAGGTTTCCGGCCAAGTTCTCAGAACGCGGCTCTCCGGGGTGAAAGCTGCCGCCAACTCCCACCCAAGAGCAACGCCCAGGGTCTGGTCTGGGAGCCCCCAGACCAACAGCTCACACACGAAAATCTAATTTAAAATCTAACTTAAATCTTCAAACCCAAAGGTGCCGCTGGTCCACCAGCCCAGTCTTCCCCGACTCGGCCGCCTGCAGGGCCCTCCCGGCTCCTCCTCCTGCCCTGAGGGTCTCAGTTCAGGGGCTGGCACTGGGGACTTCCACAATCCAGGACAAACTCTGGCATGTCTTATTTAGCAGTGATCTTCAACAAACCCTCCTGACTACATCCTGAGAGGCAGGACAAGCAGAGAGGCTGGAGAGACAGACTCACAGACAGGAAGGAAACCCATGGCCACTCAGCCAAAGAACAAAAGCCCCCGGCACTTAGGCTGGAGGGGAAGAAAATCACACTGTTCTAACCATCCGGATCCCCAACCCTGTGACCGAACAGGGTGAGAAGAAGAAGATAACTGGGGACCCTCCCTCCTGGGCTGCAGCCAGGGAACATAAAGGGTGACCCCGCGCTGGCTCCGTGCTCACCACCACACCTGGCTGTTTCCACAGCAACCAGAAACTAAGGCAACCAGCTTTACAGGATAATCGTTCTCCATTACAATGAAATGCTACAGTCAGAAGAAGCATTTTGATAAAGAACTAGATAAACACTGACAAGAATGCTAATTAGTCACCATCCACACAACCAATTATTCTAAAATGGCTTTAACATCGTCCACACCAGAAGTCAGAAAGCTAGTTTACAAGCACTAAAACTGCTCTCAACGAAGCACGCCAGGTCTCCCACGTCTGAATCCGGAAAAGGGGCAAAAGCTATCCCAGAAGCAATCACAACCACATTAAAGTTTTCATCTTTGTTCTAACAGCTACATCAGGCAAGAAAAGCCCCCCAAGGTCTGAACAGATAAAGGCCCTAAAGACCACTGAGCAAAACAATGACGGACAGACAGAAATACACAAGTTATGGGAACCAAACGATTCTAGCCAATGCTTTCTCACAGCAAAACACGAAATCACAAACCCAACTCAGGTCCTGTCAACCTGCTGTTGAAAAATGGAACCACTAAGCGAAATAAGTCAGTGGAGAAGGACAGATACCATATGTTTGCACTCATAGGTCTAACAGGAGAACAGGAGAAACCTAATGGAGGACCAGGGGAGAGAAGGACTACTGAATACTGAAAACGAACTGAGGGTTGAAGGGGAAGGGGGATGGGGGGAACAGAGGTGGTGGTGATGGAGGAGGGCACTTGTGGGGAAGAGCACTGGGTGTTGTATGGAAACCAATTTGACAATAAACTACTGAAGAAAAAAAAAAAAGAGAGAGAAATGGAACCAAGTTCAAAAGACCTTGAGACACCGAGCTGGCTCAGTCAGTGGGGCACGCAACTCTTGATGCCAAGGCCTTGAGTTCAAGCCCCATATGGGGTGTAGAGATGACAAACATGTAGTAAAAAACTCAAAAGACCTTTTCTTCAACACCCGAGAGCTAATTCTTGTTTGTTCACCGTCCTTAATAACGCAGCCGCAGCCACACCCACACCCAGGACGTAGAATCAGATCTCTGAAACGGAAGACTGTTAACATTTCATGTTCTTCTCTGTTCTGAGCGTGTTTAGAGAACAGTAAAGCAATTTGCTCTGTGATGGTAAATTATTTACACGTCAGCGTGAGGCAGACAAACCAACCTGGCCAAGTCAGGAGACGTGTCTGGACCGCGGAGGCCCGCACCAGGCCAGCAGGCAGGTCCTGACTCGGCAGGGCGAGGCTCTCCCCGCAGCAGCTGCGGGGGGCCGGGCCACAGGAAGACGCGTCTTCCCGTTCGCACACCCCACGGCGGGCGGGGGCCTTGTTCCTGCCGGTGCCACTGTGACCGCTGCCACTCCAGGCGAAAACAGGAGAGGACCTTCCTCCTGGACTTGGCACTCCTTCCCCTAATCCTTTTGCGCTTCTGGAGACGCGTCTCTGCCTTCAGAGAAGACAGTCCAAGAGCTCCCTTGCCCTTCTTCCAGAACCAGACAGGACCTTCAGCTGAGCACGATCCCCTGCCTTTGTCGGTGACTGAGCCTCCCAGCACTCACGTGGTTGCATGAATCTCGCAGTCCAAGAGGGCTTTCACCATCATACAGACACGCAAACACCACTGTGCACAGTTACACACTACACTCATGAAAATGCGAATACAGTTAACTGTTTAACCGTTAAAGACAGAAAGAGAGAAATCTCTGTAAAATACAGAAACACCCATCAAACACCAGTCCCTCAAAGTGTGAAACCTTTCCATCTATTCAGAATGGATGACTGGTTTGACGCTTCGCTCAAAGGTCAGAATTTTACTGCTTCTGACCCAAGGTCACTTTGACACAAACAGAACACAGAGCAGTTAAACGGTCTTTAAAACTAAACTGAAAGCATCCATACATCATTGGTGAGCATGAGCCAGCACAGTCTCAACTGAAAGCAATCGTGCAAATTTTTTTTAAAAATGTTTATTTTGAGAGAGAGAGTGCGCCTACGTGTGCTCACACCAGCAGAGGGGCAGAGAGAGCAGAGAGAGGGGGCCCCACGCAGACTCCTCATGCGCATCAAGGAGCCAGATGCGGGGCTCGGACTCACGAACCATGAGATCGTGACCTAAGCCAAAGTCCAGAGCCGGACACCTACCCAACTGAGTCACCAAGGCGCCCCTAAAATCAAAATTTCAAATACCCGTAAGCTGTGACCTAGCAATTCTAGAAACGTAACCACTAGACACGACTTAGGCGCACGCCGCAGGCGCACACAGGAAACAAGGACGGCAGGCGGAGTAAGCGGCGGCACGCCGCCGTGACAGCGCGGGGAGACGAGGAAGCAGCCACACGCGTGTGAGCACAGAATAAGCTCCCGGGTGAGTGCAGCAGAGCAAGCCTCCACCAC
Organism: Mungos mungo; assembly: GCA_004023785.1. NCBI lineage: Eukaryota > Metazoa > Chordata > Mammalia > Carnivora > Herpestidae > Mungos > Mungos mungo. Next base: position 82,163 of record PISW01002850.1, on the reverse strand, counting down.
CCTCACAAACCACTGTACACACACTCACACGTGTGCACGCGCAAGGCCCACCCCGCAGGGACACCCCAAGTGGGCAAAAGCAAATGCCTCGAGCGTAGCCCTGGAAGGTCGGGGACCAGGAGCCAAGCTTCCCACACCGCCCACACAAAGACAGTCACACTACTTCCAATGGGAAAAGTAAGCATAAAGATAAAAGCAAAACAAAACTAAGTTGTGTGAATATAAGAAAATATAAAATTGTATTTCTCACAATAGAATCATCCATCATATATCACCTCGTGGTCTTAACACCCTAAGCACAGAGACTTCTGTTTCATCCTATTTCACTTGAAAATTCTAGCCAACCTCTGTCAAACGTTAAGATTTTTACTACTCACGTTACTTACATATTCTCTACAATGAAAGCGGGCAGACCTAAGTGATCTAACACGTACATCTGTCGGCATCTTTCATTCTTCGCTCCTGTTTACCGCCCCCACTGGGAAGCAGACTCTGGTGCCCACCCCACGCTCCTCCCACCACACCCTCTCCCTCCCCCAGCAACGGGGCACTGTCAGGGGCATCGGAAGAGCCAGAGCATAGACCAGACATGGCCCTGACTCCAGAGTCTGTGCTGACCCATCCTCCTTACAGGAGTACACACAACACACACTTACTGATGTGCGCAGACCGGCACCCCAAGATCTGACTGGTAACCTGTGACGCACGGACCTCTTCAAACTTAGAGCTAGTCAAGAGCAAAATGGGAAAACCGGGTGGAAGTCTGCTCCATGAGCATCTGCCAACAAAAACAAACAGCTCAGGGGGGCCCAGTCGGTTAAGCGTCCGACTTCGGCTCAGGTCATGATCTCATGGTTCGTGGGTTCGAGCCCCGCATCGGGCTCTGTGCTGACAGCTCAGATTCTGTGTCTCCTTTCTCCCTCTGCCCCTCCCCCGATCACGCTCTGTCTCTCAAAAAAAAAACATTAAAAAAAAGGAAACACCTTAAACAAAGTGAGAAAAAAGGTCTTTGGTTTTGCTTGGCCTCATCTATCATTAAAAGGACACAGTTTCAGCATGCTAAATTTATCTCAGCAAATGCTGCAACAGGAAGTACGTAAGCATCACCTACAAAGTATCTCTCCCGCATATTTACCTGCGCACGTGACACACAGAAAAGGTAAGAAGAGAGCGCACTGCACACGTGCCAGCCGCCACACAGGCTCAGCGGCTCGCGCGCCCTTCTCCTCCCCATCTAGTGCCCCTGGAGCAAAGTTATCTCCAGCAAAACCACGAAATCATCATCACGCAGAAGCCAATTAACACTTACTAGTATCAGGGCACCTGAGTGGCTCAGCCGGCTGAGCATCCGACGCTCGATCTCGGCTCAGGCCATGATCCCCGGGTCGTGGGGTCAAGCCCCGTATCAGGCTCTGCACTCACCATGGAGCCTAAGATTCTCTCTCTCCTGCCACCCTCCCCAGCTTGCACGCTCTTTCTCTCTCAAAAAAAAAAAAATTTTTTTTTGAAAAAAAATTGAAAAGAGTTCATAATATCATCTGCTAGCTATCTAGTTCATATTTATTTTTTTCTCAACTGGTTTTAATTTTTTTTTAACATTTATTTATTTTTGAGAGACAGAGACAGATCATGAGCAGGGTCACAGAGAAAGGGACACACAGAATCAGAAGCAGCTCCAGGCTCTGAGCTGCCAGCACAGAGCCCCACGCAGGGCTCGAACCCACAAACTGTGAGATCATAACCTGAACCAAAGTCAGACACTCAACTGGCTGAGCCCCCCAGGCGCCCCTCTAGTTCATATTTAAATGTGCAAGTGCCCCCATGTTTAAGAAGATGTCTAGAGAGAATGAACGCACACACGAAGGGAAGGGGTACAGAGGGAGTGAGAACCTCAAGCAGGCACCACGCTCAGCAAGAGCCTGACGTAGGACTTGAATCCAAAAACCCTGCGATCACGACCTGAGCCAAAATCAAGAGTCAGATGCTGAACTAACTGAGCCACCCAGGCGCACCTCTTCTCCATTTTTTAACGGAGGTATAACTGACACGTAACTCAAGAAAATTTAATTTTTAAGTTTACTTATTTATTTTGGGGAGGAGAGAGAACAAGCGTACATGCAGGGTAGGGGCAGAGAGAGGTGAGAGAGAATCCCAAGTAGGCTCCAACTGTCAGCACAGGGCCCAATGCGGGGCTCAAACCCACGAACCACGAGAAGCCAAGAGTTGACGCGTCACCAACTTACCCGGGCGCCCCTCCAAACACTCTAAAAGCCATTTGTCCCCTCCTCCAAACCAGGCTTCAAGCAAGCGTTTCTCGTTGCGCACGGTCATTAATCCAGACTCAGGTTAGACACCAGGAGAGAACGTCTCATGGATGATGCTGAGTCAGTACTGGTGATGACGAGCCGGACCGCCTGGGTAAGGCAGGGACCACCACGTCTTCCCACTTGGAAAGAAACACATCAGGGGCACCTCACTGGCTCAGTACGTAGACCACGTGACTCTTGATTTCAGGGTTGTGAGTTCAAGTCCCACGCTGGGCATGGAGCCCACTTAGGAAAGAAAAAAAATACACACATGACCCTCTGCAACCAAGAAATAATCTATGGTGTGGCCCCTTGTCACTATATGAATGCTTTGAACCAATAATTTTGCCTATGTAGATTTTTAAAATGTTTAATCTAATCAAGATTTTCAACCGAACTTCCAGCTTCCAGAAAACAAAGGAGGAACAAGTTAAACCACACCAGCAGGACAAAGTCAGACAGCTCCAGACTGCACTCCCCTCTCCAGACGCTGGTCTTGGCTCACGAAGGAAAAAGCAAGGAGGTTTGACACTAAACCCCTAAAGACAAGCACGTGAGTGGCAGAACACACGTGTCGGTCTAGCTAGCATCACAGACCTGACGAAGTGCACTAGCTAAGATGATTTCAGGGCGCCCGCGGGGGCTCCGTCGGTTGGGCCTCCGACTTCAGCAGGTCATGATCTCGCAGTTCGTGCGTTGAAGCCTCAGGTCGGGCTCGGGCTCTGTGCTGACAGCTCGGGGCCTGGAGTCTACACAGATTCTGTGTCTCTCTCTCTCTCTCTGCCCCTCCCCTGCTCACACTCTTTCTCTGTCTCTGTCTCTCTGTCTCTCTGTCTCTCCCCAAAATAAATAAAGAACATTTTTAAGCGGATTTATTAGGCATAATGTGATGCTGCAGAACGCAGGGCGCAGTCACAGTGTCACAAGGGCCGCCTCTCACTTCCAACTGTCAGGCAGTTAACAGGTGTCATCCGGATGGCGGACTCGGCGCCCGCGTCCTCCCCCTGCTTCTCCACATCTCTAAAACGTCTCATACGAAAAGGCAGGGGAGAAAGCACGGACTTGCTGCTCACGTTTCCGAGACTAAGAGGCGCTCACAAACCCAACGAAGGAAGTGCTCCAGGAGCAGGTGGACGGCTCAGTCGGGTAAGCATCTGACTACTGCTTTCAGCTCATGGGCTCCAGAGTTCGGGCCCCGGGTCCGGCTCTGCTCTGCCAGGGCAGAGCCTGCTTCCGATTCTCTCTTCCTCCCCCTCTGCTCCTTCCCTGCTCTCTCTCTCTCAAAATAAATACAAACAAACAAGGAGAAGAACTCCGTAAACTAAGTATTAGGATGACAGGAAATTCCTGTTTATTCTGTTAAGTGTGACAAAGGTAATGCGACTGTGTGAGAAAGTGACCTAAGTGAAATGTTTGTGGATCGGTACTAAAATAATAATAAACTATTCGGTAACAATTAGTAAAATGCTAATTGTTAAATCTAAATGATATGCATAGGATGTTCATTTTACCATCCTAGTTTTCTGTATTTCATAATAAAAAGTCAAAAATGAACACTCCTTTAAAAAAATGTGTTACTGGTGCGGCTGCTGTGGAAAACATTTGGCAGCTCCTCAAAACGTTAAACACAGAACCCCCGTGTGGTCCTGCACCTCCACTTCTGGGTGTGTCCTCAAAAGAACAGAAAGCAGGAACTGGCACGGGTATTTGCCACCGTGTCCATGCCAGCATTATTCACAATAGCTGAGACATGGAAACAACCCAAGAGTCCATCAACAGAACACAAAACTGGAGGGGCGCTTGGGGGGCTCCCTCCATTAAGGGCCGACTTCGGTTCAGGTCATGATCTCGCAGTTCGCGAGCTCGAGCCCTGTCAGGCTCCGTGCCGAGAGCCAGAAGCCAGGACGCTGCTTCGGATTCGGGGTTTCCCTCCCTTGCTCATGCCCTCGTGCGCGCGCACACTCTATTTCTCAAAAATAAACGTTAAAAAAGAAAAACAAAATTGGTATATATATACATAATAGAATATTATTCAACCTTAAAAAGGAAGGAGGGGCGCCTGGGTGGCTCAGTCGGTTAAGCGTCCGGCTTCGGCTCAGGCCATGATCTCACAGTTCGTGGGTTCGAGCCCCGCATCGGGCTCTGTGCTGACAGCTAGCTCAGAGCCTGGAGCCTGCTTCAGATTCTGTGTCTCCTTCTTCTCTCTGATCCTCCCCTGCTCGCACTGTCTCTGTCTCTCAAAAATAGATAAAAATACCATAAAAAAAAAAAAAGGAAGGAAATTCTGCTACAACAGGATGAACCTTGAAAACATTATGCTAAGTGAAATAAGCCAGACACAAATGTACAAAAACTTATGATTCCACTTAAACGAAGTCCCTAGAGCCGTCATATTCACAGAAAGTCAAATAGTGCTTACCAGGAACTGGGGAAGGGGCAAATGGGGAGTTACTATCTAACGGGGACAGAGCTTCTGTTTGGAGTGATAAAAAAAAAAGAAAGAAAGAAAGAAAGTACGGGAGGGGCGCCTCGGTGGGTCAGTTGGTTAAGCATTCGACTTCAGCTCAGGTCATGATCTCACAGTTCATGGGTTCGAGCCCCACGTCTGGCTCTGTGCTGACAGCTCAGAGCCTGGAGCCTGTCTTCAGATCCTGTGGCTCCGTCTCTCTCTGACCCTCCCCTCCTCATGCTCTCTCTCAAAAAAACAATAAAAAATTTTAAACTTTAAAAAAACTTTTTAAAGTACTGGAAATAGTGGTTGCACTTAGTGACACTGACCTGGATACCTGAAAGTAAATAAAAGGGTAAATTTTGTTATTTACACTTAATCTCAATTAAAAAATACAAAGTAAAACTGGGAAGTTTACAAATCTATAGATCAAGGTCACAACCCCCAATTCTACACCAGAGAGAGCTCCAGCTAAAAATGAACAGGTACAGATATCCTTGGCTTTTTGAAAGTTTGAGTTATGCCACTTTGGCTTTTACAAAAGACCTATATTGGTGCCAGTTTTCGCTAACCAAAAGAAATCCAAAGAACATTTTTGCTTTTACAAAAAAAACAACTTCAGGGGCGCCTGGGTGGCTGAGTTGGTTGAGTGTCCGACTCTGTTTCAGCTCAAGTCATGATCTCAACCGGGTTCATGGGACAGAGCCCCAAGCGGGGCTCTGCGCTGACAGTGCCGACCCTGCTTGGGATTCTGTCTCTCCCTGTCTCTCTGCCCCTCCCCTCCCTCAAAAATAAATAAACTCAAAAAAATTGTTTTTATAAAAACAGAATTGGGGCGCCTGGGTGGCTCAGTTGGTTGAGCATCCAACTTCGGCTCAGGTCATGATCTCCCAATGCGTGGGTTTAAGCCCCACGTCAGGCTCAGTGCTGACAGCTCAGACCCTGGAGCCTGCTTCCGATTCTGTGTGTCCCTCTCTCTCTGCCCCTGCCCTGCTCATGATCTGTCTGTCCTCTTTGTCTCTCAAAAATAAATAAATGTTAAAAAATTTAAAAAAAAAAAAACCCCAGAATTCAGGGGCCCCACCCAGCTCCTTCCCCAGGAACCACACACAGAATCTTAGCATCAAGAAGCACCTGGGTGGCTCACTTGGTGAAGCGTCCGAGTCTGTTTCAGCTCAGGTCATGATCTCACAGGCCCCGAGTTTGGGCCCCGCGTCCAGCTCTGCGGTGGCAGCCTGGAGCCTACCTGGTACTCTCTCTCTCTCTGCCTCTCTCCATTCGCACTGTCTCTACTCTCTCAAAATACAGAAATAAAGCGTAAAAAAAAAAACGAACGTCTGCACCGAGCCTCCAGAGCTCTGAGCTGTATCTTTCAGCATCTGTGCTATATCTTGATGTATCTGGCGTATCCACTAGCAGGAGGTGTCCTGGGATGTATGAAAAGCCTAACAGAGAGTTTCTGACTCTGGGAACGCTCAAAATGTTTCCATACAAATTAAGGGTAACCTCTTCCTCACTTTACACCATTTCCGCTTAGGAAAACTTCCTAGGAGCGCTCTACTTTCAGACAGGAAGGGAAAACTGTAAAAGGCAATTCAACACTGCAATGCAGGTTTGTAAAATACCCTGAAAACCTGGCTAAGTATTACAGTATTTAAGACGGGATCGCCCGTTTTTATGTTTATTCATTTCTGAGAGCGTGTGAGCGAGAGAAGAGCGAAGAGCGGGGGACAGAGGGTCTGAAGCGGGCTCCGCGCCGACAGCAGCGAGACGGGAAGTGGGGCGCGGACGCAGGACCCTCACGACCGAACCGTGAGATCGTGACCTGAGCTAAAGTCGACCACTCAACAGACCGAGCCCCCCAGGCGCCCTGAGGAGCACCCTCTTCCTACCCAGCTTACTCCTCCTGCATCTGAAGATAACTCTGCATTAAACTGACTCACCTGGGGGCGCCTGGGGGGCTCAGCTGGCTGTGTCCGACTTTGGCTCAGGTCATGATCTCATGGTCTGTGGGTCTGAGCCCCGCGGCATCAGGCTCCGTGCTGACAGCTCAGAGCCTGGAGCCCGCTTCAGATTCTGTCTCCCACTCTCTGCCCTGCCCCTGCTCTCCCTCTTTCTCTCTCTCAAAAAGTAAATAAACATTAAAAAAAATGTTACTCGCCTAATATAAAGTGCTTAGCTATGAGTAAGCTATATCAAAATCTTGATACTGAGGACCCAGAACACTACATCAAGGCCATTACTTTTTCCTCAACACGCCATATGTAAGCGGACCTCACTGGATGCTAGAGAAGTGACGGGCAGAACATAGCCAATCATCCTTTCTCTGTCCCTAGCATGCATGTTTTCTTTCTTTCTCCAAGTTTTCAGAGCACTCCTGATTGCACACCTTTGGATATGATTAAGTGTGCTTCATGGAAAAAAGCTCATGGTAAAATACTGTTAGAAATATTAAACACGGCTTATATTTTTTAAAAACTTTTTTAATGTGTATTTTTGAGAAACAGAAACAGAGCATGAGCAGGGGAGGGGCAGAGAAAGAAGGACACACAGAATTGGAAGCAGGCTCCAGGCTCTGAGCTGTCAGCACAGAGCCCGACACGGGACTCGAACTCACAAACCATGAGATCATGACCTGAACCGAAGTCGGACACTCAACCAACTGAGCCACCCAGGCGCCACCATTTTTAAATGTTAAAAATTAGACCTCACATTTATTAGTTGGTATTCTTCGATATCTAATTTATTATGGCTTCAAAAGAAAAAAATTTTTAATGTTTTAACACGGGGAGTGCTTAGTAAGTTGGTCCTGAGGCTTCCTTTTTCAGGGACAGCCGCTAACGAGTCTCCGCCGGGACACACAGGCCCAGTGCTAGGCCGGCTAGCAGGAGACCCCACCACAACTCAAGGGCGGTGCTTGCACTGCCAGGGGCGCACGTATGAACACCGCCCCAACAGACGGCCTGACTGCAACAATGACAGAGGGACAGACCAAAAATAGAGGATAAATAAAACCAAATCATTAGGGTCTATTTTTCTTTTGAAATCTTTCAAATATATAAAAATAAGACATCCTATTCCAAACAGCCCAGCAGACGAGCCCTCAGCTCTACACCACTCAGCAGCCTGATCTGCCCACCCCGCCGAAGAACAGTCTCCCCCAGCCCAAGTCAACACCCAGCGTCCCAGCGCCATCTCTCGGGCATCGCAGCGCCCCCCGCAGGCCACCTGGAGGCTCTCCTCCCACAAGCCTTGCACCCGCGCTGCGCTCAACAGTCACCCGCGCCGGAGGCTCCTTCCTGGGACTGTACTGTCTCCTGGGACCAGACAGCCGGTGGAGGGCAGCTCCCGGGGCACTCCTGGCACCGCCACCAGCAACCAGCAGCTTCTTCCTAGGAAACTCTGCACTAGGACTTCTCATAAACGAGTCTCCATGCTTAATGAAAACCCTTATTCCCATAACTCTCACATCAAAGAACCACACCTAACAAAAGAAACCTTCATCAATCCCAAGTTGTCCACAATGAGGTAGTTTGGAAAACTGAACATGCCTGGACTGAGCCACCCTCCAGCGGCACATCCGGGCCCTCCCGTGAACTGCCCCGTGATATTTCACAGCAGGTAAATATCCCACCTCTGATAACTGTATGGACAACGTGTCCCCCTGCCCCCGCAGTCCCTGAGTTTGAGAGTCAGGAAAGTGTAGTATCACGAGAAGAACATTGATTACCAGGCAGGTTTGCGTCCTCTATAAAACAAATGTGACTTGATATTTTAAAAATCTCATTACTCAGAAATGTCTTTTCATAAAGCTAAGCACGACTCCGAGCAGCCTGAAAAAACTACTTCCCTAGACTGACCAGCACTTGACGCTCCTGCATAAACTCAGTTTATAGACTTCGTGTAAGCGCTTACCTTTTAAATCTTTTGAAGCAAAGTCACCTACGGCTGAACACTCCAGCGACAATGACTGGGCAGAGCGCAGAAGTGCTCACAGGCGGGCAGCCATGTGGGCTCCCGAGCACCCCCGGCTGTCAGGAACCTCCAGGGGCCTCGCCTCTTCAAGAGGTTTTTATTTTTTTTTTCAATATTTTATTTTATTTTTGATTCAGAGAGAGACAGAGCATGAGAGGGGGAGGGTCAGAGAGCAAAGGAGACACAGAACCAGAAGCAGGCTCCAGGCTCTGAGCTAGCTGTCAGCACAGAGCCCGACGTGGGGCTCGAACCCACGAACGTGAGATCTGACCTGAGCCGAAATCGGAGGCTTAACCGACTGAGCCACCCAGGCGCCCCTTCAAGAGGTTTTTAAACAGCACTCCTAGCAGTAAGTGAACGCCAGCGAGAGCTTGCCATGATCTTTATTTTTGTCCAGTTTTATTGAAAAATAATTGACACACACCCTGTTTAAGGTGTACAGCACAGCGGCGTGATTCACAGTTACAGTGAGATCATTTACACAACAGGCTCAGCTAACATCCAACTTCTCATACAGATACAACAAAAAGATAAAGGGGGGGGAACGTTTTCTCCTTGTGTTGAGAACTCCTAGGACTTACTCTTTTTTTTTAATGTTTTATTTATTTTTGATACAGAGAGAGACAGAGCATGAGAGGGGGAGGAGCAGAGAGAGAAGGAGACACAGAACCGAAAGCAGGTTCCAGGCTCTGAGCTGTCAGCACAGAGCCTGACGCAGGGCTCGAACCCAGGAACGTGAGATCTGACCTGAGCCGAAGCCAGAGGCTTAACCAACTGAGCCACCCAGGTGCCCCTAGGACTTACTCTTAACGACCGTCCCGTGTGTCACACAGCACGGGGAGCTCCAGTCACCACATCCTCCATCACAACCCTGGTGCTAACTTATCTGATAACTGGAAATTGTACCTTTTTCACCACCTTCCTCATGTTTCCGCCTCCCCCACCCTCTGCGGCTGGTAACAAAGTCTGATCTTTTTTTCCTCTGAGTTTGGCTTTTGTTTTGTTTTGTTTGGATTCCAGACAGTACTTATCTTTCTCTCTTTGACTTATTTCACTGAACACCATGCCTCCAAGGCCCATGCGCGCCGCCACAGATGGAGGACTCCCTCCTCGTCGCGCACGCCCCCCCCCCCCCCCCCCCCCCCCCCCCCCCCCCCCCCCCCCCCCCCCCCCCCCCCCCCCCCCCCCCCCCCGGGCCTTGCGTGCCGCTCGCTCTCCCCAGCGCCGCCAGGAACGCTGCGCTGAACACAGGGCGCAGATACCTTTCCGAGTTAGTATCTGCGCTTCCTTTGGACATATTCCTAGAATTGGTTGCTGGATCACAGGGCAATTCTATTTTTATTTTTTGAGGCACCTCCACGCTGCTTCCACGGCGGCCGCACCCGTCTGCGCTCCCACCAGCCTCGCGGGCTCCCTTTTCCTCACATCCACACCAAGACGCGTTCTCTCTGGTGCTGTCTAGCCGGGCCGTTCCACCAGGTGGGAGGTGGTAGCTCCTGACGGTTCTGACTGGCATCTGCCTGAGGCCTAGTGATGCTGGGCGCCTCGCCCCGTGCCTGCGGCCCCCTGCACGTCTCCTCTGGAGAAACGTCCACTCAGGTTCTTGGCCCATTTCTTAATTGAATTATCTGTTTTTGGTTGGTTTGTTTGTTTGTTTTTTGTTTTTTGCTATTCAGTTATATGAGTTTCTCCTGTATCTTGGATATTAACCCCTTATCAAATATACGGTTTATAAATATTTTCTCCCTTTCCATAAGCAGTCCTTTCGTTTTGCTAATGGTTTCCTTCGCTCTGCGTGAACCGCTTTATTAAAGAAATCTCCATGCAACAAGAAGAGAAAACCCAAGTGATAATATAATGTTAACAACAGAACGCTAATATAAACTCACTAACATTTGGAATAAACTTGACTTGTACATTTTATGATCCAAAGAGTAATTTTTATTGCTTCGTTACATCACAACATTTGAGAATCAGTTATACAATGCTCTGCCACCTGAAATCACAGCCCTCAAAGGACCTCCTGGACAGATCACAAGCCAACCTCAGTCACGGTGAGGGAAGGTCTCTGCAGGGCCTCCCAGCCCATCCCCCACCGCTGCTGCGGCTCGCAGGCGGCTACCACTGGAGTCAAGGGCACCCGTGATTTATCAAATCCAGGCTGCACTGCTCTGCTGCAGTCTGGGAATCAAGAAAGGCCGAGTGGCAGGGCGCCTGGGTGAGGGCTGGTCAAGCGTCCCACTCCGGATTTCAGCTCCGGTCACGAGCCCTCGGTTCATGAGCTCAAGACCCGTGTGGGGCTCTGTGCTGACAGTGCGGAGCCTACTTGGGATTCTCTCTCTCTCCGTCTCTCTCTTCCCCTGCCACACACGTGCTGTCCCTCTCAAAATAAATGAATAAACTTAACCGAAGTCGGCGCGCCCCGCGCAGGCCGCCCGCCCGCGGCCGAGGGGAGCCCCGGGAACGGCGGGCCGGCCCCACGCTCGGGCGGCCGCTGGTTTCTGCGTCTGCGGCCACACTACTTTCAAGTCAGAGTCCAGGCAGCACAGACAGCCGCACGACACAAAGCTGCCTAAGCCAGCCCCTGGGTGTCACTCCTGCCCGTCCACAGACACAAGGACAAAGCCCCTCTATCCCAGCACACGATAACAGTGCTGTGACCGAGCAGGCGACGTTCTCCTGACCCGAAGCGACCCGGAATGCTCTCACAGTGGTCCATATGCTGGGCGCACGTTCAAAGCAGTCCATGGTCCTTACACGGAGCACATTTCCGGCCGCATGCCGGCCCTGTTCTCAGGCCACGGCCTGTTTGTCAAGTCATTAACGTTTAAGACTGATCTTTCGTACAAACATAGATCAGGTATCTATTGGCATACGCATTGATGTGTTTAAAACATAAAAAAAACACAAGTCACAAGTCTAACAAAGTATGGGGGTATCTGGCCAGTCCAGTCAGTAAAGTGTACTACCCCTATTGTCAGGGTTGGGAGTTCGAGCCCACACTGGGTGTAGACCTTACTTTAAAAAAAAAAAAGTCCAACCACGTATTTGGGCAAGTAACAAGACAGCTAATCCTTCGTGCTGCTCCACCAGCAGGCTATTTCTCCAGCCCCCAAAATCTCTAGCTCTCCTGTATGAACCCAAAACTACTGTCATCGGCCTCCAGCTCATAATGTCCTGACCAGACTCTCCTTGTCTTGGATATGAGAGGTCTGCACTCCTGGCCTTGCCTGTCAGACTGCACCATGAGAACAGGACCGTCCGGGTGGGTCACAGGCACACAGGGTGGGGTCACCGCTACCCTCCGTGCCCAAGCCCCCCTCCTGCCTCTCACGTTCCAGCTCTTCTACACCTCCTCCCCTTCCACCAGCTTTCACAAGACGGCCCCTCACCTGTGTGCCCCATTCCATCCACTGAGTCGACTTACTTCTCATTTTCCAGCATTTCTGTATAAACACTTGTTAGCAAGCACCACTGGGCCAGCACGACTTGCTCACGCAGCACACCTGAGCAGCCCCCTCCCCCTTCAAGGTCGTCTAGGTCCTCTCAGGACGGTCTTGGCCCACACTGCCCTCCTCTGATGACAGCGCCGCACCACTCGCGGCCAGGCCTCCTGCCAGGCTCTGCCACTGGCCCTGCACTCCTCGGTTACCTTCCAGGGACGGCCTTGCCACCACTCACCGGAATTCAAGTTACACTCCTACGACCAATCTGACACCCCATCCTCCAGTTCCAACTAGCTGTTTTACATTTGTACCTAGAAAACGGTGCTCCTGCTTTCTACAGCAGTGTTGCCAGTGAGAGCCTTTTTAAACCTGATTATTTGTCCAGAAATGGAGGGCGGTGGTCAAAGTACACACTAGAAGTCACAGGGTGACCCTGCTGCGCGGCTGGGCGCGGTCAGGCCCAGGAGCACTGCAAAGCCTCCTCCCTCCGCCCACGCAGCCCCTCACCCTGGGACACACCAGGGGCAGTTGCTCCGCCCCTCCTGGCAGCCCTGGTCTTACACAACTGGAGCCCAGGCCGTGTTCCCAGCTTTATCTGCTACTTGTTTTCAAGGGCTACGTGCCCACACAGGCCTGGCTGACAGTCCCACGTTACAGCCTACCTCCAAGGCCTCCGCAGCCTGACAGCCTCACTCTACTCTCTGCACACCGGCATCTCACCAATTCTTTTAAATTTTTTTAATGTTTATTTTTCAGAGACAGGAAGAGACAGAGAACAGCGGGGGAGGGGCAGAGGGGAGACACAGAATCCGAAGCAGCTCCAGGCCCCGAGCTGTCAGCACAGAGCCCGACGCAGGGCTTGAGCTCATGAACCACGAGACCATGACCTGAGCCTGAGTAGGAAACTTAACAGATTGAGCCACCCAGGGGCCCCGTTTACAGATTCTTAAATAACACTTCCTCCATGACATCTCCCAGACTTCAGAGTCAGAAATGCTTCCTCTCCTCTCAACTCCTGCGTCGAGTCACAGCCCCTGAGCGCATCTCTTCCTTCCCAACCTCAGCGAGGGCCCACTCAGTCCTTCTGCACCTCCGTCACACAGCCCTGAGCAAGCAGTAAGGAACAGGGGCTGAACCAATCTAACACGGGAAAAGCAAAGTCCAGAGTTACAAGTCCCCTCCATACGACAGATAATTCATTCCAGTTGCCAAAAAAAAAATACGAGACTGCTCCCCCCCTGTAAGGCAGCCTGCATCTGGAAAAGCAGTCCGAGAAACCCAGAAGCCAGCCGTGCGCGGTTTGGTCACTGGGCCAAATGGGTGAATGGTCACAAAGACATAAAAACAAACCCTGTACTCCTCAAAGCTGCCCAGGGCATCGGCGCCGGGGTGGCTCAGATGGTTGAGTGTCCTTGGTATTGGCTCAGGTCATGATCTCACCATCTGGGAGACTGAGCCCCATGTCAGACTCCACACTGACAGCAACAAGTCTGCTTGGGATTCTCTCTCCCTCTCTCTCTGCCCCTCCCTCTCTCAAGATAAATAAACGAACTTTAAAAAACTGCCAAGGTCATAAAAAACAAGACTTGAGAAACCATCACAGACAGAAAGAGACTAAAGAAACAGAACGAGTGTAATGTGGGTCCTGAAGCGCTAAAAGGACCTCAGCTGGAAAACGGGTGAACTCTGAGTAAGTCTGGGGTTTAATTAACAGTAACGTACCAGGACTGATCTCTTTGCTTTGACACCCTTAGCAATGTTACGGGAAACTTTACCATTCAAGAGCCTTCTACTGCTATAGTGTGTCCTACTTCTGTATATGTAAAATTATTCCAAAATAAAAGTTTATTCAAAAAAAAAAAAAGCCAGACATCCAGGCAACATATTTCTACCACATTCACTAATTCCCATCAATGCCAGCCTACACCGGATGACAGACAGCTGAGTCTTTCCAGAGCCACACAAGTCCTGGCGGGCGAACCGAGGCAAGGCACCAGGACCAGAGCTCTATGACCTGACCCCACCTCACATTATGACTGCAGCCACGGAGCCCCAGTGTGGCTGGCAGAACACTGCTCCCAAAGGTCCCTATTCTAATCCCTGGAACTTGTGGATATTTGAGGTCACATGGCAAAGGGGAATTCAGGTTGCAGATGGAGGGGCGCCTGGGAGGGTCAGTCAATTAAGCGGCCGACTTCAGCTCAGGTCATGATCTCAGTTTGTGGGTTCAAGCCCCAAGTCAGGTTCTGTGCTGACCGTTTGCTCAGAGCCTGGAGCCTGCTTCGAATTCTGTGTCTCCCTCTCTCTCTGACCATCTCCCGCTCACCCTCTGTCTCTCTCTCTCTCTCAAATATAAATAAACGTTAAAATTAAAAGAAAAAAAGGTTGCAGATGGAAATCAGGTCTAATTAACAGACAGGATGCATGTACTAGATTATCCAGGTGGACCCAATATAATCACAAGGGTCCTCAAAAGTGGAAGAGTGAGACAGAAGAAGAGTTGAAAGGAGATGTGACCCTGGAAGGTCAGAGAGATACAAATCTGTGGGCTTTAAAGATGAAGAGGGCACCTGCGGGGCTCAGACTCCTGAGCTTCCGACTTCAGTTCAGTTCATGATCTCACGGCTCCCAAGTTCAAGCCCCATATCAAGCTCACTGCTCCCTGTCCAGTGCCCACTTAGGATCCTCTGTCCCCCTCCTCTCTCTGTCCCTTCCCCACTTGCGCCCTTTCATAAATAAGTAAAACTTTTTTTTTTATTTTATAAAAGCCTTAAAAAATTAAAAAAGATGGAGAAAGGAGCCACAGGTCCAGGAATGTGAACAGCTGCTAAGAGAGGAAGAGGCAAGGGGACAGAGCCCCCGGCCCCGGCAGCGGGAGCTGGTCCTGCCAGCACTGGGGCTTTCGCCCCGCGCGCTCAGGCTCCCCGCCTACAGAACCGTATGGTACCACACCTCCACGGTTTTAAACCACGAAGTCTGTGATTTGTTACAGCAGCCATAGAAAATTAAATGCCACAACTGAAATACAAAAACACAAGTGTTTCTCCCAACTGTGTGTTTTCCTGCCCCCTTCACTACATCCTGTGTTACCATCTAACCCAACATTCCCTCCCTCATCTTCTGCTCCTGGTCCCCCTTGAGCCAACACATGTGGGGGCTTCAAAGAAAACTATCAAGGAAAGGGAAAAGGGAGACTATAGGTTAAATTCCAGGACAAAGATTTTCTTCCCAACTTTCTAATACTTCATCGTGCCTTTAGTCTTCAAATATCCTTTTACAAAAAATCAAAGTTATTGCTTCAACACAATCATCTTTAAAAAGTCACTCATCTGGGGTTGCCTGGCTGGCTCAGTGGGTAAAGCATGCAACTCTTGATCTCAAGGTCATGAGTTCAAGCTCCACGGTGGGTATGGAGCCTACTTTTAAAAATTAAGTAAAATAAGTAAAAATAAATAAAATGTCCATCATCTGATGAGAACCCACTTTTAGAAGAATCAGATCTGATCCCTTCTTTGAAGGCAAACAAAGCTCCCATGTAAATTCCTCGAAGGTTGCATCTGCAGAAAATTAAACCATGAGCAAAAGCGCATATCACTTTTCTAAGCTTCATGCTGAAAGACAAAGGGCACAATTCAAAGATTACCTTTCAAGTGTTAGAGAAAATTTTTCCTACAAGAAAATACTTTGAGTTTTAGCATATTTAATATAGCAATCTCTAAACTAAAATACTTCAAATTTCAGATGGACTGTTCTCAAAATAATCCAAACACATTAGGAGCAAATCACCTACCTCTAGAAAAGAAAAAAATTCCAAAAAGTCTAAACATGCCTTGAAACCAGAAGGCTGGGGCGCTAAACTAAGGACTCTGTCAGCTTCAGACCCCAAGAGCTGGGCTTTCTTTTTTATCATCCAAAAGGTGAGGTTTTTTTTAAAGCGTTCTGCACATCTTTTAATTAGCCAGGCAGATTTTGTAATTTTAAAAAAATTCTTTCAGGAGTGTTGCTTTGGGGGTTTTCTTGTTTTCTTACTTCTACTTCCTGTTTCACAGGATGTAAAGCCACACTTCGGAGCGCGGTGCGTGCTAGCAAGGCTGGGCTCTTGGGACAAATTGCTTCTTCACTGCTTCCGTCACCCTCTCGGTCTCAGAGACCTTTACAATGGCACACCCGTGATGATTTCAAGTTTACGTTATCACGCAGAATTAAGCGAAAATCTTATTTTGCTAGACATGAATTCAATGGAAAATAAAACAATCGTAACTTAAACCAAAGCCTTAGGAACAAGCACCCCAGCACCCTATACAAACTTGTAAACAGGCGTCGTTCACCTGAGAAAAGAACTCTATTTGCTACATTTTGGATTAAAACTAATTTCTGATATCACATTTATTAAGCACTTGCAAGTTAAATTCAATTTCGCCCTTCTAAAACTGCATATTTTACATATTTTACAAAGTTAGGCAATTGGAGAGGAAAGGGATTTTATGAAATTTTATTTAACTTTAACAAAAAATTCTGATCTAGGTGATCAAAAATGTTTTGTGTTGAGAAAAGGGAACTGGTGCACGCTGGTTTCTTTACAAGTGGAAACAGAGCGCCTACAGATTTTCAGGCTAATAAATAATTCACTGCACAGAGGCCAAGGGCAGAGCTGCCAGTCTGGGTCCTGCCCTCAGCCAGCCAGGAAGGACACTGAAGCTCCCACAACGAGGCCGGGGGTGGGGGTGGCCGACAGCCTCAGCCGGCTCCAGAACTTTCCGCCCTTCCAGCCCTTGGAGACCGCAGCTGTGTTCATGGCACAGGCTACTTTTATTGCCACAATGCAAACCCACTTAACTCTTCAGTCACAGAGTCAGCTTCAAAACTACGGGACTCCTTAAGTTTGAGAACGGTGGCCCTAAATGCTTTCAACCACAGCCCACTCCCTCGTCCTCACTTAGCTAAAAAGTTAAAACCACACAAATCCAGCACACTCTTACCCAAACCAAAAACACAAGTCTCTGTCACCCAAATTACACCCATAATTAGTCTCTTCAAAAACAATCTTTTTGCCAATTACATAACAGGTTCATTTTTTTTTTATTAGAAAACATAAGTGGGGAAAAAACACGCAGTTTCATTTTGGTGTATTTCCCTCCAAAGAGATTAGTTTTTGGTCATCAAAATGCTAAAACTGGGGTAGGAAGGACATTAAGGGGCCAGCTCCATTCTGGAGAATTTATATTTAAACAGAAGCTTTGGCCTCAAAGCTCAGGAGCATTTATATTACAATAGCTTAGGGGTTTTAATAAAAAAGTAAGATAAAATGCTAAAACTTTCCAAGGGCTCCGTTCCCACACTAAACCACTGCTTACGTTACAAGGAGCCGGAAGGGGCTCCCAGTCCGAACTGCACTCAGCAAGCTTCCACCTTGGCCCCTACTAACACTGCTTCCAGGGGGCATTTTTTTTTCCTTCCCACAAAGACAACCTTCCCGTTAATCATTTCCCTTTATGTGTTGTTCTGTGCGAATTTTAAAAGCCACATCCCACACCTTTATCTGAAGAGTAAAGAAAACATAATGAAAACAAGTGGAAAATGGCTGATACCACATTGCATTATTCCTAGTTAAATAAATAAAAGTGCATCATCCCAAGTTTCTCCTTTCAAAATTACTCAAATACTGTATTTCCATATATAGTCTTTGGACAATTCAACACGTACTTCCTGAGCCAATTCGAGGACGATGAGTGACCAAAGAGACCACCCCTGTGGTCATTAAGCAGCCCTTCTTTTACAGGCAGATGTAAACCAACCACTGCCTATTCCATCAACTATAATGAGTTCTTCTGTATTTATGTATTTATTAACGTATTTGAGAAAGTGCACGCAGAGGAGAAGGGCTGGCGGGGCAGGAGGAGAGGCAGGAAGGTAGGGGAAGGAGAGAGAGACAAAGAGAAAGGGTGAGAGAGACAGAGACAGACAGAGAGACAGAGAGAGCCAGAATATCTCAAGCAGGCTCCACGCTCAGCGCAGAACACAACGCAGGACTCAACCCCACAACCCTGGGATCATGACCTGGGCTGAAAACACGAGCTGGACGCTCAACCAACTGAGCCGCCCAGGCCCCGAACTGGGCGTAAGTGGCTCTGACAAGGTGTGGTGGCATATTCCTTGGGAGTGAATTACTAAGACCGAAAGGCTGAGAGAGCACCATCTCTCTCAGATTTGGAAGGGGAAAAACTTGCAAGGGAGGCGACGCTGGGCACTCAGCAGGGTGCTGATCCAGAAAGAGGACCAGCATATGTTGAGGCCATGAGAGAATAAGGCACGTGTCCCAATCCAGGACACAGGAAGGCAGTGTAGCCAAAGCATCCGGAGCTAAGAGGGAGCATAACGGGGATCACAGAGGGGGCTCTGGGGGAGAGGTCACGCAATCAGGGTTAGGCTGTTAATAACCACTTGGGACCTTACCATAAAACTAACATTTGTAGTTCTGCTGTACATATAAGACACTATTGAAAGAAAGCTCTAAATGTGAGGGAGAGGAACGGAATTAGGCACAGAAGAGTGACAAAAACGGACAAGGAAACACATATCGCTTGGTCTGACTTAGCTTAGAAGACACCATGAATAAGATCCAAACAGAAAAAGAGCCACTTTGAAAGAGGAACATCTTTATCAAAATTAACAAGTAGTTGTTAAAGTGGATAATTTCCTAATAAGCCTTTTAGGCTTTCCATGCTGGTTATCTCGAACTGCCTGAGTTCCAGGAGCTGAGGAAGACACTTCTTTCATCTAGTTGTAAAATAAAACTGGAAAAGTAGAATTGCACCCAAAAAAATCCATTTGAAATACAACTAAGAGAACACATACTGGGGCGCCTGGGGGCTCAGTCGGTTAAGCGTCTGACTTTGGCTCAGGTCAGGACCTCACGGTTTGTGAGTTCGAACCCCACATCGAACTCTGTGCTGTCAGCTCAGAGCCTGGAGCCTCCTTTGGATTCTTTCTCTCTCTTTCTCTCTCTCTCTCTCTCTCTGCCCCTCCCCTGCTCATGCGCATGTGTATGTGTGTGAAGGTGCTCTCTCTCAAAAATAAACAAACACGGGGTGCCTGGGTGGCCCAGTCAGTTAAGTGATCTCACAGTTCGTAAGCTCGAGCCCCACGCTGGGCTCTGTGCTGACAGCTCAGAGCCTGGAGCTGCTTCAGATTCTGTGCCTCCCTCTCTCTCTGCCCCTCCTCTTCTTCTTCTTCTTCCTCCTCCTCCTCCTCCTCCTCCTCTCTGGCTCTTACTCTCACTCTCAATAATGAATAAACATGAAAAAAAGTTTAAAAAAAATAAACATTAAAAAAATTAAAACACATAGTAAGAAATGTCAAGACAGTAACTTCCAGTTATTCGAGTTCATTTAGTTTCTTAAGGAAGTTCATCTGACGGGCCACTCGAATTCCGCAGAGCAAGGACCGACGGTAAGAGGGCCGCCTGCGGCCCAGCACGCGCACCGGCTGAGGATGAGGGCCCTACCCAAGGTGAAGAGCAGCTCCACACACTTATCTTGGCAACAATTGCAGATTATACTCTGAACCAGCATTTACTGACACTCTCTAGTTGTGTTATTTAAGTGACCATGGGCTCACTGCCCATATGCAAAATAACGCTCCTGTTACACGGGATAAAACTTAACTTTACTGTATCATACATACTTAAAAACCCAAGGCACACAAAGCTTCTAGAAAAATATTCCCAAATACAAACAACAGAGTCTAACTCTGTGGGAAGTTCTACTTGTCGCCGTATCAACCCTGTAATTACGGCCGCCGTGACAGCCTCCAGTGGCAGGCGGCCCATCTGGTCTGGGGAGATGAACGGCACTGGCTGGGCCACAGAGGGTCTAGGACATCTGACAGGGCCTGGCCAGTGAGACAGCTGACGCACAGGCAGAACTGCAAATGAGGAACTCGAGACCATGTGACACCTTTGAAAACAAACTTCTGGTAAGATTTATGTATATTCTGCCACAATTTTTAAAACTCAGGGGAAAACTCTGCAAGTTTCAACGTTGCATCAAATTTAGCGATATTGTGAGGTAGCTTTTTAACTAACTCGGGAGGCATGCACAAAGAACACAGAAAAATGTCAGGTCCTTGGTCTTTGTTCCTCCCATCCCATTCAGGAGGGCCAGCCTATCAACTGAGATCCTGCTCGGAGCACAGAACTACAGAGAGAGAACAGCTGAATGGAGGGTGGGGGAGGAAACCGCCAGATAGGGATCCAATTCAAGGGTCACAATCAACGTTGAGCAAGATGTTTTTCCTTTTTTCTTTTTTTAACTACAGTTTCAAAGGAACGTCAGAATACTTGTGCAATCAGTCTCCAAAGACACAGAACAGAGCAGGTCTTCCAGGACAACACCACTTAGCAAAAGAAATCAGGGTCCCAAAAGGCATCAAGCACACAGTCCTGGGGTCTCTGATTTAGAATTACTCGAGCTATGCCATTGACGGGGTTTGCAAGAACCAAAATAGCAACTGTCTCAACGCCACTATTTCCACCAGCAATATCCTGTTACATCGCTTTGCTGAGCCGCCGCTCACCATTCCACCATAGGTACCAAAATATTCTACGATCTGCAATTCAACAACTGTGCACACTTTCACCCTTTAAAAGGAATACTGAGGATACTGCTCAAATCACTTTAAAAACTGCCATCTAAAAGGAAGACTGAAATCTGATTTTTCCACCGGGAAATTTGCAAAACCATCCTGTTCTTGCAAAGGGATATAAAACTTCCTATATAACCTGTAGACACTGTGAAACCTAGACGTGCTGCATCGTAACTGCTGGAGAGAAAACGGTTTTCAAAGCACAGGGCCAGCTTAGGCCAGCTTAATCTTCCAAAGCCTCTTCCAAAAATCCTTGGAAGCCGGGATACAGACTAGCTTTCCGAAAGAACAACAGAAGCAGTAAACCCTGAGGAGGCACCAGGAAAAGAGCAGACCTCAAGAAAAACCAAGAGTTCCTCACCTCCCCCCACCCCCAAACAGCAGAGATACAAAATTTAACAGCAACAGAGATACAAAATCCGTCTTTGAGAGAAGACTGAATCCATGTGGCATGGCCAGCCCTACACACACACACACACACACACACACACACACACACTCACGCGCGCGCGCACACACTCACTCACTCACTCACAGCTACCGCCCTGCCAGGGGATGATGAAATGAGGAACGGAAATTAACATTTCAGGCAACGTCTCACATTGTTCCTTGAGGCCAAGGACTGCTGCTGCAGCCGCCGCCGCCGCCGCCCCCGGGCCCGCCTCCCCTCCCCCCCGGCGACACCCCCGCGCCGCTGCCCCGCATTCCTGCCCCTCCGCGGGCCTACGCGCGCCTCCCGCACCTCCGGCGCCCCCACGCTCCCTTCCCGACTCCGGCTCGCCCGCCCCCTCCGGCTCGGAACCCGAGAGCCGCCTGCTCCCATTTCAAAACAGTGATAATAATAGGGACGCCGGGAATAACAACTACAACCGACCCAGCGGACGCACCCCTCCCTCGGGTCAGAGGTCGGCGCGCCCGCTCCCCAGCTGCCCGCGGCCCCCGCCGGCCCCCCACGACCGACCGGGACCCTCCCGAGGCCCCCGAGCGCACTCCCCACCCCTCGCGGCTGCCCAGGGCCCCCCAGGAGCCCCCGCCGGGCGCTCGCGGCGGCCCGGGCCCCCAGGACCACCCCGAGCCCCCGGCGGTCCCTTCACGGCTGGCCCTGGCCGCGCAGGCCCACCCGGAGCCCCCCTCGCCTGCCCCGGGGCCCCCACGCTCGCCCGCAGCCCAGCGTCGGCCCTCCACGGCTGCCCGCCCTACCCCGGGACCCCAGGGCCCCCCGTCCCCCCTCACGGCCGCCCGGGCCCCCCGGAGCCCCAGGCCGGCCCCCCAGGCCCGCCGGCGCCCGTCGCGCTGCTCCGCCAAGAGAAGAGGCCTGCAGGCCTCAAGGCGGCCCCGCGCCCGGGCGCCCGCCCGACCCCCGCCCCGGCCCCCGCCCCGGCCCGCGGCGGCTCTCACCGGCTCCCGGCTGCGCGGCTCCGCGGGCTCAGCGGCGGCGCGCGGGCGAGGCCATGCAGCCCCGGCCCGTCTCCCGGCCCGAGCGGGAAGGCGGCGGCGGCGGCGGCGGCGGCAGCGGCGGGCTCCGAGCGCCGGCGAAGCGGCGAGGCCGGCGGGAGGCGAGCCCGCCCCTCGGGCGCGGCCAGGCTCGGGCGGCGCCGCGGCGGCGCGGGCGCTCACTGAGGAGACGTCGGGCCGCGCGCTCGGCGGCGGCGCCTCCCCGCCTGGGGCCCTCGCTCCATCGCGCTCCGGCTCGGCGGCCTCTGGCTCCGGGACCCGGCGGCGGCTGCGGCGGGCGCCGGCCGCATGAGACGCCGCCGCCCATTGGCCCGCCGTATCCGCCGCCTCCATTGGCCCGCTGCGGCCGGGCACAGGGCAGCGCACGTCACGGCGTCGGGGAGGAAGTGCGCCGGCGGGCGTGAAGGGGCGGCTGCGGGAGGGACCGCGGCGGTGACAGGCCTGGGGCGGGACCAGAGGACGTTCCGGGACGGATTGGTCAAGGTCGTGCGTCTCGGCGCACGGCACGTTATGGCAGCGAGCGCTGAATTAGCTACTTGCTTCGCAGAGGGGGCGGGTCTTCTGTTCTCAGACGCGAGGATTGGTCTTTCCAAATGCCGGAAGCGACGAGGGGACGGTGGAAAGCCAGGTCCGCGGAGCTCGAAGCCGAGGGGTCCCGGCGCGGTCTCGAAGCCACGTCCCGCGAGCTGGGCCGCCGCGCGGCAGCTCCGGCCCCCGGCCCGCGCCCCCGCGCGCGCCCCCGCCTAGCCACCGGGCAGGGGCGGGCGCCCCCGCGCGAGCCGGACGGCGCCTGGGGCCGCGCAGGGCTGCGGGGAGGCTGCGCGCGGGCCTCGGCCGGGGCTCGGCACGTAGGGAGCGGAAGCCGCGGTCCCTCCGCAGCGGCTGCCCGCCAGCAGCCACGGACTGAGGACCCGAGGTCCCCGTGTCCGCCTCCTTGTGAGAGCTGCCTGGGAAGACTGATCAACTTGGGACTCCAGACCCCACGCTCACGTGCGCAAATCTAGTTGGAGGGAACGAGGAATTGGCATTTTCTATTTTGGTCTCCGACAATACTTACCCTTAAGGAAATTTTCGAAAACACTGACCTTAGCCAATCGAATACTTTCTGGAGGGAATTTGCCTGGGAAGTATTCTGACGAGGTAAAAGCAAAGGATTTTAACAAAAACAACCTATAAGTGAAAACTACAGTAGAGGAAAGAAATGCAGAGTAAAGAGAAAGAAGCCGCTTAATGCATTTATTCAGAGATGGTTATTGCCACGGGCCAAACCCTGGATGAAGCCCTGGGAAGGCAGTGGGAACAGAGCAGGTCGAGTCTCCACCAGCGTGGGATTCGGCGTCAGGCAGGGAAAACATGTTTACAAACAGCCACACAATAAGCACTTTGAAAGAGACATACAAAGAGTTATGAAAGATATTGAGTGAAAACCAGGTCTAGTCTGGGGAGTGGCTCGCAAAAAGATTTGCATAAGGTGTTCACAGGAACTGCTGTCCGAAGTATGAGGAAGAGGTGAGGAGATGGGAGAATATTCTAGGGCTGCTGTACAATATGACAGCTTCCAGCCACATAGGACAGTTAAGCACTGGAGATGTGAGTCCAAACTGACATGTACTGTCAATGTAAAATACACACTAGGCTTCAGACTTAGCATGAAGAAGGAAAGAATGTAAAATATCTGAAAAAATGGTTTATACTTATTACACATGGAAGTGATAGTATTTTGGGTAATGGCATTACATAAAATATAGTTTTGAAACCAATGTTTTTTCCTAGTCATTGCTATCAGGAAATCTCCTTTTTATTCCTAAGAAATTTTACTGTGTTTAAGCAGGCTGCACAACAACAGGGGCCTCACACTCACAACCCTGAGGCCAAGGATTGGATGCCCTACTGACAGCCAGCCAGGCACCCCAAATGCTAGAAGTCTTAAACGCCGCCTTGGCTGCATTCAGTTTCTGTCCCACAGCCCCGGGCACGGAGCAAGCTAACCCGTGCTCTAAAGTGGCAGAGAGGCGCGGTGGCCCAAAGGGCAGTGCTCCAAAGGGCAGTATTCAGCGCGTATTTGAGGCTTTTCGGCGCCTGCTGTTTTCAGCCCTGCTGTGAGACCTGTATCAAATAGGGCGGAATGAGGGCAGAGTAGGGAGGCTGCTCAATGTGAGTGAGTTGGTGAAGAACTCAGATAAGATGCTCTCTGAGGAGAACCCCGGGGTGAAGAAGCAAGGCATGTGTGATTTGGAGGAGAGCACCCCAGACGGGGCAGGAAGGAGCCCCACAAGCACAGAGCAAAGTCCAGGCACACGCGGCGAGGGAGGCGGCTGAGCAAGGCCCCGCCCGGCATTGGGAAATCACCCGAGTGAAAAGGTAAGCCACTGCAGGGGTGCGGGGCCATGAACCATGACCTGATCTACTGTTTAAGGGTCGCTCCGGAGATGACAGGCGCGCAGAGAAGGCGACCTGAGGCAGCAGTGCTGTCTGTGCCCATGAGACAGTTGGGGCTGGGATGTGTTTTGAAGACAGACTTGGCAGGACTTTGTGGGCTGTAAGAGAGAAGGATCTGGGATGAAGGCAGCACTGGACGGAAGGACTCCCGGGGAGGGAAGGTAGAGCTTTCGGCTGAAAAACTGGGAGTTTAATTTTATATAGTGAAGTCCAAGATGCTTGGGCCTCCATGTGGGTGATGGGTGAATGGGGGTGCGGGGGTGACGACGGAGAGCAGAGGTAGCTAGGTGCAGGTGAGGCCTCACAGGCACACAAATGACTTTTTTTTTGAAGTTTATTTTTGAGAGAGAGGAAGACAGAGCACGAGCAGGGCAGGGACAGAGAGAGAGAGAGAGACACAGAATCCAAAGCAGGCCCCAGGCTCTGAGCTGTCAGCACAGAGCGCAATGTGGGGCTCAGACTCCCGCATAGTGAGATCATCACCTGAGCCGAAGTTGGATGCTTAACTGACTGAGACCCCAGGCGCCCCTGCACACAAATGATTTTTAGCCTGCAAGCAGCAGCTGCCAGTGAAGGGCTTTAATCCGGAGGCAGAGGAGCGGAGTCCTGTTTTAAAACCCCACTTTCGAAACAGCGTGAAGGGTGAGACCATGGTGACAGGCCAGGTGGGAAGCAGTTGCAATAGTTCCAGAGAAAAGGGAAACAGGAAGGGGGATGGGGAAGTGGTGAGGCTGGCAGAGGCAGAGAGCAGGGCCAGGCGGCAGCCGGCCCCGAGGAGGCTGGGGGGCATGAAGGAGGCCGCCGGCCAGCCAGCATTGCCACGCCTTCCCCTTTCCCGTGGAAACTGGAAACTACATTTTTATAGGACATTTCAATAAAAACAATTTTGCCCAACATGTGGGCCAAACAAAACAAATCAGATCTACAAAGTCCTCATCTTGACCCCCACATGGAGTTCTCCACAGGGTGGTGCCCCACATGCTCTCCTGGGAAGCCCGTTTTCTTAATGCAGTTACCTGCACCCACCAGGAGCTTCTGATTCCAGGAACAAACGAAGATCCTGCTGAAAGCAGTTATGGGGCACTGTGTCCCTGTCCCCTGGCACCGAAAGAAGCTGACTGTTGATTTAAAATTATTTTTTTAAATTTTTTCAATGTTTTATTCATTTTTGATACAGAGAGAGACAGAGCATGAGAGGGGGGCGGGCAGAGAGAGAAGGAGACACAGAACCGGAAGCAGGCTCCAGGCTCTGAGCTAGCTGTCAGCACAGAGCCCGACGCGGGGCTTGAACCCACAAACGTGAGATCTGACCTGAGCCGAAGTTGGAGGCTCAACCGACTGAGCCACCCAGGCGCCCCAAAAGCTGACTGTTGATTTAAACACGATCCACGTGTGGCTTCGGAGAAATCCTACGCCCTGGTGGTGCCGATGCCCCCTCAGAGAAGAAATCACGTGTCCTTTTACTCCTAAGCCTCGCTGCTCAGCGTGACACTGCGCCCTCCCCGGGACACCGCCCCTCTGCCTCGAGGACTGGGAGAGTGACAGTGGCGGGGTGAGGGAGGCTCTTCTCTCGCTTGCAAAACTGAAAGGGAGGAGGCCCCCGGCCACCTTGTTTTCTTTCTACTTCCTCTTCTACCCAAGTGGCACCAGTGGCCAGAGCGGCCCACATGCTGACCCTTCCCTTCTGCCTCTCCCCCCAAGGCCAAGCCAGCGCAGCCTCGGCCCTGCGGTCACCCCGCGCCCTCCAGCATTGGAACCCACGCCGGCTTCCCAATAAATTATTACATGCTGTGCTTTCCAGCGACTGTAGCTTGGGACGCATGGCCCTCCCGAACCTCAAGGGATGGAAGAACTGTGGTGGGAAGCAAGACTCAGCTGTTCCTGGGGCGCTGGACCCCAGGAACGCCAGAGCCAGCCCATCATTTGTAAAACCTTGTACCCAAAAATAAATAAATAAATAAACCTTGTACCCAGTGTTTTTTCTGTAGCCTACCAGTGTTTGTCATTTTTAAATCTAAGTATATGAAGTATTCTTTTCTTCAATCAATTTCCCACAAATGCAACTAGAGAGGTTCAGAGTAAAAATAAGTCTTCCTGAGACTTTTTTCCGAGTGAGGGTGTCATAATATTGCATAATGTGTTTATGTAACAAGCGTCAGCTTGCAGAAAGCACGGGGCTCACTCAGCCGGGAGCTGAAGTGTGTACTCGCTCAGCAGACGAGTGGGTGCCCGCCGCACGGACAGCCCTAGCGCACAGGCACGGCGCGACCCCCTCCAGCACTTCCACAGCCCGGACGGGGCTTGAAAGACCGTCATGTAGCTCTGCAGCTGACATAGAACATTCCAGAAGTTTGGGTGGGTGGCCATGGTCGGGAAGCGACGTGACACCCGTCTGCAGCCCCTCTCTAGGGTTTGTGAGGGAGCCACGAGGCCCTGCCCTTTGCAGTCCCTGGAAACTAGCCACTGCGGTACAGCGGGGCTCTCCTGGGGGGGGGGGCGGCTGGCCAGCCCTGGCGGTGACCACAGCGCTCAGCATCTGGGCTGCTCCATGCAGGTCCTTTCACTAATGCCAAACTCAGTGAGGATTTAATAACAAATTCCCCAAACTGTCCCTGGGTACTTCAAGATGCTTTAGCTGAAGAGGAGCTCACAAAAGATAATCATTAATCTTAGTCCTCCCGTTTTTTCCAGCTTATTTTTTTTTTAGTAATCTCTGCACCCAACATGGGGCTCGAACTGAGATCAAGAATCACATGCTCTTCTGACAGCCAGCCAGGCATCCTAAGTTCCCTCTTTATTATTATTAGTTTCTTAATCTTTATTTTGAAAGAGAGGGAGAGAGTGCAAGTTGGGGGAGGAACAGAGAGGGAGACCCAGAATCCAAAGCAGGATCCAGGCTCTGAGCTGTCAGTCTAGAGCCCGACGCGGGGCTTGAACTCAATGGAACCGCGAGATCATGACCTGAGCCGAAGTTGGACACCTAGCCAACAAAGCCACCCAGGTGCCCCCTAAGCTCCCTTTTTAAATGAATAAAATTCACATACCTCTGATTTTAAAAAATCCTAACAACATTAGAATTGCCATGATTGAGACCATGGGTTCACCAACTGTGGTCCAGGGACTCCCAGAGGCCCCCCAAGAACCTTCTGGGGGGGTCAGCAGAAGTCTGGCAGTTTGGAGGGCATGGCTGCAGGCCGTCAGCAAGGGCAGCTGTTCTCAAGAAGGCAAGGCAGGCCCTGGGGTCTGGAAGATGGAGTCGAATGTCACCAGACTGGAAGGTGTAAAAGTTAATGAGGAAGGAGGGAAAGAGAAATGGTCCCACCGAGTCTGGGGAAAGGGTGAAAGGCAGCGGCCAGGACAGAGAAGCCTCCAACCTCAGCAGCTAGGAGCTAGGGGACAGCCCTGGAGCTGTCCTGCAGGTCACGCCCACACCTGCGGAAACGGTCCGGAGACAGGCTTGCCGGAGGGCGCCCTGGCCCAGCCTCCCGAAACCCGGAGGGTGGCGTCACTCACCACTTTCCAGAGCAGGCAACCTGGGAATGCCCACCCCTGCCTGCTTCACCAGCCCTGGTTGAGACGGACACCATGCTTTATGGGTACACATATCTTTCAAAACACAACGCTACAGTGCTGGGGACAGCAGAGGTGCTCAGGATTAGAGGAATTAGTAAATTTTGTCATTGAAACCCAGCTTTATTTTGCAACTTTAAAAGTATTTAGAAAATAAAAGCATAGAAATGCTACCAATGAAAAGAAAAGAAAAGCTACCCGGGCCGCTCCTGTGTTTCAGTGTTGAAAACTGTGTCACGTTTCAGTGGCCCTGCGGGCAGCACGCACGTCATCCGGCAAGGCTGGCCTCCTGGCACCTGCTTACCCCCAGAGCTCCAAGGCAGACGCTTTAGTCCCTCCCTCCTGCCTAGACAGGGATTATATACATAGTCTATGGGCTCTGGGTCATTTTGTTTATTCTGCTCATGAAACTGTAACCTTGAGGCGACTGGGGGGCTCAGTGGGTTAAGCATCCGAATCTTGGTTCAGCTCAGGTCATGATCTCACGGTTCATGGGTTCAAGCCCCACATAGGGCTCTGTGCTGCCAGGGTGGAACCTGCTTGCGATCCTCTCTCTCCCTCTTTCTCTTTGCCCCTCCTCTGCTCGCTCTCTCTCCAAATAAACGTTTTTAAAGGTTATTTTAATAATAATAATAATAATAAAGTCCCTTTCTCTGTGAAGTCTGCCCCGTCCACCCCACCTCACGCTTGTCTCTGCGACCACTGCAGGGTCATGAACTGTGTGCTTTGCTGGGTTGGCTGACTTTTGTTTCTCACTAGAACGGAAGCTCACTGAGGACAAGCATCTTATCCCTGCTGCACCCCCGGCCTCTGGGTCATGGCCACAGAGTAAGTACCTGCAAAAGGCAGTTTCATTTGATCCCACAAAAATCTACTTTTTTCTCCAGTTTTCATTTTCGGCAGCTGCTTTGAGGGCCTCTCACCAATCCCCCAAACCCACCAGCTGCCCCTTTCCCCCTCCGTCCTCTCTTTCCCCATCTTTCCTTTAGAACCAGTAACGGCTCTGGAAGGGGGTCTTCCTCTGTCCATCTGTGTCTCTCATCCTTTCTTTGGACCTATTTTTGTCCTTTCTCTTTTTGTTCTGCATTATGGAAGACTCGGGAACGAGCCGGCAGTCTCTGAGCACCGGGGTTAGGGGCCCTCAGCCAGCGAAGGCCAGGTTTTCTGTGGCAGGCTAGCAGACAAGGGAGGGGGGTCTGGGAACATTCGCCTGTCGCTGTGTTACACTGTGGCTGTCCAGATCCAATGTGATCCATGGGAGCTTCGCCAGAAATAGGTCCGCCGTTGATTTGCTGAAAACCCATAACGGCCATAGACATGTGGGATCTGGGACCGGCCGGCGAACTCGGCGCCTCACTGGAAGGGCACAGAGACCGAGGACCGCCCTCGTCCAGGGGGACAGCGTGCTCTGCCCAACCCCGGGACATGGAGTCGCTCAGCTGACAACTGCCGGCTGTGGATTAGGGAGTGGAGACGCAGCGGACCCGTCCCCGGCTCCAGCCTAGGAGCGAGCGAGCAGAGGACCCTGTGGGCTGCGGGGCGCAGTCAACTGAAAGCTGTCTGGGGACCAGGTGCAAAAAGTCAATGCCTTCTTCCTTCACATGTCTTATCATCCCCCGAACAAGTAACCCCTGGGGCCATGGAGATAGCAAGCTGGTAACTTCCAGGAATAGCTATAGACTGGAGACTCAGACAAGGTCCCCTCTTCCTGGTCGCTGAACCCAGACAAAACTTCTGAACCCACACTGGGGGTACGGAGGGAGGGACCCCAGGCCTCTGGCCAGCGACAACTCCCAGTAGCTAGTGGACCTGGACAGGCAAACCCCAACTTAGACCAACAAAAACCCCAAAACCCGATGTAAACTTGCATCTAAGGAAAGGGGTTGATGAGATGAAGCAGGGGCCCCACCCGCAGTGGCTGGATCTGGGGACGCAAAGCAGGAGGCACCAGGCCAACCCTGCAGCCTCTGCTCCTTCACACGTGGGCCTCCGCCTCTCCACCCACGGCTGGCTCTCCCCGCAGGCTGGGAAAGGGCCGCCTGCACCAGCCTTCCTGTTCATGACCCCAAGGCAGCCCCTCCTCACCGTCAAACAGAAGCTCTAAGGAGGACGCGAGGGCTGACTTTCTGTTCCTGAACCAAGCGTGCAGGCTGATGCGGCACCAGGAGGGGTCAGAGTCACGTGACCAGGGAGGTTGGGATCTGAGGGTTGGGTTTTGCTGAACAGACGGAATGACACCTCTTCCATAATCATCACCGTGGCCGGCAGGCTCCAAGGAGACCCTCAATGCCCCCGTCCACTGGAAGGCACGCCCTGGGGCCATCCCACGGGCCACGCGGGGCAGAGCTGAGCTCTCCTGCCAGCAGCCCGGTGAAGGCGCGCCCTGGAAGCCACCCTCCGGCACCAGGGAAGCCCCCAGTGACTGCATCCCGGCCATCGGCTGGACTGCGCCCTGTGAAAAGACTGAGCCAAAACTACCTTGGGAGCCACACTCAGATCCCCAGTCCTCAGAAAACCATGTGACACCATGGACGTTGTTTTAACCTGCCAAGTGGTAGTAGGGTGGCCTCACGGTGACACGGCGAGCTGCGTGGACCGGCCCGGTCAGCGCGGCCAGAGCCACGAGGGCCAGCGGCCCCGGAAAGGGCGCCGAGCGGCCGCGTCCAAACGGCCCCGCACGTCATCCGAGCCTCACAGCCAGCAGTCCGAAGCCACACGGAGCGTGCGTAGCCGTCCAGTCACACCCGTGTCTCTACGGGCTGTTTGCTGGTAGAAACGGACTTTTTATCCCTTTAAGAACAAAATCTGTGATTACAAAATTCGTACATAGGATGACTAAAACCCAGCTAACGAGTGATATGAGAAATCACTTCCTAAGAAACATCTTTTAGTTCAGAAACAAAAATGTACCAAAATTCAAAGAAATGAATGCGTTTACTCAACCGCTCCACAAGGAAGTGTGTCTTACGTAAGATGTCCTCATATGAGGAGCTCCGTGACCGTGACCGTGACCGCCTGGCAGCAGGAGCCCCGCAGGGCGGCCCGCGGGGCCTCAGAGGCCGGGGCGAGTACGGCAGCTCTCGCTCTGAGAAGAGAGAAACAGCTTTGAAGTGTGCTTGCTGCCCGGCCGCCCAATTGGGAAGAAGCACATCACTCCCCGCTCCGGTATGAGAAAGGAGGGCGAGACAGTAAAACCAAAACTGACCCAAAAGGTCAACTTGTCTTTTTCTTTTTTAAATTTTTAATGTTTATTCATTTTTCAGAGAAAGAGAGAGAGAGAGAGAGGGTGCAAGCGGGGGGAGGGGCAGAGAGAGAGGGAGACACAGAATCCGAAGCAGCTCCAGGCTCTGAGCTGTCGGCACAGAGCCCGACCGTGAGTTCATGACCTGAGCTGAAGTCGGGCCCTTGGCCGACTGAGCCACTCAGGCGCCCCAATCAACTTCTCTCTCGACTGCTAACATGTCATGCCTGTTCTAGACCAGGAGGACAGATGGGGGACAGCGTGCTGAGGCAGGAACTCGAGAGCCCAGGACCCCCACCCCCCGAGGACCGGGGAGAGGCTGCGTGGGTGAGAGCAGCAGACGGCCTCCCCGCTCCCTCCTCCCACGCCCCCCACCAGAGGCTGGCCTGGGTCACCCGCGCGGCGAAGCGAGGACAGGAGACCCCAGCCCGGAGTTCACCCCGAGGTTGCCTCAGATGGTTAAGCCCCACGGAATGGCCCGGACGTACGCCAAGTGCCGAGAGTCGAGGAAGGACAAAATCATGGTTTGTGGGTTTGAGCCCCACAGCCTGCTCGGGATACTGTCTCTCTCTCTGCCCCTCCCCTCCTTGCTCCCCCTCTCTCTTTCTCAAAAATAAATGAATAAACATTTTGAATAAATGCATTGATAATCTGTTCTTCCGGAATTTCATTTGCTAGGACATCCCAGGAATAACTCCGGGATATGAATGACTTCCAGCTTCATGAGCTGTTCTCATGTATTCTTATTGTATTTTATCTTTACAACAACCGTGTGGGAAACCCAAGGCTGCTATTAGCCTCACTCTGTAGATAATTATTACCCCCATTTTAATGAGAGAAAACCGAGGCTTGGAGAAGGTGGTGACTTGCTCGACGTCAGAGAATGAGGACCGAAGCCAGCACTCTTCCCCCAGAGGCGGGCCCCTCGCCATTACCGGGTATCGCTTCCCACTGAATCGTCAGTCAACAGAGTCAGACCACAGTACGTCTCCCGTCAAGCAGCGTTAGTGGGATCCTATCTTGCCCTCTTCCTCAACACATTCAAACTTGTTAGAGGCTTTGGGTGACGAGGGATGGGAGGGGGGCTCGGTCACTTCCTGGCAGGGCACATTGCACAATCTTTGATAGGGTGCAAGAAACCACTGTCTCGGAAGTTTGGTCACAGTCACGGGACTGGTCTGGGCAGAGTGAGGACAGGACGGAGTGAGCTGGAAGGCAGAAAGTGGGAGGGGCAATCTAACCAGCAGAGGAGAAGCTAGTGGACTGAAGGCTGCGGAGGACCGACTGAAAGTGAAGGACAGCGGTAGGAAGGACAGAAATGACAAAAGGAAAGGCAATTCAATTGTGTGAATCACCCCGGACCCAGAGGCTGCTCTCTCCACAAACCAACCACAAATAAGAATCTCTACAGAAGCATAGGCTGCTGGAGAGCTGAGCACCCGTAATCCGGACACTAAATTTTTAACTTTTTAAATGTTTTTAATTTATTTTCGAGAGACAGAGAGAGACAGCACAAGCAGGGAAGGGTCAGAAAGAGAGGGAGATACAGAATCCGAAGCAGGCTCCAGGCTCCGAGCTGTCAGCACAGAGCCCGATGTGGGGATTGAACCCACAAATCATGAGATCATGACCTGAGCCAAAGCAGGACGCTTAACCAACTGAGCCACCCAGGTGCCCCCTGGTCACTGAATTTTTAAAATGTCCCCAGGGGTGCCCTGGTGGGTCGGCCGGTTAATTGTCTGACTCTTGACTTCAGCTCAGGTCACGATCTCATGGTTTGTGGGATTGAGCCCAGGGTCGGGCTCTTCGTGGCCAGTGAGGAAGCGGCTTGGGATTCTCTTCCTCTCTCTCCTCTGCTCCCACGCGTGCACGAGCTCTCTTTCTCTCTCTCTCAAAATAAACACTTAAAAAAAGTCCCAAAGTTTTCAGCAGTAAGGAGGGAAAGGATATACAAATCTAGACACTTCTGTAGCCCAGGAGCCGAGGTGCGGGTGCAGGCCCACAAACCAGTGGACCAGCTCCGAGGCTCTGCGCTGTCATTTCTTAGCTGTGACCTTGGAAGCGTTACTTTTAATGTTTTTGAGTCTATTTCCTCATCTCTAAAATAGGTATTAAAGTCCTCCAGAGTTGTGAACACTAAAAGTATTTGGTACAGAGCTAGGCACACGGGGCGCCTGAGTGTCTCAGCCAGTGAAGCGTCCGAATTCGGCTCAGCTCAGGATCTGCTTGAGCCCCGCATCGGGCTCTGTGCTGACCGCCGCTTCAGGTTCTGCGTCTCCGGCTCTCTCTGCCCTTCCCCCACGCATGCTGTCCCTCTGAAAAATAAACATGAAAAAATTATTTTTAAAGCAAAAAAAAAAGAAAGAAAAGCACAGGAACACGTCACCATAACCCCACCTCTGTAATAAATCAACCTAGTTTTTTATTTTTCTACTAAACAAGCTTTTCAGCTCCGAGCAGTCAGCAGTCTGGAAGCTGAGCACTACAGCGCGGGCCGCAGGCAGGCAGGGAAAGAGGTGGAGGGGTGCGGGCAGCAGGGTCAGGGGCCGCGGCTGCCCGGGGCCAGGGATGAACCAACCGGCCTCTCCCTCCTGCCTCCTGGGCCACGATCCTGCCCGGGGCTGGGGACGACGGGGACGACTTCCAGAAGTCGTCCAGCCCCCAGCAGAAAATAACTAGTTAAAATCATCATCTGTCCGAAATCAACGTCTGTAGGACGAGGATTCCGCCTGCGCGCGGACGCCCGGCCACCCGGCCACCCGGCCGCCCGACCCCTGGCCTCTCTGCCTCCAGGCTCTGCGGCCGGTTCCGGTCCCGGGTGGGGTTTCCGGGTCCCGAGTGGGGCTTCGGGGTCCGAGTCCGGGTCCCCGGGCGGGGGTCGGGGTCCGAATCCCCATGCTGTGTGGGGGTCGAGCGCAAGTCCGGACACCGGACCCGGGTGAGAGTCGGGGTCTGAGCGCCAGTCTTTGGAGCGCGTCTCCCTCCTTGCTCCGCCCCGGAAAAGGGCGGCCGTCCCCGCCGCGGCGTCCCCGGCCGGCGGGGCTGCAGCACGCGGCCCGGCGCGGAGTCCCGACGCTCTTCCTCCGGGGCTCGACTCGCCGCGCTCCGCACCGGCTGCCACCTAAGAAGCCGCCAGCTCACGCCAGTCGGGTCGGGCGTGCAGCGGGGCGCGGGGGCACCCAGCCTGGGCCGCCCTGCCGCGCAGGCGCTCCCGGGCGGCCCGACTGCGCAGGCGCCGCTTCCGCGCCAACATGGCGGCCGCGTTGTTGCTGCTGCGCGCCCTCGGTCGGGGCCCGACTTCGGGGCCTGGGCGGCTGCGGGGCTCCTGCTCGGGCTGGGGCCCAGGCCTCACCACCGGGGTCGGGAGGAGACGCCAGCACTTCGCCGACAGGCCTCCGATCCGACTCGCGGGCGCCGGAGGCCAAGCCAAGCAGGTAACCGCAGACCCCGCGCTGGGCCCCGGCCCCCTTCCCGAACCGAACCTGGGCCGGGCCCCTCCCCCCCCTCCCGCGGACACCCTCGCCCCCGCGTTCTCCTCATCCGGATCCCCAGCCCCGAGTCCGCGCGCCCCCGCCGGCCCTGGAGTCAGAGTGGTGCCTCCCAGTCCCCTGATGCGCGCTGGTGCGGGAAGGCCCGGGCAGCCCCGGAGAGGGTCCGCACAGGCCCCCCAGCCTCGATTTTTCCAGCCCTTATTGCCTGTATTGATATTTTCTGCCTGTTTGCTTGTCTTTCTGGCGTCTTCAAATTGAATCCAGGGGGGCCTGGCTGGCTCAGTCGCTGGAGCGGGGGACTCTTCGTCTCCAGGTTGAGTTTGAGCCCTGTATGGGTGTGGAGATTACTTAAAAATTAAATCATAAAAAGATAAGCAAATTGAATCTAGTAAAAGTTCCACTGATTCCTAGCAGAGAAGTATTTCACAGTTGACTCACGTGGATCAGATCTCACAAGGACGAGCTCGGAAGAGCAGGGGGCTACCGTTTTGTGTGAGCAAAGCACCTGTGACTATTTTACTTTTGTCTTGTAGCTGAACGTGGTCAGGACTCAAATTCATGGAGCATTCTGCAGCCGAGACTGTCCCAGGCTGTGCTCAGGGTGACTTCCCCCAGAAAACAAGGATCCTCAGTCCTGGTGCCTTTATGGCTGATTGTTTTACCTCGTCTTCTCTTAGCTCAGCCCTCACGTCTTATCTCCTCATGTATTATTGTTGTATTTTATCATTATTTGAGGATCAGTTTGAATTATACTTCTAGTCTAGATTACTGACTGCTTTTCCTTAACCTGAGGGCAACTATAGATGTATTACACTTTTTTCTACCTTTTTGTTCCGTTGAAAAGGAAGATCATACTTTATTATCATCAGTCGGACCCTGTGCTTATTCTGTGAAAATAAGGGCCGAAGTAGGCGCTTCACAGACTGAAACCTCAGCGGGCGACCTCGCCTCTGGCTGTGACAGTAGTAAAACTAAGGTACCCTGGTTTAAGCAAACTGTTTGGGTCAGACTTTGAAGAATGACAATTTTTGTTTGCTGTGTCTTTCAAACTGAGGTTAGTCATTTGTTGGGTCCCGTCCACATTGTGTGGCTGCTCTTAATGTGCCTGCTGCTTCTCCCTGAGCCAAGAATAGTGGTTTTAATTAACGAGGACAGTAACTCCATAGACTAGGAAGTTGCCTCCTGTTGCTAACAGGAGATTACACGTCATGGCTTGTTACCAGAAAGCGTGAGCACGGTGTTATTTTCTTGATAGCAGCAGGGCAGGGACAAGTTAAGGGAGACCTCAAAAGCAAATGAAGAGATGGGGGCCTGGGTGGCTCAGTCGGTTAAGCATCCGACTTCAGCTCCGGTCATGATCTGACAGTTCCGTGGGTTCCAGCCCGCATCAGTCTCTGTGCTGACAGCTCAGAGCCTGGAGCCTGCTTCTGATTCTGTGTCTCCCTCTCTCTGACCCTTCCCCGCTCATGCTCTGTGTGTGTCTCTCTCAATAAAATAAATTAAAAACTTAAATTTTTTTTAAAAAGCAAATGAAGATAAGTTGGCTCACTGGCCTTAATGTAATGCGTATTCAGTGGGAAAATGCTCATCCTGAGAGCAGAACTCTGCAAGGCAGGCCCGTTAGCTGCTGTAGAGCCCGAAATGCTCTGTGTGGAACCGCTGTCTGGAGATGTCAGGATCAGGGGCCTGGGGGCTCACAGCTGCTGTGTGTGTGCACGCTCGTGTGCACACGTGTGTGCCTCCCTGTGTGCTTTTGCAGGCTGTGACCTGTGGGCACTCCTTGCCCGTCCCTCACTATTTCCTGCACGCACCGCATCACGTTTGATGTTTTCATGTTATGTTAAAACTTGAAATAATGCTCAGGCCATTCATATTTCAGGGCAGTATGAGCCCAGTGATGAATATCTGAGTTCCCAGAAAAGGTCTCACGCGAGGAGGCAGGTGTGGCGTGGAGTGGTGACTGTCCTCTGTGTTGTCTCTCTTTCCAGAGCTCGTACCTGTGCCTGCCGACCCCTCCCTGGGCCAGGTTCCCGGGGCTGCTGTGCAGACAGCGTCTGGTCCGGCACCCAGCCCGGCTCTGGGGACTCTTAGGTGTGTATCTTCTGAAAGACAGAATCGATAGGCGAATCCTGTGACATCTGTAAATAAGTTAGGGTATTGTTGCCAATTTGATACAGGGAAACAAAATCACTCAGATGACTTTTGGCCTCATTTTAAAAATTCTTCTTTATTTTTTAGATAAAAATTTAATAAATTTTATTTATTTTTCATTTGTTTTTATTTTTCATTTTTTAAATGTTGATTTATTTTTGAGAGAAAGACAGAGCATGAGCAGGGGAGGGGCAGAGAGAGAGGGAGACACAGAATTCGAAGCAGGCTCCAGGCTCTGAGCTGTCAGCACAGAGCCCGATGCGGGGCTCGAACCCACGAACTGTGAGATCATGACCAGAGCCGAAGTCGGAAGCTCAACCGACTGAGCCCCCCAGGCGCCCCCTTCCCCGCCTTTTAAACAGTAAGGTAATTAGACGGCAGACAGGGCAGACCTTGTTGTCTGGGGAGTCCGGTGTCCTGCTGCTGGTGGCCGCTGCCACACACATCACAGCCGGTGCCGCTCGTCCGTTCAAAGTCCTGGAAAGTGGCTGTGTGTGTTGAAGAGGTCGCTTCCTCCGTTTCCACGCAGGACTGAGCTTTCTTCCTTGCCTGCTGACCGCAGTGACGAAGACGTTCCGCTAGGTGACGTAGCTAGTCGTTCTGTAAGTAGCGGCTATGGTGCGGAAGACGACGGTCCTGAGCTTCTGGGTCCCGCACGGAGGCTTCGGATGGCTTCAGTTTGGGTTCGGTTATTGGAGAACATGCTCCTCTCCTGGGGGCCTCCCTGCAGTGGCAGATCTTGCTAAACGCTGTCCCTGTTCCTTGCAGGTGCCACTTACTACTTCACCACCTCCAGGCTGAGGCAGAAGACTAAGGAGGGTAACACACCCAAGGGGAGGAGCCCTGAGGACGATGAAGGTACATCTCTGTCACTCGTCAGTGAAGGCCGCCTTGGGTGTCGTCACGTGTGTTCTGCTCTCAGCAGCAGGAAGCCTGTCTCGGCCCGGGCCCCTGTGTCTCTTACCCTGAGCACAGCCCCCCCCCCCACCGTTTGATGTGGCCACGGGGTCTTTCCCTGCCTGTCCTTGTAGAGACGCTTCCGTCACAGGCAGGATTACTGTCCTCTGCAAAAAACAGCGACTCTCAGGTCAGCCCTGAATGCAGGAGAGCGAGGGTGGGGAGGGAGGC
Source organism: Mungos mungo (assembly GCA_004023785.1). Taxonomy (NCBI): domain Eukaryota; kingdom Metazoa; phylum Chordata; class Mammalia; order Carnivora; family Herpestidae; genus Mungos; species Mungos mungo. Next base: position 43,869 of record PISW01002850.1, on the reverse strand, counting down.
ACCAGGGCGCCTTGGCGCAGCCCCCCCCACGCCTGCCGAGTGTCACCTCCTGCCAGAGGGGAGGTTGGTATGGCCTCCAGGGGGGAGCAGGACACATCGCTGTCCCGTGTGAGTGACCTCTGCACGCCAGTTAGCCCTGCCCTGGCCCTAGTGACCTCACTTGTACATGTTGGTCTTATGTCCTGTGGAATCAGGACTCTGCTCAGGTGAAGGGGTTAGGGAAACAAGAGGGTCATCGGGGCTGAGCTGGCCCCTCAGGTGGGAGCTGGCCGGCTGGAGCTAAGGATCATGGGAACCGCCAGCCCGCACGAGTGGCGGCTGTGCCCAGCACCGAACTAAGCGCTTCTACACCGACAGTTACTTCTCTCCTCATGGTTACCCGTCCGTCCCCCACGGGGGCCTGTCACGGGCGGAGTCTGGGGAGGGATACGCAGGTGGACACGCGGTGTCTTGTAGGGATCTCCCTCGCACTTAGAAGCTGGTTTGGTTTGGTTTTGCTTGTTTTATAATTTTTGTAAGTAATCTCTACCCCCAGCGTGGGGCTCAGACTCACAGCTCTTCCGACGGAGCCCGGTGGCCCCCACTTTCAGACTCTTGAGAGTCAGGTCCTAACTCCCGGAAACCCCTCATGTGGCCGCTGGTCGGGTTCAGCTTAGACGTCTCTCAGGAGTTTCTGGCCTCAGGCTCTGCGTTGACCTCATCGCAGCCTTTGTGGGGCATCTGAAGCAGGTTCAGGAACCGTGAGATTGCGACCTGAGCCGAAGTTGGACACTTAACCGACTGAGCCACTCAGGCGCCCCATGATTTTAGAACTTCTTGCAAAAAAGTGCAAAATTATCTTTTATTTAAAACCAAGCCAGGACGCCTGGGTGGCTCAGTCGGTTAAGCGTGCAACTTCTGCTCAGGTCATGATCTCACGGGTTGTGGGTTCGAGCCCCGCGTCGGGCTCTGTGCTGACAGCTCAGAGCCTAGAGCTTGTCTTCAGATCCTGTAACTCCTCCTCTCTCTGACCCTTCCCTGCTCATGCTCTCTCTCTCCCTCTCTCTCAAAAATAAATTAAAAAACATTAAAAAAAAACCCAGCCATATCCAGGGCAAGTGCTTGCTCAGTTCAGTTGGTAGAGTGTACAACTCTTGACCTCAGGGTTGTGAGTTCAGATCCCACTTTGGGTATAGAGATTACTTAAAAACATAAAATAAAATCTTTTTAGATGAAACCAAACCATATCTTTCAAAAATCACAGCCCTGTTTCACAGTCTACAAACAGATGCGTGTGAGTCACAGAATTGCTGCAAACCCCTTTCCACTCGGGGCATGATGGGCATGATGGCGTGCTGGGCAGAGCCGCGAGGAAGGGCAGTGTCGGCACATGGCCTGGGCCCAAATTTATACACAGGTGTCCACAGGCTTCCTGGTGTGTGAACAGAGGTGCCAGATCCTTCCAAGGACTGGGCTGGGTGGACACAGGGGAGTCTGACTGGCTGTTTTGGGAGGAAGACCGGCCTGGCCTCTAGTGGCTGCAAGCAGGACTCCACTCTGCGCTCTGGGCCTAAGGGATGTGGCCTCCTGGTCCTCCTGCTGGGAGCTGCCCTGTGCAGGGACCCTCCCCTCCCGCCGTGCGCTGCCCCTCGGGTCACCTGCCCTCTGGGTTTCTTTGTGTCCCGAGGGCAGGGGTCGTGTCTCTCTCTCATCCCCTAAGCATGGGCAGTCCATGTCCTGAGTAGGGGATCAGTAACTAAGTGATGTGATTCGGGGGAAATTATCTGATGGCTTAGGTACAGGGCTGGCCTTTGGGAACATTCTTGAATTAAGCAGACCCCACCATATGCCCACAGACCAGACTGTTTAAACGTGTGGCCGTGGGGGGAAGGAGGGCCGGTGTTGGGTGGCTATTAATGACTTGCACATGTGCACACCCACCGTTGGCGGCCGCGCTCCCGGTGCCGGCCTGACCGTGGACGTGCAGCACACGCTGGGCCCGGGAGGTTTCCGACGGTAAAATGGGTTTTGCGCTCCACGTGGACGGCGAATGGGGTGCTGGGGGGCCTCGGATGGCGTGTGATTGGGGTCTGTCTGTCTCGGGTCACGTGGTTGAAACTGGGCCGCTGTGCTTTCCTGCCACCCCGCCTGCAGAGGAGCGGAGACGCAAGGAGAGAGAGGACCAGATGTACCGCGAGCGGCTGCGCACCTTGTTTGTCATCGCCGTGGTCATGAGCCTGCTGAACGCGCTCAGCACCGGCGGCGGCAACATTTCCTGGAACGACTTTGTCCACGAGATGCTGGCCAAGGGCGAGGTGCAGCGCGTGCAGGTGGTGCCGGAGAGCGACGTGGTGGAGGTGCACCTGCACCCCGGAGCCGTGGTGTTCGGGCGGCCTGTGAGTGAGGGCGGCCGGGGCCTCTGCGCGGCGTTGTCCCGCGTAGGGGCTGGGGCGTGGTCAGGGGAGGGGCGTGGTCCTGCGTGGGGGCTGGGGCCCGCAGCTGCGCCCCCCCCACGCCTCGCTCCGTGGCTCTGGCTGCAGGTTAGCACGTGGGGCAGCTTTGGCGGATGCTGGTGAGTTGAGGTGCCGAGGGTGTTGGGGGGATTCCCTGGGGGCCCGGGGCGGGAAACTGCCGGCACTGTGAGGTTGGCTGAGAGGTGGGGTTGGGCAAGGGCTGTCCCTTGGACAGGAGGGAAGAAAGCAAGCAGGCCCTGCTCACCCCCCTACCTCAGGTGCCCCCAAGAGAGAGGAGGCGTCAGGAGGTGGGGGGTTGGTCCCAGGGAGAGCGTGGGCATCAGAGCGGGGTACGGGGCCCCGGAAGCTGGCAGTAGAAACCCCAGTAGAAGGAACCACCGTCCAGTCCGTCTTTTCCCGCCCCTTCACCCCGTAGCCACACCCAGGCCAGGTTGCCACATGGGACTATTTTCCAAAACTCTGTCTCCGTTCCTGTTTGCCGGTCATCTCTGTACTGGCATTCAGAGCTGTTGTAGATGTTTGATCCACGGTCCTGTCGGGGATCACGAATTGTATTTCATTGTCTTGTTTCTTTATTCTGCTTCCCATTTTTTGTTAGAGGTTTGGACGGTGGGAAAAGTAGACCAGGCCAAATGCTGGGCGACAGGCATTCAGTGTGGACTCAGTGTGCCCACGGCGGGGGGCGGGGGGTACAACTTGAGTTGTGGGCGTAGGACTCTGTCCCTTAGGACAGCACCCTGGGCCCTGCTTGGCCCTAGATGGGGCTGAACGCCAGGCACACGTGCACGGCTGCGCGTCAGTTTACACGAGTGTGTGATTTAGTTGGGGCACAGGCTTCTTACGCTGTGGTCTGGGTGACCTCGCAGGCGCAAGTGGGTCATCCAGGGCCAGGCGGTCAGAGGGAAGATGGGGGGATGAATTGGTCTCTGGAGTCATACTTTGCTCTTGGCTTCTGGGATAGAAGGACATCTCTACAGTTCTTTGTTGTTTCCACGGCCGGGCCAGGTGTGTGAGTGACAGAGGCGTGATGCCCAAGCCAGATGGTTGGATCAGTGGGTTGGTCCTGCACGGACTGTGGTGTTGGGGCTGGTGGTGTCCCATCTGCTTCTCCCGTGTGGCCTTGTGACCCCACGACACGGAGCCTCGTGGGGCCCTCGTGCTACAAGGAATCTTCTGAGGCTCTTAGAGCCTTTGAAGAGTGTTCCATTCTAGAAAGCATTTGGGCCAGGCCCTCAGGAGAACGGGGTAGGACTGGCAGGACGCGGTCCGGGCTGCTGGAGCTCGTCAGGATGGCTCCTTCGTGGGCGGCTCGGGGCGGCTCACAGAGAAGGCATTGGAGTCCCACGTGGGCTGCATCCCGGCAGGCAGCTCCGGCCTGGCGCGTGTGTCTGTGCTCTGCACACACAGCCGCGGCCGGGGGGCGGGGCGGGAGGTGTGAAGCCCACCCTCCATGTTCTTAAAGTAGAGAAAGCACACGTACCGACGCTCTGTTGGGATGTGACACGGAAGCAGTCTCTGGCCCGCAGATGAACGCTGCTGCTCCGGGAGCGCTGCGGTGCGCGGGGGCCGCCCGTCCGGCCCAGGGGTCACGCCACGGCCTCTGCTCTCTGCCCCCAGCGGCTGGCCTTGATGTACCGGATGCAGGTGGCAAACATCGACAGGTTCGAGGAGAAGCTGCGAGCCGCCGAAGACGCTCTGAACATCGAAGGCCAGGACCGGATCCCGGTCTCCTATAAGCGGACGGGCTTCTTCGGGAAGTAAGTTGGTCATGGTTTTGGCTCCGACACTAAAGGGGCCGTTGTCTTTTGCAGACAGGAAATGGAACAGGAAGGGGAGAAGCGGGGCGTCGGGTAGAAACCCCTGCTTCCGTGCGGCGGACGGACACGGGCACTGTGTTGGGCCGTGGGACCGCCTGGCCCCGTGGGAGCACCCTAGCGCCCGGAGTGCTGGGAGCCACGGTGGCGGGAGCATGCGTGCAGGGAGGCTCACTGCTGACTCGCACACGCGCGCCGCCGTCCGGAGAAGAGTCTGTGCGGTGGCGGGGTCCCCGGGGCGGCGGGAGGTCGGGAGGGCAGGCTGGCGCCCTAGCGTTCACGCTGCTCCCTGCCTGCGCAAATTCTCTTCCCACCCAAAACCGATGGCCCGCGAGATGCACCGGACGTGAACGTCTGTTCTTGCGGGGTGTTAGCGGGCTGGAGATGACAGGGTGAGCGCGTGGCGTCCCCGCCCGGGCTCTGCGCTGTGGAGACACCCCCACCTGCGCATCTGGGAGACGGTCACGGAGGAGCAGAGCTGGATCAGGAAACACGTTTCCACAACTGTTCACTCTGCACGTTGGTCTCAGAGCGGGGGCTGCTCTTCCCGTCTCTGCCCGCCCCTGACTGGCCCTCTCCCCGCTAGTGCCCTCTACGCCCTGGGGATGACCGCAGTGGGCCTGGCCATCCTGTGGTACGTGTTCCGACTGGCTGGGATGACTGGAAGGGAAGGAGGACTCAGCGCCTTTGTAAGTCGTGCCAGCCCGCCTCCCCGAACCTGCGGTCCTAGGGTGTGTGCGTTTGTGCTTGCTGAGCACAGTCCCCACGAGCCGCGGAGTGCGCACACAGTGACAGTTAACCTGGGACGGAGGCCAGCCTGGGGCCGCGGGCTGCCAGCTCCTTGCTTGGCCGACTGGGGGACGTCCCCGAGGCCCAGTGCCCCCGGCTTGCGGGGCAGCCGAGCCGGGCAGGTGGACAAGCCCGTGTGCTCTGTAGTGTCCCACGGCGGCAGTGTCGTCAAGGCTGGCGACTGAGCCAGCCCGCTGCCCCAAACCTTACTATGCTTCTTTTAAGTCTTATTTTAAAGTTTATTTATTCTGAGAGAGAGAGAGACAAGGAGATGGAGAGGGGCAGGTTCCACACTGTCAGCAGAGTCTGACGTGGGACACACCCACACACACACACCCACACCCAGCCACCCACCCACACACCCTCCCCGTGCCCCTCCTATTGTGGTCGTCTTCTTTGTAAGGCGAGCCCTCCCTGGCAGGGAGCATGCGGCCAGTGAGCCCCATCAGTGGGAGGGGCCCAGGGCCTGGCGGGACCAAGTCTCCCGACGGCACCTCCGTCCCCCTCCCTGAGAACCGAGACCGAGAGTGAGTCTCTGTCTGCAACTGTGGCCACGCGCCCTTGTAATGGTGTTGCATCCTGGGCCGGTGCTGTATTTTACTCAGTTTCCCCGTTCTTGGCATTTTGAGGGCTGTTTATTATTATTGTCATATGTAAATTAAATGTCAAATGAAATACGCACGCACCATGGTAACGTCAGGACTGCGTGCCTAGTGCACCTCCTGAGGCAGAACTGAACCTAAGTTTGCGCCCAAGTTCGCGGCCTCACTAAGGGCTTTGTCTTGCCTGGACTTTACCAGCCAACATTTCTACCCAATTTTCCTAGAGCTCAGTGTCATCGCATTGCTTTTATAACCAGACTATTACACAGTAGTGGGGAAAATCACGTAGGAAAATACAGTTTATGTGCAAGAGACATAGTTAAATTGCCTTGTTTAGGTGGGGGGTGGTTTTATTTTTATTTTTTATGTATTTTTTTTAAGGTAAACTCTTAAATACTAGGTAACTTTGTTTCTGTTTCTGAGGCGCACAAGAGCCACCTCCCTCTGTGTGCCTGGAGAGGTGGAGGGGTGTGGGCCGAGGAGGGGTGGGGCCCAGGGGTGCTGGGAGCCACAGTACCCTGCTCTTCATTCTTTCTGCCCAGAATCAGCTCAAAATGGCTCGTTTCACGATTGTGGACGGCAAGATGGGGAAAGGAGTCAGCTTCAAAGATGTAGCAGGAATGCACGAAGCCAAACTGGAAGTCAAAGAGTTTGTGGATTATCTGAAGGTAGGTGCACGTGCGGAGCCAGGGCGGCCGTGAGCACCGAGTGGAGGGAAGAACCGAAGCCGGCAGGCGGCGTGTCCCGGTGCTGAACCAGCCGTGCGGGCCGAGTGCCCGCCGTGGCCCACAGCTGCAGCCGCCTGGGATGTGGGCTCGGGGCTGCGTGAACCGGGGCTGGTTCATGACAGTGCATGAGCCGATCTCCGTGTGAGTCCGGCCTGGAACATTCTCTCTGGAACACCTGTGACCAGTGTTGCACCGTCTGCTGCTTTTCCAGAGCCCAGAGCGCTTCCTTCAGCTTGGTGCCAAAGTCCCAAAAGGCGCGCTGCTGCTCGGGCCCCCCGGCTGTGGGAAGACGCTCCTGGCCAAGGCGGTGGCGACGGAGGCCCGGGTGCCCTTCTTGGCGATGGCTGGCCCAGAGTTCGTGGAGGTCATCGGAGGTCAGTGTTGCCTGGGGGGCTGCGGATGGTCTCCCTGGCTGTGCGGATGGCTCTGCCGTCACACGTCCTTAGGTGGCGGCCGGCTGGGGGAGCGGGGGGACAGAGAGGTGAACAGGAGGCCTGTGCTCCTGGGGCCGTCGCTTGGGTAGAGAACTGGGCAGCGATGTCTTTGCAGCCGCCTCCACGGGAGAGCGCCCCCGGGCGACTCTCCTGAGACTTCGTCGTCTTCCGTGGGCGGGGGTGGCCCCTGGCGCACGAGTGGGGCTCCTCTCCCATCACCCGCCCCCCCCCCCCCCCCCCCCCCCCCCCCCCCCCCCCCCGGTCCTCTGTGTCACCCTAGGCCTCGGCGCGGCCCGCGTGCGGAGCCTCTTCAAGGAAGCCCGGGCCCGGGCGCCCTGCATCGTGTACATCGACGAGATCGACGCCGTGGGCAAGAAGCGCTCCACCGCCATGTCCGGCTTCTCCAACACGGAGGAGGAGCAGACGCTCAACCAGCTCCTGGTGGAGATGGACGGTGGGTGCCCGCGCCGGGGCAGGGGAGGGCGCCCTCCTCCCGATCCCCTTTCTGGGCGGACCACGCGGCGGACGTGTGTCGTTCTGGAACTTGCGCTGACGCTCACGGCCATGGCCTGTCTCTGTGCCGTCAGCACATTCCCTAGTAGGTGACACGGAGACAGCTGTCACTTTGCTCCACTCCAGAGACACAGTCAGGGTAACAGTAGAAAAGAAAGGAAGAGGCCCGGGGACGCGGCGGCAGGGCCGGGCATGGCGGTTTCCGGTCGTGGACAAACCCGGGTGCTGCTGCGTGTGCACGCCGCTGCCCCGTGCGGGGAAGGTGACGCGGGGCGCGGGGCTGCCTCAGCCGGAGGGCGTGTGGCTCGTGGGCCCGGGGTCCTGGGTGACGCGGACTTGTTTCTCTTTTCGGTACTTTTGTAAGATTGTTTTCTGATACTGTACATTTGGTTTATTTTTATTTATGTATTCTGTAAAGATGTTATCTGAAGCAGTCCCTGCGCCCAGCGCCCAGCGTGGGGCTCGGACTCAGGACCCGGATATCAAGAGTTGCACAGGCCACTGACTCACCCAGCCAGGCACCCGTTCCCTTTTATTGTGGTAAAAATATAGATAACATTTACCTTTTAAAAATTTTCTTCTTAATGTTTATTATTTATTTTTGAGAGAGACTGAGTGTGAGTGGGGAAGGGGCAGAGGAAGGGACACACAGGCTCAGACATGTCAGCACAGAGCCCAATGTGGGACTTGAACCCACAGACCGTGAGATCATGACGTGAGCTGAAGTCGGATGCTGAACCGAGTGAGCCGCCCAGGTGTCCCTGCGTTTACCATTTGAAAATTGTTTGTAAGTGTCATTCTCTCTGTTGTGCAGTTACCTCCTATCTCTAGAACCGTCTCATCTTTTGGCAGCCATGCTACTATGTGTCTCCATGGGTCTGGTCTTTGGGGGCCCTCGTGCGAGTCCTGCTGCTAGGGGTTTGTGCTTCTGTGACGCGTGACGCCCGCGTGACTGTCCTCCGACTGAAGTCGGACGCTTAGCCGACTGAGCCCCGCAGGCGCCCCAGCCCCCACACCCAGCGGGGCTGAGACCATGAATCACGCACTTCACTGACTGAGCCAGCCCGGCACCCCCGGTTGTCTCTTTAAAAGAATGACTAGTGTCTCCCTCTCTCTCTGCTCCTCCCTGACTCGTGCTCTGTCTCTCTCTCAAAAATAACTGAACATTAAAAGAAATTTTGTATTTTTATTTTTAATTTTTTAAATATTTATTTCATTTTGAGAGAGCATGAGCAGAGGAGGGGCAGAGAGTACAGGAGCCAGAATCCGAAGCAGGCTCCAAGCTCAGAGATGTCAGCCCAGAGCCCACGTGGGGGCTCGAACTCCCAAACTGTGAGATCATGACCTGAGCTGAAGGGCTGTTTAACCGACTGAGCCACTCAGGCACCCCCTTTTCTAGAAAAAAATTTTTAGGGGCGCCTGGGTGGCTCAGTCGGTTAAACGTCCGACATCGACTCAGGTCATGATCTCACGGTTTGTGGGTTCGAGCCCCGCCTTGGGCTCTGTGCTGACAGCTCAGAGCCTGGAGCTGCTTTGGATTCTGTGTCTCCCTCGCTTTCTGCCCCTCCCTCACTTACCTGCTGTCTCTCTCTCAAAAATAAACATTAAAAAGAAGAATGACTAATCTCTGTGATAGTGGACAAGGGAGAACAGGCCATTGGAAGCCACTGGATGACAGTTGGCTGTCCAAGCCTGAAGTGGCCGCCAGTTCACGTTTGCCCTTTGGCGCCTGCAGCCACCCGTCGGGTACCCCATCCCTGGCTGGGAAGGGCACTGTGGGGCGCCTTTCTTCAGGCTGGTTTCTGACGTGCAGCGAGGTGTGTGACCTCACCTGTGACTGGCCCGTGTGCAACAGCGCGTCATTCCGGGTGGCATGAAGGCACGCGGAGCCCCCCAGGTGGTGCCCCCTCTGACTCGGCCCAGGAGGCCCACGGAGGCCCTCCTGCTCATGCTGGGCTTCGTGCGTGAAGGCCGAGAGCGCGCTTTGGGGCAGACTCGCGCCCCCCAGGAAGCATCTACCAAAAGGCGTCTTCCTCTGAGCCAGACCGCCGTGTGCGGCCGTGAATGGACTGCTTCCGGCCAGCCCCGCGTGTGCCCCAGAATCCCTGACTGAAGGCCCTTGTCGGGCTGGGCCAGCAGCGAACAGAGCCCTTTGTGTGCAGACGCAGCCGCGCACTCTGAGCCCTTCAGCTGCGTCTGAGGAGTCTCTGTCAGTCCTCGGGGGGGAGCAGTGCTCGCTCATTGAGGTGCAGGGCACGGAGCAGACGCTGTGCCGGTCATGGGAAAAGCTCACCGGGAAGGGAACCCCCGTCCCCCCCCCTCACGAGTCAGGAAGAGGTGGCCCTACTGGATGGCCAGGCCACACGGGACAGGCCCCTGCGCAGAGCATGCTGGGGTCTGTGCTGGGGTCCGTTCCAGCGAGTTACCTGTTCACAGTGGATCAGCGGAAAGAGGGCTTCTCACGACTGCCCCTTCCGACGGGCCTTCATGTGAGCTTGTGCGTGAGCCGGAGCACGTGGGGACAAGGGCTCTGGTCTCCCATGGAGTCATCAGAAAGTCCGAGCTGCCATCCACATGGCTTTTTCCATTTTAGTGTAGTTTGTTTCGAGAGAAAGTGTGAATAGAGGAGGAGCAGAGAGAGGGAGCATCACACCCAGGCTCCACGCTGTGAGTGCAGAACCCAGCGCGGGGCTCGAACCCTCGAACTCCGAGATCATGACCGGTGCTGAAGTCGGACGCTTCACCCACTGAGCCGCCCAGGGGCCGCTTTCTGCCTGGGGACGTGCACCGCTCCTTCCTCCACTGATGTGTGCTTAGCGGGGCCCATTCAGAGTCCAGGCTCCCTGGCCCGCGGTGCTTTCTGCAGGTCGGCGCCTCCGCCAGGCAGCTGAAGTCGTGCAGGGCAGGGGTGGCCCCTCGCACCGTGTTCCCCGAGACTGAAGGCGCTGTGGCTGGCGTGCTGTCTTTATTTTTCACGTGCGTTTAGAAGGTGCTCGTCCACATCTGCCGAAACCTCTTGCTGAGAGTCCGGTGGAACACGGCTCGCGGGGCAGCGTGGGGCGGGCGAGCCCGGGAGGCCAGACCGTGCTCCCAGAGTAACGCAGCCCCACGCCCGCCGCAGCCTCCCCCGCCCGGCCCAGAGAACCGGACACGACCCGCAGGAAGCTGTAACTGAGCGTGCGCGTCCCTGTCGTGGTTACAGTGAAGCAAAGGGAAAAAACTAACCTCTTAGGACTTTTAGGATGGATCTTGTGCAAATTCTGCCGCATGAAAAAGGCCGGCCTCAGGTGGCGGCAGGTTGTGTGGTTACACTTACACAAGACTGTCAAAACCACAAGATCCTAGAGACCGGAGCAGACTGGTGGCGGGGGTGACCTGGAGCAGGCCCCCGGGCGTGCCGCCCCGAGGCGGGGAGGAGGCTGGTGCCCGGCACGGCAGCTTCCTGGTTCTGAGCCGCACTCGGAGGGACTTCTCTGTACCAAGTTGCACCTCGCTATGTAAAGATGTCAAAATGCAAGTTTCTAGAACAGTCCGGCCAGCCCCAGGGGGGCTGATGACCCCAGTGACGCGGGGCGCCTGGCTCCGCGGGGAGGTGGAGCTGAGACCCGCAGGCCGAGTCTGCGCGCTCCGGCCTTGCCGCTGCCCTGCCGCCGCCATCGCTCCCACCGTCTGATGTGAATTCGGAATTCCGTGTCCACGGCCTTGGCCGTGGAAGGAGGACGCTCGGGTGCCCTGGCGAAGCCCTCCCTCCAGTCAGCCTCCTGTTCTCCTTGCCAGTCTGACTTGTAACCCCAGGGCACAGGCAGCTTGAGCCCAGGGCTGGCTTCCGGGCACACACAGAGGTCCGGGGTTTCCTTGGGAGGTGGGTGTGGTTCGGACATCCTGGTGGCTGCTTCTCGGTGACTCGGGTCCGTTCCTTGGTAAGGTGGGTCCCAGGCCCGTGCGCTTGGCGTGGCCCTCCGTGCTGTCACGGGGAGTCAGTGACAGTCTGCTGGGAGGTGGCAGTGCCCAACACACTTTCAGGGCGTTAACTCTGTAACCTTTCTTTTAAATTTCCCTTAAGACTTTACAGGTAATTTTAACTTGTATTTATCCATGTCAATTTGTTAGAAATTTTTTTTATTAGCAACAGATAAATCAGGGCCTCTTTATTGTTTTTTTAAGTGGAGTCTATGCCCACCGAGGGCTTTGAACTCAGGACCCTGAGGTCAAGAGTTGCTGCTTTGTCGACCGAGTCAGCCAGGCGCCTCAGCATCTGTATTTCTTTCGCTTCGTATTCTGGAACTTGTCCAGCCTCCATCAGAGGAGAGAGAGCTGTGCAGTAACCCTCCCGTCACAGGCCAGCCCTGTTCCATCCACGCCTCCGGCTCCATCCCCCGCCGGTGGGGGGGGGGGTGACTTAAAGCAAATCCAAACTTCTGAGTCTTACATGTTCTAAATCTTACACGCTCTGAACATAGTTCTTTACACCCAGAGAGACTCCACGGCATCAGCAGAGCACAGTTCACAGATCTAACTCTCACGTCCAGGCAGGCTCCCATCTGCCCGGTTGCTCCTTGGATGCATTTCTGCAGTTGCTTTATTCAAACTGGGCTCCAGTCTGGTTCTCGTACGGGTCTCGGCCATCAGTGGTAGCTGTTGCGCTTGCTTTCAAATTCCTGCAAGAAAGCTGGGGCATAAACCCAGGCCCCGGGCCAGCGTCCAGGCCAGCATCCCAGACCCTGCTGCACTGGCTCCGGCCCGCGGCCAGTGCCCCTCACTCTCCAGGTCTGCTGGGCAGTTCTCTAGAAACGTCGTCCCGCGGACGCTGTCGGGGTGGCAGTGCCAGTTCTGTCTGAGGTCCGGCCTCTGGGCGACGGCCTTGGGGGGGATGCGCGGATGCCTGCTCGGGGCATCATCCATGCCTTCCTTGCGGACCCCAGGGGGAAATCGCCGCAGCCTGTCCCCTGAAAGGGAAGCTCGACCTGACCGGCTGTGGTCCCTCCAGGAATGGGCACCACGGACCATGTCATCGTCCTGGCATCCACCAACCGAGCTGACATCTTGGACAACGCCCTGCTGAGGCCTGGCCGGCTGGATCGACACGTCTTCATCGACCTTCCCACGCTGCAGGTCAGTGTGGCCGGGGGCTGGTCATTCCCGGCCCAGCTGCGGCCGCACAGGCGTGGCGCCTGTCTGTCCAGACCTCCTTGGGCTTGCCGCTCTTCCCGCGGTTCTCCAGCCCCGGGATGCGCGCCCTGCCCCCGAGTCTGTGGGTTTGGGGCAGGTGCAGGCCCTGCCTGTCTGCCGTCCCCGGGGTTCTGGGCGAGCATCCGCCCTCTGGTGGCCTGGCCTTCGTGGTGCTTCAAGGCCGCAGGAGTCAGCAAGCAGTGACAGCGCCCCCACAGGAGTGGGGAAAGGGTTCAGAGCCAGTCGGTTCATATTCCTGGAGGTCCAGAGAGGGGGGCCCGAGCCACACCCAGCAGCCAGCCTGGGTCCTGGGCTCCAAGCGGCCGAGCGGCGCTCCCCTCTGCCAGGCTTCTCCAGCAGCACCTTCCCTCTCCCACACGTGAGGAACGTTCCCATCGGGGTCTAGAAGACATAGATGTATGTGAACCAAACGTTTTACGAAATAACCCCCTCTGTGATTTAACCTAAATTTCATTTTTGATGTGCTGCTTGCAGCTCTCAGTTGGTCTCGTGTATGTAGGTTGGGAGTGACAACAAAACAAAGAAAGGGACCTAACGGCCAGTGGCTCCTGACTGGGGCAGGAGTGGGCCCACACTCACGTCCTCTCTCTGCAGGAAAGGCGGGAGATTTTTGAGCAGCACCTGAGGAGCCTGAAGCTGACCCGGGCCAGCGGCTTCTACTCCCAGCGCCTGGCAGAGCTGACCCCGGGGTTCAGTGGTATGGAAGCTGGTTCCTGTTGGTCCTGGGGGTGCACACCTCCCCCGAGTGCCCCAGCCCCCTGCCCTGGGGTGGGAGCCTGACCACACAGGATGTCCCTTTCCTTCCCTGAGTGGCACCAGACCCCAGGGCACTGCTCCCTCGGGCGATCAGAGCGCTCTGTGCGTGTGCCCACGGGGGGCACACTCCTGGCAGTGCCGCCTTCCGGGCTCGGGCTGTGTGTGCGGCTCTTCTCATTAGCAGAGACCACAAATCAGGATGTTTTCTGAGGGGCTGGCATGTTAAAGGTTAATATAAACAAAGTCCTCTTATTGTGAATCCTTCCCTTTAGGATTAATGCCCTCAACTAGAGTCTCGCACGCACTGGGGAAACTAATTTCTTACCCGTGTGCATGCGTGTGGATTACAGGCGGATGCAGCAGCACGCGCTGCCCACGCGCTGCCGGCCGCTGTGCAGGAAAGAGCCGAGGCGGGAATGCTTCGAGCCTGTCAGCAGTGTGAGCGGGCTCAGCAAAGGACCCGGCGCCGCCTGCCTGCCGTCAGCCCCGGGCTCACGCTCCCCTCCCCTCCTTGTGCGGACAGGTGCCGACATTGCCAACATCTGTAACGAGGCCGCGCTGCACGCTGCGCGAGAAGGCCACACGTCCGTCCACACGTTCAACTTCGAGTACGCCGTGGAGCGAGTCATTGCCGGTACGAGGGGCGTGCCCTCGCGGGGCCAGACGGAAGGCGGGGTGGCGGGAGCCAGGTCCGCTTCCATGTCAGGTGACAGAAGTGATCAGCAGCCAGTGGACAAGGGGACAGCACGTCGAGTAGTTGTGTTTTTATGTCAGGTTGTCACCATGTGACTCATCCTTAGTCTAAAACACCAAGAATCTGCCACGGAGCAGCCAGACTCTTCAGGGAGAGGAGGACCTCGCGTACCCAGGCGTGAGTGGCACGCAGCCCCTAGGCCGTGGGCGGTGCCTTGGCGCTGGCTGCAGACCACGTTGTGGCGCCAGAGGGTCTGCCAGGAGCTGCCCCCTGCTGCCCCGCTGTCTCGGCTCTGGGCCACCGCAGAGGGGGTGCTGCGTGGCAGTGCTTCATGGCCACGGCTCAAAGTGGGGTCCCTGGGTTTCTGTCAGAAGAGCAGGACTGACACAGTCTCTAGAAGTTTCCGTAGCCCTAAATGTCTTGTCCTTGAGCAGTATTCAATCTAAGATACTGGAAGTTTATTTATTTGTTTTATATAGTTTATTTTTGAGACAGAGCATGAGTGGGGGAGGGGCAGACAGAGAGGGAGACACGGAATCTGAAGCAGCTCCAAGTTCTAAGCTGTCAGCACAGAGCCTGACATGGGACTCGAACCCATGAACTGTGAGATCGTGACCTGAGCTGAAGTCAGACACTTAACTGACTAAGCCGCCCAGGTGCCCCTGAAAGATTTTTAAAAAGGAAAACTATTCCTTCCAAAGATGTCTGAGCAGCGCAGGCCTTGTGTGTGGGGGGGGGAGCACACAGTCGTGAGCCGTCCCTAGACGGACACGTCCCTCTCGCTCTCTGGTGGAGTAAAGTCTGGTACAGATGCCCCTGGTGCAGCTCAGGAATTGGTGTGGATAGAAGAAACTAGAATGGCTATTAAAACCTTCTTATTTTTTACTTTTTAACGTTTATGCTTGAGAGAGAGAGACGCATAGTGCAATTGGGGGAGGGGCAGAGAGAGAGGGAGACACAGCAGCTCCAGGCTCTGAGTCGTCAGCACAGAGCCCGACGTGGGACCTGAACTCACAAACCGTGAGATTGAGATAACACCCTGAGCCAGAGTCGGACACTTAACTGACTGAGCCAGCCAGGCGCCCCTGAAGTGGCGGTTTCTTACTACAGACGTGGTTCCGGGCAGGCCCCGTATTTTTACGTGGGAATTGATACACTCACAGCAATGGTGTCAAGGCGAGAAAGACCGAATACTGACGACACCTCCCTGGCCGGCAGGGCTTAGCCCCGGAGCCCCCCGGCCTCGCTCTGCGGCCTCCCCGAGCTGCAGCGCGTCGCCTTCAGGCCCAGCCTGCAAGGCTGCGGCCGCGTGTTTAGAGGCCCACGTCGCGGCTCTGGTCGACGTGATGAGCTGCCACGGCCAGTGTAAGGACTTAGAGCCTTGCAGCGACCGGGGGAGAGGGGCCTCCTACGAATTCAGATGCGTGAAGCAGAAACCTGGGGGTGTGTGGAGAGCCCAGGGTGGTGACTGACGCGTCCCCAGTAACCCGGGGTAGCAGGAGTGGAGGGTCACCAGCGGGGAGGCATAGGGGCTGCGGCCCCATCGCTAGACTGGGGGGAACAGCAGTGTGGAGCCTGGAACCCGGTGGGGACTGCATCTAACCACGTGGCCCTGGGGGCCCCCTGAGGTGGGGTGTTCACGAAGCTGGTCGGAGCCGGACTGGCCCCTCCCACGTTCCCAGACGCAGAAACAAACAGGGAGCCTCCAAGTCCCACCGACCTGACGAGCTTCCCTTCAAACTGGAGACGGAGTGAGGCACAGTCCTCGGTGCTGGCCAGGGTCAAGGACGCGGGAGGCGAGCACCCAGTGAGGACGCTGCTCTGAGGACAAAGGGTGGAACTCCGTGAGGCCCAGCGGAGCACCAGGACACCACCCAGGACCCTGAGCCTCGGTGTTCTTGCAGGGACCGCCAAAAAGAGCAAGATCCTCTCAAAAGAAGAACAGAAGGTGGTGGCCTTCCACGAGTCCGGCCACGCCCTGGTCGGCTGGCTGCTGGAGCACACCGAGGCCGTGATGAAGGTGGGGCGTCTGCGTGCAAGTGCCAGAGGGCCTGCGGTCTCGGCGGGCCTGAGCCCAAGTGGCCCCTGGCCAGAGCTGACCTCAGAAGCGCCGTGTTTTTGCTTTCAGAGAAAGCAGTGTGAGGTGGCCATGGGCACAGGGTAGGAGGTGGTGGTGCGGGGTCCCTCATCCCGGGAGGCACAGGGCAGGAGACGTGGGCTCCAGCTATGGGGCGAGGCCACTGCAGAATCATGACGACTCGGGGTTCCCCTCTCCTGTCTACACCCTTCATCTTTGAATTAAGAATTGCTAAGTTTAGCACCATCTCTGAAAGCACTGATGCAATGACTCCTAACCTTAGAGCGTGGAGTTGAAACAAAAGAAATACCTCCCCCAGAATGTGTGGGCTCATGAACGGGAATTGTGAATTCAGGAAGCTGTGAAGATGTGGTGGGGGGGTGCACGTTTTACTGTGCCCTGCACACAGCCCTGCATCCAGCCTGGAGGGGATCTGGCAGGCAGCCTGGTTCCCGGGTGCAGGGAGGGGCTGGCATCCCCAGCACTGAAGGTGGGGCCCACTGCCAACCCCCCATGTTTGGTCACTGTGCTTGAACATTGCAAAGTGGATCGTTAGTCTGGTTGTGTGTGAAGAGGCCGTCCCCCGGAGGGCCGAAGTCCAGTGTTTGTGACAGATGAGTGGAGGTGACCTGGGTCAGGCTGAGGACAGTCACCAAGGGTGTAACATTTATGGGACATTAAAAATTTCAGTGAGGAAGATAAATAATTTTATGCAGAGTCTCAAAAAAATGCAGAAAAATCCTGGATGAAGTACATGTAATTTGAAATTTCCTGTTTAAAGATCAGTTTGTTATAATGAGAACCAACCCCGACCCCCCCTCCCCCCCGCCTTGGTGCTTTGCCAGGGAGAGGCGAGGCTCCAGCTACGGATGTGATCGTTACTTAGCGTCTGTTACATTGTAATTCCTTTAAGTGTTGGGCTCTCAGCTTCCTCTTCAGAGCACCTGCTGCCTGGAGCCCCCCCACCCCCTGCATGCACACCTGCTGTTGGGCTGTTGCGGGGGCGGGGGGGGGGGGCAGAGGCAAAGAGAATCTCAGGCTTGGTGTCCCCGAGGGTTTGTGCAGTTCCATGTCCACCACGGCAGGCAGCGACAGGCGGGCAGGACAGACTGGCCCCGGGTGGGGTCCGTCCTCTGTCTCCTCGACTCCACCCAGGAAGCCCTGTCTGTGCAGGAGGCCGGTGGGGGTGCGCAGAGGCCCATGTGGGTGTGCACAGAGGCCCATGCAGGTGTGCGTGGACAGCACGGCCCAGCAGCGCGTGAGCCATCCTCCTTCGATGACAGGGTTCTCCTTGGTCATAAAAATGGGGCCAGCACAGACTGGCTTTAACTGCTTTGAACGCCTCCAGTTAAAGATCTGCCTGGCTCGCCCCACCTTCGTCCTGAAAGCCGTGCCCGGCCGGCTCACTGGGCTGCCCGCGCCCCGCAGGTCTCCATCGCCCCGCGGACAAACGCAGCACTGGGCTTCGCTCAGATGCTTCCGAGAGACCAGCACCTCTTCACCAGGGAGCAGCTGTTCGAGCGGATGTGCATGGCCTTGGGGGGCCGTGTGTCGGAGGCCATCTCCTTCAACAAAGTCACTTCTGGTGAGAAGCTGGCCCCCGCTAGCCCTGGTGTCCTCAGAGTGCTTTTACGACCACCATGCCTGATGGAGGAATTCGAATAGTGGGTACAAATGTACTTCTGAATTCCGTTAAGTGTTCTCAAGCTGTTGCTTCACTGGGGTGTCTGGCGAGGGGGCAGGCCTGCTCCTTCCTTGTCCCCAGTGACGCCGAGGTTCAGAGGTGACCATGTGCTGGAGAACGGCCAGGGGGGTGAGCCCAGATGTATACCCCAGGGAGTCCTTTAGAGTTTTAAGACTCTGTCTTTTAAAGAGCAGTAACAGGGCACAGCCGTCCCCTGGGTCCTCTGCCGCCAGCTCCAGGCCTGTGCCAGTGGGGGGCCCAGTGTGCCCTGACTTGGCACTGGCAGGAAGGAAACCTCTTTCTTGGCCCCACGCTGCAGGGGCCCAGGATGACCTGCGGAAGGTCACCCGCATTGCCTACTCCATGGTGAAGCAGTTTGGGATGGCTCCAAGCATCGGGCCTGTGTCCTTTCCCGAGGCGCAGGAGGGCGCCCCAGGAATTGGACGGCGCCCCTTCAGCCAAGGCCTCCAGCAGATGATGGATCACGTGAGTGTGTGCAGGGTGCCCGGCGCCGGTGGGTCAGGAAGCAGGTCTCAGGAGCTGGCGCCCTGCCCTGTCGCATGGTGCACATGGCAGCCGTTCCAGTCCTGACCCCCCGTGGCTCTCACGTTCTGAGTGTCTGTTCTTGGGCGAGGGCTTGTGTGGCTCCTGGTGAAAGTTCCCATGAAACACCCCGAATGATATAGCTGGGGCCCAGGGGTCCCCGCACCTGCAGGACACGCTGCACGCTCCCTGAGACCGAGCCGGGGCGGCCTTCAGCCTGGTGCGCGTGTGAGGCTGCCGCACACCCTCCGGTCTCCGGCGCTGGCATGTTGGCTGCAGCCGGGAGTGGGTGCCAGGCAGGCCTCTTGAACAAGGGCACTCGCAGGGGCCGGGGTCGAGGCAGGAAATGCCATCAGCCACTGCGCTGTCCTGGCCCGCGACTCTCACGTGTTCTGGTGCCACGACCAGACGCGTGTGGGAGCGTGGGGCGGCCGTCCTGCTCGTGACGGAGCTGCTCTCCCGTTGGCAGGAAGCCAGACTGCTGGTGGCAAAGGCCTACAGGCACACGGAGCAGGTGCTGCGGGACAACCTGGACAAGCTGCAGGCGGTAAGGCTCTGGGCACCGGCCCGCCCGGGGCCGGGGGGAGGGGGGTCACTGCACGGAGCTAAGGCAGCCGTCACTCCCTGAGCACTGTTTCCAACCCACGCAGCCTCAGAGAACGTGACTGCTGTGGACTCCACCCCATTTACGTGAAATCTCACTCTTCTTTAAAGGCTGCTTAGGGCATGGCGGTATTTTCCTTTATTTATCTACTGGGAGGGGGAGGGGGCAGAGATAGAGAGAGAATCCCAAGCAGGCTCCACGCTGTCAGCACAGAGCCCGACGGGGGGCTCAGTCCCATGAACCATGAATCATGAATCATGATCTGAGCCGAAATCGAGTCAAATGCTCAACCGAGCCACCCAGGCGCCTCTATTTTTTTTTTAAATTTTCAGTCATCTCTGGGCCACACATGGAGTTTGAACTCTTGACTGTGATGTCAAGTTTAGAATAATTCTAGATTTGTAGAAAAGCTGCAAGTACAGCACAAGCCGCTGCTACCCCACAGCGGTTTTCTGTGTCGTTAGCCTCTCCCGTTAACGTGGTGCGTTTTCCACAAGCCAGTGAGCCAGCGTCGATACGTCAGTAACTCAAGTCCGCACTAAGTTCACGGTTCCTTCATTCTTACCCGATGTCCTTTCCTGTCCCCGGGCCCCACTTCACACTTGGCGGTGACGTCTCGTTACGCTTCCCTGGGCTGTGAATTCCCACTCTCCCGCTGCTGCTGGTCCCGGCAGCTTTCGGAGCAGTGGCTTAGTGGGTGTGGCGTGTCCCCCAGCTGGGGTCTGTCACCGTTCTCATGGTGAGTCTGGGAAGAAGGCTCCCGAGTGGGTGCCGTCTCCCGTGTAGAAGTGGGCTGTGGACTGGCCACGTGTCCTTGCTTCCTCTTGTTCCATCCAGAGGCGCTGCTCCCCCAGGCTGGGGCGCGTGCCCCCACAGTGCTGCCCCTGGGCCAGGGGGCTGTGGGCAGTGCACGGACCTGTTCATGAGGTCCTGGTGCCACAGGCGTCCCGCCTCTGCCCCGTTGGGAGGGGGTGGGAGGTTACAGGGCTTGGCAACTCCGTCCCTCCAGAGGAAGCAGTCGCCCTGCTCAGAAGTGCCCTGGGCGCATTCCTTGTGGCCAGGTCGGAGCCGCTGGAGACCAAGCTGCCTGCGCAGGCCGTGCGCACGCTCCCTCAGCATGCCCTTCTGGCCCTCGGCACCAGCGCCCCCGTCCCCACGTTCCAGCCCCCACTCACCCCTCCCCACGTGCAGACACATGCACCTCATTTGGTAAAGGAAACAGAAGTTGCCCCAGAAAACAGAATCGGAAGGGAAGCAGAAAAATTACGAGGCTGGCAGCTGGGAGACCCTCGGAGATGGAGGGGGGGGGGTCTGGGCCCCCTCCCTTCGGGGCGCTCGGCTCTCTGAAGGCTCTGCCGTGGCCCTGTCTGGGGCTCACTCTGCTCTGTCCCGTCAGCTGGCCAACGCGCTGCTGGAGAAGGAGGTGATCAACTACGAGGACATCGAGGCCCTCATCGGCCCGCCGCCGCACGGGCCCAAGAAGATGATCGCGCCTCAGCGGTGGAGCGAGGCCGAGAGGGAGAAGCAAGACACCGGGGAGGAGGAGGCGCCTCAGCAGCCCCCACTCCAGGGGGAGGAGCCATCTTGGCCCAAATAGGAACCTCCCCCTGGCCCTCTCTGGTCTCTGAAAGCTCCTGAGATCTATTTATTGACTGCCCTCCTTGGGAGAAGTAAACGTTTTTGCAGATGACCTGGCTCTGTTAGATTGTTTTCCCCACAGGTACAGGTGCACGTGTAGATGGGGCTTCCCAGGCTGGTGGCCAGTGACACCGTGGTTTGTGGGCATGGACTAGATCCAGGGGCAGCTTGCTCCTGCCAGGGGTAATGCAGGGGCTGTCCCCAGCTGCTCTGACTTCATCAGAGCACTAACAGGACCCCTGAGCCAACTGCTGCCTGTCTTCCCTCCGTTGGGCCTGTCCTGCTGGCGCGTCCACAGCCTCGGCATCGGGGACGGGCCCTGGGCTCTCCAGCATTAAGCCGCCTGCCGCCGTGCGGACCGGGGCGCCAGAGCCTGTCCTGCTGACGTGGCCCCTGCACACGGGGGAAGCCCTGAGGCCTGCCGTGGTGCCACGCAGCCGGCTCAAACCCAGACACAGGATTGTGCGTCTCAGTTTAGAATCTCAGGCACAAGTTGACCAACGGCAGAGCCCCCTGTTGTTGGAATCTGGGGGGAAGGCCCTGGGATGCCCCCTCACTGCAGCGAGCGTGTGCCCAGGGGTGTGCTGCATGCATGCAGGCGTCTCTGCCCGCTGCTCCCACCGAATCTGCCTGCCCCGAGCGGAGGTGTCTCGCTGTGGGCCACAGGCGCATCCTACAGAGGGTAGTTCTGCGCCCGTCCCGGGACAACTGACCCGGGGCGATGCGGCACGTGAGCAGGTGCGGGCCACACCTGAGGGCCGGTGGCTCTCAGAGGGCACTTTTGCCTTTGCCCCAGTTCCCCAAATTCATTTCCAAAGATGGGAATGTACTTAGGAGGGTTCTGGACTCTTCGCCCCAGGGTGGCACCCTCCATACGCTAACCATGGATGTGGTCAGGCTTACTCCCTTGTACTTTACCATTATATTGGCCCGTGCCTGTCTACTCAGCCTCTGGAAAACTGTTTGCTGAGCACAAGATACACAGAAACGAAACGTAAATGGCACGAGAAATGGCCCCCTTCCTACAGTGGAAGCGGGGTGGGGGTGGGGCTCGCTGCGCTGACTTACGGAAGCAAAGTGCCGACTTTGGGCCTCCAACTGGTCACAAGCAATGTCCCCTCCAGGTCACCAGGCACGCAGTACACAGAGCGCCAGAAGTCACAGCTCCGCTACTATCTTGTGTGTGGACTGAGGCTGCCCTGAGCCTTCTCCTACCGCGTGGCTCTCCGCCCGGACCACAATGCCGGGCTGCAGCCTGATCCTCTGCCCTCCGCCCAGCGGAGGGGGTGAATAGGAGCTGACAGTAGCTTCTGGAACCGTCTTCACCCGAATCAGTGTGAGGTCTCCTCACCAGAAAAAACATGCTTTTTGGTTGTTTTTTAGTAATCTCTACTTCCAACATTGGGCTCGAACTCCCAATCCAGAGATCAAGAGTCACATACTCTCATGATTGAGATGGCCAGGCACCCTGAGAAAGTCACGTTTTCAAAGTAAACGTGTATATTTAATACCATCAACCTCAGAAGACTGAGAACCTCTACAAGACACTAACTTAAGCTCTATAACAATACAAACTGTTCTCTGTAGTCTGCACTCCTGACTCTTTTGCTCTGTTTCCAAAAAGCTCACTTCTGGTCGCAGTGTTAGCAGACACGCATCACCCTAGTTTCAGGTATAAACTACGGTTTGATGTTCGGACGTGCCGCAGTGATCACAGCTGTTTCCCCTGTTAACAGGTGTTTCTGTGATGAGAACTTTGAAAGTCACGCTCTTAGTAACTTTTTTTAAATGTTTGTTTATTTTTGAGAGATAGAGCATGAGTGGGGGAAGGGCAGAGACAGACAGGGAGACGCAGAATGTGAAACAGGCTCCAGGCTCTGAGGTGTCAGCACAGAGCCCGACACAGGGCTCGAACTCTCGAACAGTGAGATCATGAGTTGAATGGGAGTCGGACACTCAACCGACTGAACCACCCAGGCGCCCCGCTTAGCAACTTTTAAATAAAACAGCTATGATTATGACAATGTTCTCTCCTCTGCTTTTCACTGACGGGACATGTCCTTTCAGGTTGTAGGAATCTCTGTGTTAGCCTGTATCTGATTGATGGGTAGGCTACAATTCTGGGAAGCTGACATGATGGATAGTTCGGAGTTCTGTGATGAAGCAGCAAACATGATCTGGTCTTTGCTTTTATGAGGCTGCTGCTTTTCCTAATTCAACCAGCAGCCCATATTTATATAATATAGCATGCTAGTTTTTGCAAAGTGCTTTGGAATGTAACCTTCTCCCCCTTCCCAAAACACTATAAAATCACTGCTCCTATGATATTAGCTTAAAAACCCGAGAGGCACCTGGGGGGCTCAGTCAGTTCCGTGTCCGACTCTTGATTTCAGCTCAAGTCATGATCTCACAGTTCACAGGTTTGAGCCTCATGTCATGCTCTGTGCTGACACTGTGGAACCTGCTTGGGGTTCTCTGTCTCCCTCTCTCTCCAAAATAAACAAACATTAAAAAAACAATCAAGACTGTGTGTCTCAGAGAGTTCCAAAAACTACTGGTGACATCTCAGGTGAGACTTCTTTGCAGCCAACGCCCAAAGCACCTGCTGGAGGGCGCCAGTCAGATGCAGAAGCTGAAGGGCCAGGCACTGCTAGGAGTCCCCGGGGCCCAGTCTTGCAAGGAAATTCTGGGAGACTGTGCAAAGGGTACTCCCGCACTTTCAGGCGTGTTTATCCAGGAATCACTGGCTGCCCTAAGTCCGTGCAGCTTCCAGGGGCGCTAGCTAGCTCCTTCAGTGGCCCTTGCGGGCCCAAGCCCAGGGCAAAAGCTCTGGGGCAGAGCTGTGGCTACGGAACTGTGCCCGGGGGGACAGGGCCTGCCCCTATAGCTAACAACTTTTTTTTTTTAGTTTTTTGTTTTTTTATTATTGAGACAGAGAGAGACAGACCACGAGTGGAAGATAAGCAGAGAGAGGCTCTGAGCTGTCAGCACAGAGCCCAAAGCGGGGCTCGAACCCACAAACCATGAGATCATGACCTGAGCCAAAGTCGGACACTTAACCAACTGAGCCACCCAGGCACCCCAACTAATGACTTTTTAAATGCGGCCAAGTCTTTGTGTCAGAAGGATTCCGGGTTGTTTCTTTGCCAACAAGAAAGCTGAGCCTGATTCTAGCAGAATTTCATATCAGGACCATTTTGCCTCACTATTCTGCGTACAGTCGAAGGAAGTCAGCGGCTGGAGTATTCGGGCGTGGGGTCCTGGGGTCCGCACCCAGCACAGTGTGCGCAGCAGGCCGAGGGCCTCCAGTTACAACTTGATGTTCTCACTGCCGACTTGACTCTGAGCAGTGTTCCTATTTTCAGACCTCCAGCCCCCAACTAGTGACCCACACAGCATCTTAACTGTGAGCGGCTACAGGTCGAGACGTGGGCCAGGGCAGATGGCAGTGCAGAAAGGGAAACTGGGGACGGGGATGGGGATGCGAATGTGTTTGAGGTTAGAACACAGTATCTGATTCATGACGATCCACTGAAAGAGGTCTGAGAAACACATGGGAGGTGCACACGAACATTCGATGGATTACGTTCAAAGAAATTCGGCGTGGGCCACGGCAAATACTTAGCAGATGTCTCGTCAGTGTCCCTCTGCAGCAGTCACGCTGTCACAACAGAGCGAGTGCGTGTCCACGTCCAGTTCCACCAGAACAAAGTGACTCGTGAGGCAGATGACAGTCCCTCTCAACGTTTTTGTAAGGACTGCCTGAGGGATCACTTGCTCTCCTCTCTCCCAGCACCTCACAGAGGCGGAGCTGTGTGACATCGGTGACTACCACACACCCACTCACCCTGTGCTGAACACTGTGCTGTGGGCTGCGGTCTAAACACGGACACTCCTCCCCCTTCACAGAAGGGAAAAATTTCAAAACGAGTACAAAGGTACCCAAGCAACCCCACGGCCACTTTCTTACGGACTCGTCACTGACCCTCCAGTTTAGCCCATCTGTGTTTGTGAAATTGGCCAACCAAGCTTTAACCTGAACATCGCAGACAGATCCACTCCCAAGTTCAGAAGTACTTGGAGCCTCGCAGAGTGTCGCAAAGTGGGGCTGACAGAGCCTTGTTTGCTACCTGAGCACACGGAGCTAGGGCTTGGGCTTCCCGGGTAGGCTCGGTGCCTCGGTGTGGACAGGCTGTGGGTGCGTCATGAATGACACACGTTCCCTGCCCTTTCTACCCCTCCTGTGTCCCCAGCCAAACCCTGTAACTCCTCAGTGACTCTCACCCTGACTTTTCTAACACCCAGGAGTGTCTCGCAGGGCAGATCACTGCATCAGCGCCCTGTTTACTCAGTCAAGCACACAAGCCTCCAAACTTCCCATTTCGTGTCATAAAATTCTTCGAGTGTTGAGTTTCGTTAGGAAGCAGCCTAGTGTCTGGGGCGAGGGGGGGAGGGGAGCCGAGTTACCAGGCCGCAAAGGCTCCCGGAGAGGGACCGGCTGTTGGCGGTTTCCTAGACTCGCCCCGGAGAACAGAAGACGCGCAGGGCAGAGGTCACGGAGCCGCGCCGGGCCGTTTAATACATGGTTTTTACGACGCCCGTCTCTGTGCAGGCTCTGCCGTCCGCCACCCGGACTCCTGCCCCAGGCTCGGGGGAAGGTACAGCGCTTGGCGGTGCGGCGCGAAACCGCAGTGAAGTACTTACGCTCCGCTTAGAGCAAACGCTCTAAGTGCTAATTCTGGATAAAGAAAGAAGCACAGATGTTTCAAAAGATGGGAAAGGCACAGACAGCGACGCGAAGGCGAGGCTTTAGGGTCAGAGGCACGTACCGACTCCCGTGACGAGCAGGAGCAGGGAAGACACGGCAGCGGAAGAGCCGCTGCTCTCCTCTGGCCGAGCCGCTCCTCCGTCAGGGCCGCGGAGTCCCGCAGGGCCCGGCGTCCACCCCGCTCAGCCCGGGGCCCAGACCGCGGGAGGCGGGAGGCGCCACGGCCGCGGAGTCCCGCAGGGCCCGGCGTCCACCCCGCTCAGCCCGCGCCCCAGACCGCGGGAGGCGGAGGCGCCATAAGCACCCAGGGCCGCGAGGGCGGCTGGGAGAGCGTTGCGTCACTTCCGCGATCCCCAGCTCTGATTGGCAGGAACGCTTCGACGCTTTTGATTGGCCGAGCCCGGCACCATCCCAGGGTGCTTTGTGGTCGCAGTTCCTTTCCGCCGGCGGTTCTCCCCAGGAGGAGGTGAGTGTGCTCGATCCGGGCGCAGTTGGCGGCATCGGGTGGCATCCGCCGCCATCGGTGTAGGGCCGCTCCGGGCGCGGCCGCAGAGGGGCCTGGGGCCCGCGCCGCAGACAGGAGAGGGCCTTGGACCAGGCCTTGGGGGCGGGCGCCGCGTCCGGCCGAAGCCCGGGCCCTGACTCTCTGCCCTCCCCCGTGACCCCCCAGGCCCGTAGGCAGCAGCCATGGCGCCCAGCCGGAATGGCATGATCCTGAAGCCCCACTTCCACAAGGACTGGCAGCGGCGCGTGGCCACGTGGTTCAACCAGCCGGCGCGGAAGATCCGCAGGTGAGCCGACGCTGCCAGGTGCGGCCGCGGGGAGCCCCGGGTCAGGTGCACTTGGACCCCTTGGCCTGATGGCCGCGCGGCCTTCGGGAGCCTGGGCGGGGCCGGGGGCCAGCTGACCGCCGCCCGCCTCTGTCCGCCCAGACGCAAGGCCCGGCAAGCCAAGGCACGGCGCATCGCCCCACGCCCCGCGTCCGGACCCATCCGGCCGATCGTCAGGTGCCCCACAGTGCGGTATCACACCAAAGTGCGAGCCGGCAGAGGCTTCAGCTTGGAGGAGCTGCGGGTGAGTGTCCGCGCGGGGGGCGCGGGGGGGGCTCTGCTGGGCGGCCCCCGGTCTGGTGATGACATTCTCCGGAATCGCTGCACCTCCTTGATGAGAGCGCATTTGAACCCTTTTCCATCTGACGACCGGGCAGCCGGGCGGGGGCGCGGCGACCGGGGACGGGCGGGGGGCTGCATCCCTGTCTGTCGTTCTGTCTGGGGTAGGTGGCCGGCATCCACAAGAAGGTGGCGCGGACCATCGGCATTTCCGTGGATCCGAGACGGCGGAACAAGTCCACGGAGTCCCTGCAGGCCAACGTGCAGCGGCTGAAGGAGTACCGCTCCAAGCTGCTCCTGTTCCCGCGGAGGCCGGCCGCCCCCAAGAAGGGAGACAGCTCGGTGAGTGCTCCCTCCGCGCCGGGGCACGCGGGGGCTGGGCACAGGTGCAGACCAGGCCCCGGGTCAGGGCGTTACCTTCATATCCACGCAAATACACGGTCGCTTGTGGGTGGAGAAGCTGTGGCCCTTCTGACCTTCCCCTAATTGTGCTTCCCGGCCGCTTTCCTGCGAGGGCCGGTCAGGGTCCTGGTCCGACCCTTTGGCCAGAGGCCGGGGAGCAGGAGCTTGTCTGCTCTGTAAAATGCTTCAGGCACAAATGCTTCTCTGCAGTCGGCCAGATAGAACCGGGGACTAGGTGACCTGTCAGCCAGGCCCAGGTGTGTGCCGGTTGCCAGGTTCACCCAGCAAAAGCCGGGCTGTTGTTCCGATGGAAGCCTGAGGCTGTCGGGGATTCGAGGTGAGCCCAGGTGACTCTCTTCTTAACCAACAGGCCGAGGAACTCAAATTGGCCACGCAGCTGACGGGACCGGTTATGCCCATACGGAATGTAAGTGGCTGTGTTGAGGGATGAGCCGGTGCATTTTTGGGGTAGAGACTGGGTTGAAGGGGGGTGGCCGGGGCCTGTGCCAGGATTTACGGATTTGTGAAAAAGAGCCCTTCATTAATCTCGGGAGGAGCATCATTCTTAACGGGGTGCTCCTTTAGGGAGGGCCTTGTCCTTGTCTCTTAAGGACATTTGGGGACTCATTTGTCACACGTCTTTCGATCCCCGCTCCATCCCCTTTGGAAAGCCCAGGCCACAGGTAGTTCTGGGTACGTTTGGTGATCAGGACGTGCTGTGCCCTGGAGTTTCCTGAGGCAGAGAAGTGGGCCTGGCCCTCCCTTGGTCTGTGTTTTCTCTCATCCACAGGGTCACACAATCTCTCTCCCAGCACATTGTTTGCACAGTTGAGGGGGTCACTTCTGCCTCTGCTTTGGGGGGGAGGGGCGGAGGAGTCCCAGGCAGAGGCATTAAAATCTTTCTCTCCGCAGTGGGTGGGTAGACAGGGCAGACCTCCATGGCCTCTGCGGTCCCTCCGTCCTTGGTCCTGTCTTCGGCCTCGCCGCAGGCAAGGGTTTTGACCACTGTACTCTGTTCCAGGTGTACAAGAAGGAAAAAGCCAGAGTCATCACTGAGGAGGAGAAGAACTTCAAGGCATTTGCCAGTCTTCGCATGGCCCGTGCCAATGCCCGGCTTTTTGGCATCCGGGCAAAAAGGGCCAAGGAAGCTGCAGAACAGGATGTTGAAAAGAAAAAATAAAGTGCCTCTGGCAGCTTGCAGTATCTGCAGTCTGTGTGACAGCTGTCTCCTGTGACGGGTGGGGCAAGGGCTCGGGGGTGGGGGGGGGGCGTGTGTGCCCTTCCTGGGGGGACCTAGCAGGGGTGCCGGTGTCTTTGCAGGGTAGTTCAAAGATTGGACTGCCATCTTTCTAAGTTTATTTTCAGAGAGCAAATCCCAAGCAGGCTCCGTACTATCAGTGTGGGGCCTGACGCAGGGCCCAAACCCCTCAACCAGGAGGTTGTGATCGAAGCCAAAAACAAGAGTCAGATGCTTAACTGCCCGTGCCAGCCCGACGCTCGTGCGTTTTCCCTTCTATGCTTAACGGCTAGTACTTTCCAGTTAGCTTCACTGTTTCAGGACTTGGGGCCAGACTCTTCCTGGACAGTCTGCTCTTCTCTGTGCCCAGTAGCCACGTTTGCAAGGCATCTAAGCTCCATTGCAGAAAGCTGCCATTCATCTGTCCTGAACCCCTTCCAGCTATTGAGCCTGTGGTGGCCAAAGCCAGGGCACCTCTGTACCCGCCCCAGAGGGAGGCTGGAGCCTGGCCAAGTGTACCCTCGTGGGCAGGCAGTGCCGTGCCCGGACCCTTGGTGGCAGCATTTGAAACCAGCGCTTGGTGTCCCTTCGGGGGTAGGCAGCCATGAGAAGTGCGTTTATGCGCCCGGCACCTGTGCCGCCACCCGGGCTTGTTTGGAACCGGATCCCAAATAGGTTTTCATGTAACAGGTGACTTGGAAGACAGTCCACCCTTCTCACACCTGAATGGGACGGTTTGTAAGGGTCGACCCCTGTGCCCCTGGGAGATGCTGTACCATGAGAGCGTCAGCTGCATGG
This sequence comes from Mungos mungo, assembly GCA_004023785.1. Classification (NCBI taxonomy): domain Eukaryota; kingdom Metazoa; phylum Chordata; class Mammalia; order Carnivora; family Herpestidae; genus Mungos; species Mungos mungo. Next base: position 15,036 of record PISW01002850.1, on the reverse strand, counting down.
AGGTTTGGAATTTGTGTCCTGGACGGTCCTGTGATTAGCGGGTGGCCCGCTGGCACCGCTTCTGCTGGGTTTGTGCTGAGAACTCTGATGTGGAGTGGGATTAAGCTACCGGACTGGTGGATCTGCCCTTGTGCCAGACCCCAAGCTTCCAGGAAAGTGCAGGGTCGTGGCCCCGACCGACCGCACCTGTGCTCCAGCCTTTGGATGGAGGGAAGAGACATTTACGTGGCCGTCCGTCCCTTCTGGGTGTTCCCTGGCTTGGCATTGTGCCCCCCGAATGAAGAGCCTTTCCCCATGTAAGGAGCACCTGGGACAAGCGGGACCCCTGCTGAGAAAGGCCTTGGGTAGGGGCCTGCTCTCGGACCCTGTCCGCTGGGTTCCCTGGGCAGCCCTTTCCTTATCCTGTCCAGTGGTGGCTCCGCTGTGCCCCCCAGACTAAGCTGCTCTCAAGGGCCTCTTAGCTCAATGCCATGAACTTTGGTGTGCAGGACAGGCCCCGCCCCCTGCGGGCAAGCTAGGTGTGCCGGAAGTGAGCCTGACCTTGGAGGCGGCTCGGAGCCCTACCAAAGCGGCTTCTGTAGGTGCCGCCCGGCTGGCTCTCCCTCCTGCTTTGATCCGCTAAACTCTTGGCCTCTGGCTGCGAGGCCTTCTTTCTCCCCTGCAGTCTGGACCGCTCCCGTTGGGTTCGTACGTTTTTACATCACCCAGGACTTGGGTGAGTCTGGTACCGGAAGTGATTATGGATCGGACGGCTCGGCTGTGGCCCGGTCTGGGGAGCAGGGAGCCCTGGCCCAGCCCTTCCTGAGGTGGAGGAAGGATCCCTGCGGGGTGGAGCCGCAAGCCTGGAGGGCAGGCGGTGCCAACCAGCCTGGAAACCCCGAGCGCTGCTGGAGGGGTGGCGAGGCCCTGATGCCTGGGAGCAGCTCTGGGAAGACTGCGTGAGCGTGAGCTCACGCACGTGGTAGAGGTGCAGGCACCGCGAGGAGGCCGGGAGGACCCCCCCACCCCCCGCCGGGGACTGGTCCCTCTGTCCGTCAGCCCCAAGGCAGCACTCGCCCTGCCAGGGTGATGGGGTCCTCTGTTCCCTGGCCATCCGGGCATCCCAGCTCCTGGAGGGTTTCCCCTTGAGTGTGTGCAGAACTGCCCAGGACAGATGGCTCCTGACTCGCTGTGCGTCTGGTGCGGCGGCAGAGGCGCACTGGCAGCCTTGGAGCAGCCGGCGTGAGGCCACAAAGCGACAAGAAAATGAGGCCTCCGTCCTCTCTCTGAGCAACTGAATCCTTCCAGCAGCCAGGGCCTCTGATGAGGTGCCCCTGAGCGGGAGCCTGGCTGTGCCCTGCCCTCGCTGTGTGTGGGGAGTGGATGTGGGGAAGGCAAAGCCTGTCCAGGCAGATTCCTTTACCCCCTTCTGCACCCAGGGAGCCCTCCGGGACACCCAGCAGGTCTGACGCGGTGTCTGGCTTGGCGGGATGGTCGTGCGTGGGGTGCAAGTGCAGTTGGGGGTCAGATTCCCAAAGTGGGTGCATGGGTGTCACTGCCAATGGCCACGGCGTCCCGCAGGCGTGCCCGGGCCCCTGACGCTGCACGGCGGCCGGTGTCACACACGAGGCTCTGCCGGTTATCAGACGCTCCTGCAGGGGCTGCAAATGTGTTTTCTCTATGTATTTGTTTGCTTTTTTACTTATTTTTTAAACAACTTTTTTTTAACTTATTTTTGAGACAGAGGGTGCATGAGTCGGGGAGGGACAGAGGAAGAGAAGGGAACAGAGGGTCCTAAGGAGGCTCTGCGCCGACAGCAGCAAGCCTGACATGGGGCCCGAACTCAACAGGCAGTGAGATCATGGCCAGAGCCAAGGTCAGCCGCTTAACTGACTGAGCCACGTGGGTGCTCTATCCCATAGTTGGTTTGTTGTGGTGTTTTTGTTTTATTTTAGTATTATTTGTTTCAATATTGGTATTTTTTGAAACCTTTTATTTATTCTTGAGAGAGAGGCAGACAGAGTACAAGCAGGGAAGGAGCAGAGAGAGGGAGATGCGGTATCAGATGCAGGCTCCAGGCTCTGAGCTGTCAGCACAGAACCCGACGCGGCTCTCAAACCCAGGACTGCAAGATCATGACCTGAGCCGACACTGGATGCCTGACAGACTCAGCCACCCACGTGCCCCCATGTTGGTATGTAAAGGAAGAGTTAAAATTAACACTGATTTCTACTTGCTTTGAAGCTGTTGTAATTTAGAGGAAAACGGGGTGTTTCAGTCATTTAGGCTTTTTCCCACTTTACTCAGTTCACGCCAGAGTCGAAGGGGCACGTGCACGTGCAAAGGGCTCAGTTTCTTTTCTCTACTTTGTGTCTCACGTGTTACGTTTCATCCACAGGCCCTTGCGCTCATCGCATTTTCCTTTTTGTTTCTGATGTCGCCTTTTTCTCTTTCCTAAGTTATAGAAAGGATGCTCTTTGTTTAAAAAAAAAAAATCCTGAAAAGGGAAGAGTGTAGACGGAAGTGAAGGGCCTCCCGGGCCCACCTCCACCCTCCAAGCACCTAGAGCCGCTTCTGCCTCTGCCCAGAGTGGTTTATGTGAAGTTATATTCCGGTATAAACAGCTGCTTATGAAAGCAAATGGTGGGGGCGCCTGGGGCTCAGCTGGAAGAGTGTGTGACTCTTGATCTTGAGGTTTGTGGGTTCAAGCCCCACACTGGGTGCAAAGATCACTTAAACAAGTACTTTTTCTGAAAGCAAGTGGAATCACCCTGTGCGGCACGGCATCATGCCGGCTCACCCAGGGCTCCGTCCCTGCCCTCCGGTGCCTGCAGAGGGCCTGGGGAAGGGATGGGCAGTGTTTCATTTAAATGGGCCTCTGCGGGTGAGGAACGCTGGAATGCTGCCGTTAACTTGGATTTCTTTATTTGTTTATGAGGCTGAGCCCCTCTTCTCATATTTGCTGGGAAAGTAATTTTTTGTGTGGTTCCTCTGTTACGTTCTTTGTCCATTCTTCTATTGTGATGTTTGTCATTTTCTTGAATTATAGCAGCTCTTTGCATTTTAAGGAAATGAGCCCTCCATTACATGTTGACAATTTTTCTTCCAGTTCATTCTTTTCCTTTTAAGTCTTGCTTATATATATATATATATATATATATATATATATTTTTTTTTTTTTTTTAAGTCATTACTACACCCATCATGGGGCTCTTACTCATGACCCTGTGATCAAACCCCAGATGCTACGCCAGCTGAGCCAGCCGGGCTCCCTGAGCCGTAGACCTTGCAGGTGGGCTGGAGAGGGCTGGGGTGCTCTGTTTTAGGACGCAGTGTGCTGCACTGGGAAGGCCACAGCTCGGCCTCAGTAGTAGATGCTGCTTGCTCTTTTTGGCTTTTCAGCATCAGCACTCACACTGGGAGTTTCTCTGAGTCCTGGGGGAGGCAGGGCACGCCTCCCGTGGGACCGAAGGCGCCCTACTCTCGGCCCCACTTCCTTGCCCATTTCCTGGCACATGACCAGGCTCCACACTTTGCAGGCTGGTCCCCTGTCCCCGGCCGGTCACCCTTGGTGATGCAATCTCACCGTCCTTTCCGTGGGCTTGGGGTATCCCCCGCCCCACCCCACAGCTCCAGGGCTTTCCCAGCGTTTCGGCTCCCTCAGCTGGAATCCGTTTGCAGTTGCTTAGAACAAGACCAGACACACTGAGCATGCTGACCCAGTCTGGCTCCGGGCCCGCCGGGCACAGACCACCCGAGTGCCCACCATGGACCAGCCCACGGTAGGGGAGGGTATCAGGCCACAGAAAGTAAGCAGAGCCTGATGGCGGGGTAGGCCCTGGGCAGACAGGTGGTCGGATGGGCCAGGGGAGGTGGAAAGGGAGGCAGAGGGATTATTTAAGGACACAGGTGTAGGGAGACAGGCATTCATTCACTCCAGTATTTATTTGGCACCTACTGTGTGCCAGGCGTGGCCCCGGCTGCAGGGACTGTATTTTCATTCTGAAGGTTCTTCAGACACAAGCTCGGGCAGCCCCCCCCACCGCCCACTGCAGTGTCCTCGGCACACATCTGTGTCACGGGTGGGTGGGAGGGGTGTCAGAGCCCTCTGCCGTCAAGTGCCTGCAGGTCCTCATTCCCCCTTAACGTGTCTTCTCCACGTGGCCCTGGGGCGGGATGGAGCAGGGGGTACACAGTGCATGTTGAGCGCCCCCTGCGTGCCAGGCCCTGGGGCTGCCACGGTGAATGAGTCACCTCTTCACGGGTAAATTAGAAAAGAAAGTCAAGGTGGTGCCGGGGGCGTGCAGGGGGCTCGAGAGAGGGAGTGCTGGCCTGGACAGCCAGGGAGGACCAGCGGGGCACAGAAGGGCCGTCAGCATAGGAAGGGAAGTCTGGCCTTCCAGAGTCTTCTCCAGACCTACCCTCCTGTACCTCCACCTTCTCAAGCTGCTCCAGCACACGGAGGTCCCGGGCACGAGAGGGCCCTGGGTGACAGGCACCTGACCGCTGCCAGCAGGCCGTATGGGGCTGTGGGAAGGTGTGTTAGCCCCGGCTCCCCATGGCTGCAGGGCCTTAGCTGGGGCCCCTCCTTCTCAAGCCTCAGTTTCCACAGTTGCAGAGGGGAGGGGCCCCCGATCCCAGAGCGCTGGGGGACGGATAGAGTGCAGCACGCCATGTAGTCAGTTCCTGCCCTTCTGGAAACTTCCCCAGAAAGAGGGATGCTTTCTGGGGAGGAGGAGGAGGCAAAACTGGGTCACTGATGAAAGGACCGGGGACGGAGGCAGTGTCAAAGCACCAGCCGGGCGGCTCTTACCGAGAATATCATCAAAGGCCCCGGATAAGTCAGGTGAGAAGAAAACCAGGACGTCCATCAGTCGGCGATGCGGCCCCGTGGACACCGCACCTGCCTGCCGCCCCGGCCCACTCCACTGTCACCCCCACGGGGACCTGCGGGCAGCTGTGTCCTCGCGGTCTGCCTGCTCCGGCCCTGGTCCTGTGGTCCCCGCCGGCTGACGGCCACGCCCTGGTCTGATGCTGTCCCTTAAGCGTGCTCTGGACCCAGCAGCTGGCTTCTACTTGAGTAGAGCAGCAGTGCAGGACGCCGGCCTGCAATGAGGTGACCGAGGCTCCCCGTGGCTGCTCTCAACCGCCTTCCTCCCCCTTGGACAGCAAGCCCTGGGGAAACAGGCTGCTGGGGTCCCCAGGCGAGTCCCTGATCACGGAAGGGCCCCTAGGTCAGGGGAAGCCAGAGGGGAGGTCTGGTTCTGGAAGGCACCTGGCCTGTGGCCCCGCCCCCAGCAAGCGTGTGACCTCTCCTCGGGCGAGGGAGCAGCAAAGCCCCCGAGACACTGCGGGGGAGGCCAGGAAGGGCCAAGCGAGGCGAGGTACAAGGTTCTGAGTGGAGTTGCGCGGTCCGGCTGGAATCCCAGCTCTGCCCCTGCGGTGTGACCTCAGGCAAGACATCACTCACTCTGAGCCATTGTCTTCTCATTGACAAAACAGGTGACACCACCTGCCTTGCAGGGGCTTGGGGCAGGAGGGGACGGCGGCGGGGACTGAGTGTGGGAAGGCCCCGAGACAAGGGACCCAGTGTCCTCGGAGAAGGAGCCTGTCAGGGTGCTTTGTGTCTGACTGTGTTTGCGCTCAGGCATGTGTGCGTGTATCCACGCCACGTGCGAGTCTTCGGCCCATCTGGGGCTGGGTGCACACGGTCAGTGAGCGCGTGCGTGGGCCCCGCGCGTGCGTGGGCCTTGTGTCTGTGTGCCGCGTGCGTGCGTGTGCTGTGTGCCTGTGTGGGGGAAGAGGGAGGAAGGTCCCACCGGCCCTGCCTCAGTCCCCACTCTCTGGTGCTGTCGTGACCAAGTGCCCGAGGCCCCGAGGCCCCGCTAGGACCACAGACGTGTGCTGTCCGGGCAGGCCGGGCCCTCTGGGTGCGACTGTCTGATTTCTAAAGTAAGAGAAGTGTCGAATCTTGTAGGAAAACAATCCAGTCGAGACAGGTTGCAGATGTCCTGAGATAAAACGGCTTTTCTCGGGAAGAAAGAAACAGGAAGAGGAGGCCGCGCTCCCATTTAACCTGATTTACAAAGCAGGTGGCCCCCGGATCTGGCCGCTGGGGGACCGGAGCCCCCTGGCGCCCTGCTGCGGGCCTACTTCTGAGGAGAACAGCTGCCGGAGCCAAAATAGCCAGACTGGGGCGCTTCAAACCAGCAGACGGTCCTGAAGGCTTAGCCCCGGGATCAAGGCGCCGGCAGCCTCTGTGTCTGGCAAGGGCCTCCCCCTGCTGTGTCCTCAGGCTGGTGGAGGGGTGGGGGGCTCTGAAGGGCTGCCTTCTCGGGCCCTCATCCCACTCGTAAGGCTCCACCATCACGGACCCGAGGGACTCCCAAAGGTTCCACCTCCTTTTATTTTTACTTTTATTTTTTTATTTTTTTAGTTTATTGATTATGAGAAAGACAGAGACAGCCTGAGTGGGGGAGGGGCAGAGAGTGAGGGAAAGAATCGCCAGCAGGTCCCGGGCTCCTGGCTATGAGCGTGGAGTCCAACTCGGGGCTTGAACTCACAAAACTGCAAGATTGTGACCTGAGCTGAAACCGAGAGTCAGCCCCCCCAGGGGCCCCCCCAAAGGCCCCACCTCCTAATACCGTCACACTGGGGGTCAGTTCACACTGGGGAGGGGCATAAACATTCAGTCCACACCATGGAAGAAGGCCACGGACCGCTAATAAAAGAAGAAACAAGTTACAAAGCAGAAATAGCTTGCACAAGGGTCTCCTTCAACGAACACGTACTGGGCATGTAGGGTGTGCCGGGCGCAGTCCTGGGCCCAGGGGCTCGACTGTGACCCGGCAGGCTGGCCCCTCGCTCAGGGTCTGAGGAGCCACGTGCGGTAAGGGCTCGGACCCTGGAGGCTGCCTGGGGAAAGTGATACAAACAGATTTGCATGGAAACAAGGCTGGAGGGGTAAACGCGTCGGCGCTAACCGTGTTTACGTCCGGGCGCCAGAATTTTCGTCTCTGTGTGCTTCTCCACACTTCCTGGGTTTTCAACATGGACTTGTGTGCTGATGTGCTGTACAACCACGACAGCAGAATATACGGCTCGGGGCCTCGCCTCCCGCCTCTGGCTGCCAGGCCTCCCCCTGCCCCTGCCCTCCTGGCCCTCCCTGGCCCCAGGGCTCTTGTGGCCTGGTGGGTGAGGAGGGAGTCGGTCTTGGGAACTCGGGAAGGCCACGCTGGCCCAGGCACCGTGGACCAGGGTAACCGGAAATCTGCTTCTCCTTCTGTGGTTTCTTTCCATTAGTGCCGTCTGGAGCCGAGGCGCGGGGGCAGCCACATCCTGTGAGGCGGTGGCCGGAGACCCCAGTGGGTCCATTAACGTCTCAGAACTCGAACTCCCCCACTCTGAATGGTCTTTCCTCTGTCCCCTCGATGGAGATGTAACCTGGTCTGTGTGCGTGATGGTGAGGACCGGAACTGGGGTCAGGACCAGCGCCCTGGCCCCACTGACGAGCCCGGGGTCTGGGGGGCCCTGCTGAGCTTCCGGCTGCCCCGTGAGGTGGGGCTGGTGCGAGCACTGAGCGGCTCCATACCGCCGCAGTGAGCGTGGGGCGGCCCACACCTGGCGGCCCACACCTGGCAGCCGCAGACGTCAGGTGTGGAAGTTGAGCTGGGGGGAGGTAGTCCTAAGGGGAAGGCCCCCCAAGTCCTGGCCGACCTAGGAGCCGGCCAGGGAAGACCCGGAGCCTTGCAGGAGATGCCGGGCCAGGCAGCGTGGTGCTGCGTGCCCACTGAGCCCGGCCCCTTGGCCCCATGGATGTTCAGAGCGGCCACGGGGCTGTGCCCAGGGTGCGGGGTGGGGCCAGTGTCCTGGGGGGACTGGCTCTGGGCGGCCTGGCGCCCTGTAAGCCCAAGAGCCACTGCGGCAAGCCCACGTGCGTGGCTGGTGGTCCCAACACTGGTCCCCTCGGCTCTGAGAAGCAGGTCTGGGCAAGAGGCAGGAGGTGCCAGGCTGGTCACAACAGAGAGCGGCTCCCAAGGCGATCTGGACCTGCGCCAGTTCCTGAGGAGTGGCAGAATCTTCTGCGGCCCAGGAGGCCAGAGGGTATAGTGCCAGGCACCCAGTCTCGGCTCCCCAGTCCTGGCCCCTTCACCTTAAAACCTCTTCCTGTCCCCCACCCACTGTGGCTTTGGGCCAGATCTGTGGCCTATTTTTAGGCAAAAATTGGCAAAGAGAATGGGTTGGGAACGGTTTATGCCTCTGTTCCGCAGGCCTTCGGCTGAGGGTGGTCCAGGGCCTGGGGAGACTCGGGCAGGGTGGGGTCCCCCCTCTCGGCACCCAAGCCTGTTCCCATCTGGCTGCAGGGGATGAATGCGGCAGGGCGCCAGGCTCTGCCAGGTCAGATTCTGACCCTCTGGCCGGACACCCCCAGGACAGCCAGGGGCTCCCCACTCTAGGACCACCGGTCCCTCCAAGGCAGGGGCTCTTCTCTCGCCTCCGCCCAGCCCAGGGGTGCCTGGCGCACAGCGTGTGCTCCCACAGGCCGTGGGTCCCAGCGGTGCATCCCCAGACGCCGCGGGGCCTGGAGCGGGGTTTCTGAGGAGGAACTCGGGGAGCACTGCACCCCCACCCCGCCCCAGAGGGCCTGCTTGGCCCTGACTCCAAACCTCTCCGCAGGGTTTCCGCCCTCCTCCCTCAGCCCCCGCCCCGGGATTTGAACCCGGCCCACCCCTGGCAACTCCGGGGTGGGGGCGGGGGCTGTGGGGCTGAGGGCGGCCTCAGGCCTCCCGCAGACCCCGGCCCGGCCCCGCCCCCGGGCTTCGCCCCTCGCGCCGTGCCCTCCTCCGTCCCCCTTCCCGCCCCCCCCCCCGCAGTCCCTGCGCGGTGGCGGCCGCGGGAGCCACGTGTGCGGGCGTGCGGGGAAGCGCGGCCACGCCTGGCCCGGCCATCATTCCCGACGCGGCGGCCCCTCGGTGCGCCCGGCCGGGTCCCCGAGCGCCGGAGCCGCGAGCATGAGCGCGGGCTCGGAGCGCCGGGCGGCGGCGGCCCCCGGACCGCTGCCCGCGCCCCGCGCCTCCCGGGTGGAGCTGCGGCTCAGCTGCCGCCACCTGCTGGACCGCGACCCGCTCACCAAGTCCGACCCCAGCGTGGTGCTGCTGCTGCAGTCCCAGGGCCAGTGGGTGCAGGTAGGGGCGCCGGCCGAGGCCGAGCCGAGCGGGGACTGGGGGCCTGGGGCTGAGGACGCGGACGCGGGAGGCGGTGGGCAGGGGGCAGGGCCCCGTCAGGGCTGGGGTTACCAGGTCTAGAGAGGGGGTGTCCGGGAGTTGGGGGGTGCTGGACCGGGGGCGACTGAGAGGAACCCCAGGTAGAGAGGGAGCTCCCCAGTGCGGGGTGCGACCAGGGTCCCACATGGGGGGCTTGGGGGCAGAGTGAGGCACCCAGGCTTGAGGGTGCTGGCAGGGGGCTTTACTAAGGGGCGCAGAAGGGCCTGGGGGCTGCAGGAGTCAGTGGTGTGGCCCCAGTGGGGAAGCAGGGTCGGCCTGGACTCGTGGGTCCCCCGGCCTTCGGGGCGCGCAGGAGGGGCAGTTGTCTGCCAGGCCCTCACCCATCAGGCAGAGGCACCCAGACCCCAGAGCCGGGAGTAGGGAGGGCCAGCTGGGGCCGCTGGGCAAGAGGAGGTGCTGACCCGGCTGGGGCTCTAGGTGGAGATCTGATCTCGGACCGCCTGGAGGGCCGCCAGTGGCCTGCCCTGGGTTGTGGCAGACTCCCCGGGCGGCCCGGTGCAGTGCACCTGGCCAGATTGGGGCAGCTGGGGTCTGGTTCGTGCTCCCCACGGTCCTGGTTCTTCCTTTGATACCCTCTGGTCCTGGGGGTCACTGGGGTGCCTGTCCAGCCCGCCGCCCCATCACCCAGCCCAGCCCTCTCCATGGAGGTCGTGGCAACAGCTCAGGGCGCTTGTCCACGCACAAAGTGCCCTGTCAGTCTCCACTTTTGCGTGTACTTCACCTTGGAAAGCCGCCGAGAAACGCAGGCTGTGGGCCGGAGGGGTTGGGGGTTGAAGCCGCAGTGGAGTTGAGGGGTCCCTCCCCGGACCCCACGCTCTAGCACGCCCCCTGGCCATGCCTGGTGTTCACCACGGGGGACCTGGTGGGGAAGCGGGGCAGGACCGGGTGGAGACAGACTGGTGGGGCCCCCACCTGTGAGGGACACAGTGCTGAAGGCCTCAGGCGCCAGCTTCTGGGGGCCCGCGTTTTGCTCCCCAGGCCTTGCGCTGTCTCTTGTGGTCTCTGGACCACCAGCCTCCCGGGGCTGGTCCACCCTGCTGGTCTTCGGCCTTGGAGGCAAAGGGCCTGCCCCAGCCTAGGGTCTGTGTGGTGGTGGGGACACTGGGGAGGATTTGTGGAGAGAGTCTGTGCCTAACCTCCCGTTAGGCTCTGTTGCTTGGCCTGAGCCCTACCCGGTGCAGACGTCCCCGAGAGAGGACGGCCCCCAAGACCCCCCATCTGAGAGTGTGGGAGTTTGTGGACCCTGAGGGGTGGCGAGCCTACCTGCCTGGCTGGACTGTGCTCTGGGGGCACAGAGGGGCCCAAGATGTAGGAGACGTATGGAACCCGGGGGAGCCTGCCCCCCCATGTCCCTGCCTGCCAGCTGGGGAGAGACCTCCACTTTGGGTTTGCCCAGCCCAGGATTCTGATCCAACTCTGTTCCTGACTTGGACAGCTTTTGTCCAGGACCCTTGCCCTCTCTGAGCCTCAGTTTCCCCATCTGTGATGGGGATAGAGCAGGCTGTGGTGGGCATGACATGAGAAAATGCAGCCTGCAGCCTGTGGCTGGTCAGGGGTGCGGGTCTTTATTTCAGGGAGGGAGGTGCCCAGGGCTGCTGGAGCCACATGGGGTTTGGAGCCCTGAGGATTGGAGTGCAGGCTGGTGGGGGGATTGGGGGGTCTTCCCAGGAATGTGTGAGGGGAGGGGAGGGGAGGGGAGGCTGGGGCAGAGCCTGGGGCGCAGGGCGCTAGGAGTGCTCCGGGGGAGGCCGCGGTCCTGCGGGCCGCCCACACTGGCTGCTTGCAGGTGGACAGAACCGAAGTGGTCCGGAGCAGCCTGCACCCCGTGTTCTCCAAGGTCTTCACGCTCGACTACTACTTCGAGGAGGTACAGAAGCTGCGCTTCGAGGTCTATGACACCCCTGGACCCAGCAGCCTTGGCTATCAGGACGACGACTTCCTTGGGGGCATGGAGTGTACCTTGGGGCAGGTGGGCCTCCACCCTCACCCCTTCCCCTCGGAGGGAGGAGGCAAGGAGAAGCGGCAGGGGGGAAAGTGCAGCTGGGCTAATGCTGAGGGCTGGGGGTTGCCGGGGGCGAAGGGGTGCCAGGAAGGCCTGCTTGACAGCCGGCGGTGAGCCTGGCGCCACAGAGGTCCCTCAGGACTAGCGTCCTGTTCTGCCCGTCTCCAGAGTGACTTAAATATTCCTTATTAGTTAGTTTTAAAAATATATAGTTTTGAACTGGGTAATGCATTCATATAATTCAAGATTTGGGAAGTGTGAAAGGCAAGCCATGGAACATGGACCCTCGCCTGTCCCCGAGTTGTCCCCGACTTCATATTCTCACATGAGAACACGGTGTGTGTTTTCCTCTGTGTGTATATATGTATTTTTTAAACACAACTTACATACACTATTACTCTGCTGCACCATCAGGCCTGCCATCACCAGCGCGGCAAGAGCGCTTGCCGCCCGCCACCGAGGCCGCCGGCGCCCGGCTTCACGCCAGCGGCTCCGGTCCCGGCTTGTGGTGGGAGGGTTTCCTGTTTACCGAGGCATAATTTACACCCAGGAGGACGTGTCCACCTCAGGGACTTTAGGTGCCCGTATTCCGGACCCTCACCAGCTCGCACAGAACGTTTCCTCACCCTCCATGGCCCTCCTCTCCAGCCAATCCCTGCATTCTGCCTGTTCTAGAACTTCTCGTTCAGGAATCACACGGCATGTTCTCATTTGTGCCCGGCTTCTTTCACCCAACATGATGTCTGCATGACTCATCCCATCGCCGTCTGCATTGGGGCTGGTCTGGGGTGGGTCCCCTGTTATCCCATTTTACAGATGACAGTCCAAGGCACATCAGACACGCGTGCATTGACACACGTGCGTGGACACAGAGAAACATGTAGGAGCCCACATGTGTCTGGATTGACATGTGAACCTTAGACAGTGGAAAGGCCCATCGAGGCCTGCGTGGCTGTCAGGGGAGCTGCAGTCAGTGGTCGAGGGTCTGCACGCTGGCTGTGAATCCCAGTTGCATGACCTTGAGCAAGTCCCTGACCTCTGTCTGAACCTTCAAGCATCAACTGCCTCAGTGGGCGTCTGAGGCACAGGCTCACAAAGCAGCCTCCCCGTTTTTCCTACCAGGAGCCCCCAGCAGTGCTGGGGGAGGGCCTGGGGGGCACACGACCTCCCGCCCTTCGCTCCTTGCAGAGAGCTTTCCCACCCCTTAGCCTGGTTGACCTTCCCGCACGAAGGAGATGTCCCCGTGTGCTGGGCAGCTGTTGGCCGGGCAGAGCCGAGGGGCGAGGGGTCTGGACTCGCTCACCTTGCGGGTCGCTCTTGGGGAGCTGGCCGGAGGCGGGGCCCGGGGAGCGCTAATGAGCACTGTTGTTGCAGCCGCCATGGCCCGCAGATGAGTGGGGTCCCCTACAAGTCATCGACCCTTTGGCAGCCGTGACCTGGGAGGGGGAGGGTGCTGTCACCGTTGATCTCTTCTACAGACCAGGGCACCTACCACCTCAGTGCTGCCCTCTAGCGAGCAGGTGGCCCTGGCTGCGTCCGACTCTCCTGTGTCAACTCTGAGCTCCAGTTAGGGGCTTGCAGCCAAATGAGGGCGAAGGGGAGGGCGAAGGGGGGGGCGCCCCCGGGGGGCAGGGGTGGGGAGGGGCCCACGGGGAGGCTGCACAGGATGGTGGAGAGCAGAGTTGGGGTCTGCAAACGTGCTCCTGACCCTTGGCCCCCTCCACAGCCCGGGAGTCCAGTCCTACTGGCAGAGGGCCTGTTTGAAGCCCCTTGCTTTCCTGGGGCAGGGACTGGGGACACCTGGGCCGCGCTGGGATGCTGAGGAGTTGGGGCCGGGGGTGGTTCCCGGCCCGGCACGCAGCTTCTGCTTCCCGCCCCCGCGCGCCGCCTTACTGAGCCTGTGTCCCCTCCTGAAACGTGGGCTCGTGAGGCGGTACCAGCGAGGGCCGCTGGCTGCCCGAGAGGCGGCGGCCACACAGAGGGACGCCGGGTGGCAGAGTGTCTCGAGGGAGGGCGTGGGGCCCGGAGGCGCCGATTTGGAGGAGCTGGGCTGCCCAGGGAGACTGATGGCCGGGTCGGGGCCCCGGGGGGATGGGAGCTGACCCTCCCTGACTGTTCTGGCTTCCAGATTGTGGCCCAGAAGAAGGTGACCCGCGCCCTGCTGCTCAAGTTTGGCAGGAACGCCGGCAAGTCCACCATCACGGTGAGGCCGCCTGCCTTCCCACCCAGCCCCTCCACCCTGCAGACCCCCACCCCCTTCCCATCGAGGCTCTGAGAGGCCTGTCCCCGAGGACAGAGGGGCGAGGCCCAGGGCTGCCTGGGGGGTCCCAGTGCCTGTCCTCAGGTCCGGCCTGCGGAGCTCGGAGCCCTGGCTTCCCTCCCAGGTGATAGCCGAGGACATATCCGGGAACAGTGGCTACGTGGAGCTGTCCTTCCGGGCCAGGAAGCTGGATGACAAGGTGAGCAGAGGCCGCCCGCGTGGGGCCAGGGCACACACTGGCGATGACACGGGCCGCCCCGGCTTTGCCTTCCCACCTCGGAGCCTCGTCTCCGAAACGGCACAGACACGAACGGCCTGCTGAGTGGACCCATGTAGGGCCGGCTGCTCCTGCCACCGTTGTCCCCGTGCCCTGGGCCCCTTCCTGCCACATCTGCCAAAGCTCATGCTTCCTGAGGCAGGGGCACTCGTGGCCCCTGTTTAGTGACGGGGACACATGTTCAGGGAGGTCGCCAGCCCGACAGTGGAAGAGCTGGCCGTGAGCTTGGTTCTGTCGGCTCTCACATAGCATGGGGCCCAGAGCAGAGGTCTGAGCAGGTCAAGGCCGGCCCCCCAAGTAGGAGGAACGGGGACGGGGGGGGGTAGTGCTGGTGGGGGGTGTGCAGACGTGGCTGGAGAGAGGGTGGGCCTGGGCCTGGGAGTTACAGCAAGGGTGCTGGGGAGCCAGTGAAGGCTCTAGAGGGGAGGACAAGGCACTGGGTCACTCTGAGAGGCTCTCGGGCAGGGCCATGCCCTCCTCTAGCAAAGGAGATAGAGGCCCCGGGGGCTGAGCGGCGGCTCCAGGGCGCTCTCCCTGCCCTTGGCCGAGCGCCCTCTGCTCCTGCTCCAGGACCTCTTCAGCAAGTCAGACCCCTTCCTGGAGCTCTACCGGGTCAATGACGATCAGAGCGAGCAGCTGGTGTACCGGACCGAGGTGAGGGCTCCCCGCCGGCGGCCCGAGAGGAGCGGGGTAGAAGCCAGCCCGTCACCCACCGTGTGTCCTCCCAGGACCCGAGGGCCTTCACCCCCAGCACCCAGCTCCTAGCAGCCGGGGCCAGTGGGCCAGGCTCGTGTCTTCTTGTCCCGCCTGCAGGTGAAACGGCATTTTAGTCACAGCAGTGAGAGAGCGTTTTCCTTTTTTTCTTAAGTGTGTTTATTTTGAGAGAGAGACAGTGCACGTGCGTGCAGGCAGGGGAGGGGCAGGGAGAGGGAGAGAACCTCAAGCAGGCTCCACACCATCAGCACAGAGCCTGACACTGGGCTCTGACTCATGAACTACAAGGTCATGACCTGAGCCAAAACCAAAAATCAGATGACCAACCGATTAAGCCGTCCAGGCGCCCCAAGAGCGTTTGCTTTTGAGATAAATTAGAGTAAACAACGAGGCCATTTAAAGTCAAGGGGGTCCAGGGGGTCCAGGAAGGTGGCGGAAGTTACAGCGGTGGGTCCCGAAGGAACGGGTTCAGAACTATAGGGGCTCCGGGCCCCCCGTCCTGCCTGGAGCTGGAGCGCCG